>JBAMBQ010004840.1:0-122336 GCA_037044495.1 Stegana nigrithorax
CATCAGCGGCTAAGGTACGAGCCAAAGCAGTCGCTCAGCAAGTCCGTTTCGCTCAATATGCACCCGCAGCAGCAAACGACGCGACGCCTCGCTTGGACATGTGCAGAAATGAGTTTCTATATTTGCCATTGTTTGTTTAGTAGACAACGACAACACAGAAACCGAAACCTCAAAAAAAAAAAAAAACAAACATGAAACGGTAGCAACAACAACAACAATACAAACTAGTTAACGGAGCAAGCAAAAAACAAAGCCAGGCAAAGCCAAAACAAAGCAAAAGCAAACAAAAAAAAAAACAAACGACGTTAACAAATACAAAACATGTCTAGTTTGCGGTTTTTGTGTTTGCGTTGTGTATGAGTTGTTGTTTTTGTTTTTATTGTACTTAATAAATTTTTACTTTGATTTGCTCTGCCTGTTGTGTTGTTGCACGAATATTTATTTGTTAGGCGGCCTGCGACTTTGGCTTTGGCTTTGGTCTTGTCCAACACTGGCACGGCCGCAGGCGTGGGCGGCAGTTCGTGTGAGATTTCTGACTGCTTCCGCGAGTCTAGCAGCAGGTAGCAGTGTATAGCAGTGTGTGTAGCAGTGTGTAGCAGTTTTGCTGCAGTTTAACCCTTGCTGCGGGGCATGCCTGTCTGCTTTGCCGTGCGACAAATTTCGCAGGCGATGACGTGCAATTAAGTGTTAATTTTGCTGATTGCAGCACTTAAGCAGGCGTAGAGGCATGTCAAGTATTCATGAGTTAGTTGGCTTTGTTTATCTTTTTTGCTATTTTTCTTACTGCATTTGTGTGTGTGTGTGTGTGTGTGTGTGAGTGCTTTTGTTTTTTGGTTTATTGGCGTTTTCTATTTAATTGTTGCACGTTCGAGTCAAATGGGCGAACGTTGCACGGCAATTACGTGCGTGGTAAGGAGGTTAGTGCGAAAAAAGTAACAAACTGAAACAAATACTGAACTAATAACTGAGCGATCACATATCGAAACCTGTTATTAGCAAACACCGGCTGGCCACTTTTTGTGTTGATTCGAGTCGGTTTTTGTTTTGTTTTCGTTTCACACACACACAAAAAAAAAAAAAAACAAAACTCCAGTAATTGCTATGAAAAATGACTGCAGCTAAGGCTTGTGCATCTTGTGCAAGGGAGCGAATTGCTCTGTAAGAATCCGCAGGCAACCTTGAAGGACCAAGCAGTGAAGGCGTCTCTTGTGCGTGCACTGAAGCCAGGCAGTGGAGTGTAGGGTTCGTTGGCTTGCTGAAAATGAAAGTTTCCATTCGCTGCCACCTTTGGCGTTGCACAGCGAAACGGCGATCGTCACGTTGTGGGTGTTGCCAGTGGCAGTGGGCCAAGTTATGCGCGAACAGGTGCACGCGCACGCGCAGTAGGTGAAAATTCTTTAATTGCCGCAGTTGGCGAACATTGTGCGCACATTAATTGTGCGCAGTGCGCTGTGCGCCGTGCTTAGGTAATGCCCAGTTTTTCTTGGCAGCTAAGTCGGCAACTTGGCATTGGCTCTTCGCCTTGCGGCTGATGGTAGCCTGCATTGCATACGTATGCTCAGGCAATTGCATGACTTGCGTGTGGTTCAGCAGCGAGGAGAACCTGTGGCGCCACTTCGGCCTGCTGCGGGCAGAAGTCACTTGGCTGGCATTGCGTGTGCGCCACTTGCGTGCTGGGGCAACCACGAATGCCGTTAAGCTGGCGAATGGAGCTAGGCTAATTACTTAGCGTCCTCTTAGCGCACATTACGCTGATGCGGCATTTCAGCGTTCAATTGTCAACGTGCATGCAATGAACCCGCCTCGGGCAAACGTTCGATCGCCGCCACGCGTAACTGCTAACGAGAAAGTCAATCGATATTACGATAGATGCGCGTCTGTCCTGTTGTCTGCAAGAGTTTGCTTTCTTTAGCTGCAGCGAATGCATAAAAAAACAAAACTAACCACAAGCGACAAATGAGAAAAAATAGGAGAAAAAAAGTTGAAAGTTGTTCATCTTCTTGTCAGCGTTTACAATAAAAAAGCAACAAACACAAAAGCAACAACAACAAAAAAATAGTTTAATAAAATTATAGAGAAAAACTAAAACAATAATAGAAAATACAAAAAAAAAAAAAAAAAACAAAAACGCCGATGTAATAAAAAACAATTGCAAAAAAATGTAACGCGCAAAATTGCTTTGTATTTAAATAAATTTAATAGAAAATGAAAATTATAAAAAAAATATCAATTGGAAAAAAAAAACAATAATAATTGTGCTAAAACTTGTACAAATTGTAGAAAAAAAAAATAAATAAATTAATAAAGCATATATAACAAATAAAAATAGAAAAGCAAAATTAAATAAAACAGCCGCAATGGAAGCGAAATTGTGCCAATTTTCAATAAATGGCACGATGCATGTGCGCAATGCAATGCAGTGCAGTGCAGTTGGAAGGCAATGGAATAAGTCCGAGTCCACACACACACATACACATGCACACATATGCATTGTATGTTAGTTGGCATATGCAAAGAGTCTTTGCAACTGTTTCATGCGGCAGTCAGCAGTTAGCATTTAGCAGTTACTAGGCTGCAGCTATTGTTGCTGTTGTTATTGTTGTTGTTATTGTTGCTGCTGGCGTTGCTTATAGACTCGCATCGCATACTTGCAAATGGATGTATAATTTTTTAATTTCAAATTTCGTAATGCATTTCGACTTCCGCACACATGCGGTGTGTTTAATAATCGCGACGCTGCTTTGCATTCTTCATGCATAAGCGCTGCCTGCAGCGACGTCGACATCGACGTCATGGCGAATTGGTGCTCCAGTTTTTTTCCTTTTTGCTTTTTTTTTCTTGCCGGCTTTCTTTTCTGAGCTTATGTTGCGTATGGCTCGCAGTTACTTTCTTTGTTTAATAACGCATTCAATTTTGGTAAAAAAAGGTGCAATAAGCAAAAACAAAAAAAACACAATTGTTAGCATGACAGTGTTGCGCAAAAAAAAAAAAAAGGGAGTGAGTGTCATGGAGACAAGGATATTAAAAACGACAGGGAGTTGTCTCATATTTATTTTAATAAAATGATCGGCATAGTGACGAAAGAACAAATGCGATCTTCCTGCCGGCAACTTAGCTGCATGCAGGCAGGGCAACTGGCAGGGGAGTTGGTGTGATTTATGCAGGGGAAATTATTATTGGTTGGCAGCATCTTGGCAGCAATAGTTTATTGAATGCAACTGTAAACTCATAAGTATGTGAGGTGTACAATTTATGAGCCAAAAAAAAGCAATGTGCGAAAACGCAAGACGATGATGTTAAGGCCTGCAGATTTTCTGATGCTTACGATTTATTATGCAATAAATAAATAAGTGCAAACTAAGTTTATTAAACTGTAGCTTACATAGGGAGGGCGACAGCACAGAGGTGTGTGTTATAATTTTGGAAATCATTCGCATAAACTGCTTAGCAGTCATTAAGCGTAATTAATGTTTAAAACGCCATAAAAGATTAATGAGTTTTTAAATTGAAACTGTTATCAAGTGTTATACGTATTCTTGCTTTTTGCACACGTTGACTGTCTGCTGCTCATTGTCTGATACGAGTATGCCGGAGCGTTCATAGTGCAAAACATGCGAAAAACGCATACCTCATAGCCACCTTGGGACTTCCTATAAATGTTTGTTGCTGCCGTTGTCGGCATGTATGTTGCTGCAGACTTTGTTATAAGCTTATATGGGCTCATTGCACGCACTTCTCCCGCGCATAACTTAGACGCACACACAGGTAGCTGCTCATGTTTGTACGTATTGTGTTGATTTTCATTTATGTGAGTTTCGTATTTTTTTATTACTTTGCTTAATTGTTTAGTTTCATTTATTATTTATCTATATTTCGCTAATCTGTGTATCTGTTGCTCACGATTAGTTTCTTCTGATGCCATTGACTCACGTTCAAAAAACTCATGGCTGGCCATTAACAATTTTTTTGATTTCTTGTTCAAAGCTTCAGTTTTTGCTTTTTTGTTTTTGTTTTTGTTTCAGTTGCAGTTTTGGCTTCGGTGTCGGTTTTTTTCGCGTGTCTTATTTTGAATGAAGTTTGTTTGTTTTTTCTTTTGTTTTGTTTGTTTATTTTTTCTTCTTATTTTTATTTTTGGTATCTGATTTTTCTTCGTAACTCATATATAACGTGCATGATTTATGTATGCATGTAATGTTTTTAACTTTTTATTGATAAAAATTGGTTTACATTTTTTTAATTTTTAACAACTTCACGTACTTTTCCACAACCATAAATGTTTCCGGACTGCAAAGATACTCGTATACTGATTTCTTTTGAAGCTCTAATTAGATGTCTCTACTTCGGTGTTAGACTTTGCTGTTGAATTCTATGCTGTCATGAAAAACGATCTTCCGCCTCAGGGGGGATCTTGGAAGCAAATGTTGGTCACAACGGTTCATTTAAAGGCATGTGTGTCACTTGTGATTAACCCATCACTATCCCAATCGTTCTCTTTGATATTCGCTTTCGTTTCATCGATCTTGCCTCTTCGTACTGGTTAGAAACTAAATTGCATTAACCCTTCACCTAACCATGTGAACAGTATATGCACATGAAGACGTTGTTGACCAAACCATAAAAGCCGAGAGAGTAATAAAAATGCATTTATTTTTGTGTTAATTATAAAACAAAAATTCACTTTAATAAAAAAAAAAATTGTTTTTCATTTGCAATAAAACCTAAACTAAATATTGCACATTTTTAACACACTTCATTTGATAAGTAACATACTTGGTACGAGTAAATAAGCAAGGATACGATTACAGGACGCAAGAGTTTCACACAGCGAACGCTTAATTTTTGGTCTAACAACAATAAAATATAATAATTTACATAAATGTAGAGCCAGCGCAGACAATATACAATTACCTTAATTTTCTTCTTCTTCTTAATTTCTGTTTATTTATTAGAAACACAATTTTTATTTATATAACACATACGTATATGCAAATCGTATTGTACGGCCAGCAAGAAGAGACAGACACATGCAAGTTTCTGTCCCATCGGCTGTCGAAGCGAACTCTGAGCTTTGTGCTGAGCTTTATGCTGAACTTTGCAGCGTGAAAAAATTGAGTGCATACTTTTAGGCGAGCATGCGAAAATATCTATTATGAGCAAATGTCCGAGATGTTTTGCCATGATGAGCTAAAAGTTAGGAGCTTAAAAACGAACGTAAACAAAAAAAAAACATGGTTATTCTTAAAAGCGAATCAGTGCCTAAGCGTGTACAAAGAACAAAGAACAAAGAACACAGGAACCGCATCATGGAGCTCAGCCCTTGTGCAGCTGCGTTGTCTTGTATTCGACAGCGGAGCTCATCTCGGCGCCGAGCTTCTCACGCACATACTCGCGTATCTGCTGCAGACGTTGGTCCCCATCGCCGCCGCTGCTCGGCTTGGCAGACACCGTCGCCGCCGCCGTGGCCTTGGTCGTCGCTGTGGCTGTGGCTGTGGTTTTTGCGGCGCTTCTGGTCGTGGCAGCTGTCGTCTGCTTGCCACCGGCACGCCGTGGCCTGGCCGGCTGCTGCAGGGTGTGCGCATGATAGTTATACGGCGACTGCGACGGCGACTCGTGCGCGGCTGTCTGCTGATATTCGACGGCCGCATCGTTGGGCTCGACAGCTGGCGCGATCAGCTGCTGGTGGGGTATCTGGTAGTGTTGCTCCTGCTGCTGCTCCTGCTCCTGCTCCTCTTGCAGTTGTTGCTGCTGCTGCTGCTGCTGCTGATGGTGTTGATGTTGTTGCTGTTCCTGTTCCTGTTGTTCTTGTTGTTGGTAGCTGGCTGGCGCATGGCGCTCATAGGGACGTATGGAGGGCAGCGCATAGGCGCTGTGCGTGTAGTCGGCATGCGCGTCAGAGCTGTGGGTGAAGACGACCTTGGTGTGCGTGTGGCGGGGATTGTTCTCCGTGAGGGGCAGTTCGTGTGCGGCGTCGCTGGCTTCGTCGGCCACATAGATGGGCTGCTGGTGTGTGTGCGAGTGCTGATGCGCTGCGGTCGGCTCTTGTGCTGCCTCCTCGTACTGCACGTGTGGCTGGACCAGCGGATGCGGATGTGGCTGAGGTGCCATGGCGATTAGGTACAATTGTGGCTGATAGGCCACGGGCACCTCAGCCTCGTCATAGGCTTGTGCTGTCTGATGGTAGTGAAGCTGATGCTGCTGCTGTTGTTGTTGTTGTTGTGGCAATGTGGTATGCATGTAGTAGAAGTGCGGCGTGGCCACATCCTGATAACTGGTGGCCGGTGCCGATGCCGGCGGCGCATAGTATTGCTCTGCCTCGGGCGCCTGGTAGCTCTGATGTGGCTGATGCTCGTGCTGCAGCAGCTGCTGCTGCTGATGGCGTCCCTTGTAGGTCTGATAGACATCGTCGATGGCAGGATACTGTATTGGCGCCGGCGTTGGCGCCACTTGGTGTGCATAGCTGACTTCTTGATTGTAGTTGTGCTGCTGCTGCTGCTGCTCTTCATGCGCCGCAGCCGCTTCTGCTGCTGCCGCTCCTGGCGCTTGGTAGTCATGCGCGGCCGCTTGCTCATAATGCTGCGGCACGGGCTCCTCGGCTTCATACAGCTGCTGCTGCTGCTGCTGCTGCTGACCGCTGTGCTGCTGATGGTCCTGGTAATGCTGGTGCTGCTGTTTGCGCTGCTCGGCCTCCTCCAGTATGCGCAGATACTGCGCAGCGCGTATCTCCAGATACTGCTGCAGCAGCATTTGCAGATGCGTGGCGTACTTGGTGGGGCCGGGTATGCGCAGCACAATGACCGGCTCCTCGTAGTCGTGTTCGTCGTTGTGCTGCTGCTGCACCTGGTGCTGCTGATGCTGCTGCTCGTCGCTGGCTGGCTGTGGCAAATCGATTTGGGGCTGTCCGTCGTGTGCGTGCGCCGTCTCGTAGCTGGTCTGCGGCTTCAGCTCGTAGGAGTACGAGGGCTCGATGGTGACGCTGGTCACGCTGCTCTTCGAGGACTCGTAGTTGCTGTAGTAGCTGGCGCCGCCCTCACTGGGCGGTATGTCCTGCTGCGAATACGGGTAGAACATGAATTTCGGTGGCGTGTAGTCGTAGCCACCATTTGCCGAATAACCGTAGCTGCAAAGCAATTGAAATCGAAAGTGAAAGTGAATGTGAAATGAGTTCTCACAGAGATTGACTGTGCGATTGGCGCTTGCCATATGCTAACCTACCCCAGTTCGCCGTCGATGGTGCGTTTGTTGCTCTTCGTGTGCGTTGAATTGTCGCGCTCCACTTTGATCTTGATTTTGTCGCCATGCAGCTTAAATTGCTTATCCAGCTCCTTGATGAACTCCAGATCATCGGCTGGCAGATTCTTAAAGTTTTCGGCTAATTTGGCGGCAGCGATTTGTGCCGCTTCGACGTGTTTACTTTTCGCTTTCGTCGTCAAGGATTTCTTCACAGCTGCCGACGTGGCTGACGTCGGCGCCGATGCTGACGCGGCTGGACTTGGCGTCGTCGTTGGCGTTTTCGTTGGACGCTTCTTGAGTGATGTGACTTTCTTTGGATAACTGGTCTTGTCAGTCGACGTTTTGCTCAAGTTGCCCGGCAGCTGTGCGCTGCGTGTTGCATTGCCCACATCATCTTTGGCCGCACGCACCTGGCCCAGGGCGCAGAGCAGCAGCAGCAATGCGCACTGCAAATGACAGACACAGACAGGCAGACGTAACAGTTTATATCTTTGGTAATTATTGCGTATATTTATATAACATAATCTAATGCAAAAAAAAAAAAAAGAAAAAAAGCCACAAAACGCATATTGATTTCGCAAGAATCATTTGATGCGCATCTTTTAGCGACTTTGTGCCAAGTGAGAGGTGTCTGTGCAATTAATTAAAAAGAGAAAAACTAAATAATAGCAATAAAAAAATTGGAAAAAAAGAAATACTAAGACTTGCAGTAGCTAAATCAATTTAAAGTCGCTGTAACGACAACAACAACAACAATAACAACAACAAGCAATAACAAATGTTATGTGTGCGCGCTTACATAAGCATTGCCAAAACAAAACGAAACAAAATAAAATGAAACGAAACAAAACGGTAAAAGAAACAAAAAAAAAAACAAAAAGAAAAAAAAAAATAAAATGAAAATGATCAAATAAATTGCTGGCACGTAAGCGTAAAGTATTTGCAGAAGCAGCCAAAGAAGCGTCAGAGCCATAGTCAACGTCATCGCCATCACCATGCAGCAGCGGCAGCGTCAGGGGGAGGGGCAGAGGCAGAGGCAGCGAACGTTGAGATTGGCGGCGCATGCGCACTGCAAACGACAACGACGCGTATGTAAGCGACATTTCCTGTTGTTGTTGCTGTTGTTGTTGCTGTTGTTGCGGCTGCTATTCATGTTAATCGTTTATTTGTCAACAAAAATGTGCTAACTAAAAATAATAAGCAGAAGTTTTATGACAAATGCTTTTAATTTGGGCCAACAACGTTGGCAAATTTGCGCTACACACACACACACACACACACACAATCAACTTGTTTGCCTTGCAATGGCTCACAGTGGCCCGCAGCGGTGCAGCGGCTGCTTAGAACAAAGCCACCTCCGCCCACGTCTGCATGCATGGCCAGGCACAAGCAGCAGCAGGTCAAAAATGGCATATGAGCCAATTTGCTGCTCTGCTGCCTAAAGCATTGACTCCTCAGTTGGCTGCAGTTTGATCCGCAGGCAACACCAGGGGACAGGAGGACAGGCGGACAGGCGGACACGAGGACACTCGCGGCATGCGAGTCGTGTCCGTAATCAGCATTTGAGTTTGCTGCAGCCTGCAATTGTTGTTAATTTGTTAAATTAACAATTTGCATTTTATTTAGACGCTTTTTGCTTTTGCTCTTGCTGTTTTCATGTAATGGTAATTTTCAATTGCCACTTCTGCTGTTGTTATGGTTATTGTTGTCGTTGTTGTTGTTGTTGTTTTTAGCTAAGCTTGCCTTTGCTTTGCTTTATCTGCTTTTGTTGCTGTTGTTTTGCATCTGATGTGCGCCAGCGATTGCATGTGTTGTCGTAGTCGTTGTGGTTGTTGTTGTTGTTGCTGTTGTTGTTGTTGTTGTTGCATTAAACGTTGCGCTGTTGCATCATCCTCAGCGTCAGCGTCGCTGTTGTTTTGGCTTTTAAGTTAAAAGCAAAATAGACAGACAACTAACGAATTTTCCTGTAAATTTCGTTTGCACATGCGTCAACCGCAGCAGGCAGCAACAAACATCAGCACCAATGCAAGCAACAACAACAATAACAACAACAACGAGCATGTTATTTTACACATACGACAACAAAATTTTCACTTAACATTTCTGTTGTTGTTGTTGTTGTTGTTGTCATTGTTGCTATTGTAACTTTCGTGCTTACAATTTGGCAACTCACTTTGCTAATGGGCCTCATAAAATCAAAATGAATTTCCATTAAATGGTATTATTTTTTTGGATTTTGTGTTTTTGCTGCTTTTACGTGTATGTAAAATGTAATTGCAAAGATGCCTAATTTGATCCTGTACACGCGAAAGCAATTCACAAGGACTTGACTGCAAGATGCGTCGACACACTTGGCCACTTTGCCAGCAACTGCGAACCAAAACCAGAAGCGGATCAAGCCGCTGCCTTTGTACAATTCTCTGTTGGCATGCGAAAGTGTTGTCCATTTTTCAAAGTGTTCAGTCGCAAATCGACTGGGTTCAAATCACATGCGAATGGTGTCCTTTCTATTGACGTAGGCGAGCTTCTCGCCTTGTTTAGCTTTTGTGTGTGCGTTCAGCTTTGCAATATAACCCACATAAGCATGTGCATCATGCATATGTGTGAGTTATGGACAGGCATCGGCGATCTTTGGCGGCAGTTTTCTTTGATTTGAACAGGAAGTCTAAGGCTTCCCCCAAATGGCATATTGTTGCTGTTGGCATGCACTCGCCGTTCGACATTCAAGCCAATGTTGGCTGTGCTGTTGCTGCATAAACATGCATCCAAGAAGAGAAACTGATTATACAATATACATATGCAGTACATATGAATGTGTGTATGCTGAGTTGCAATTTGGCAGTGGAAATTCCTCAAATGAGTGCACACACACACACACACACACCAAACATGTTCAAGTATAATTAATCAATTAGCAATTACTTGTATACTTATGGCGCACTTGTGTAAGTAAATGAATAAAGAGAAGAAGAAGAAGAAGAGAAACAAAACTGTTTAATTGCTGCAAATCCGTTTAAAGCGCTTAGATTTTGAATGGTTTCTGCTGCTGATTGCCTGAACTTGACTTTCTGCGCATGCGCATGAGCCAAGTACGCCTTGGCTTGCGTTGCTTTGCTTTGCGCTGCTGTGCGCTGAGCTGCTGGCGTGCAATTGTCGGCTGCAGTTCGCCTTAATTGTGTTAAGTTAAATGCCGTCAAAGACTTGCCAAACGTCATAATTAAAGCAAGCATGCGTTTGGTAGACGGCGGCGAGTGCTTTGACATTTTGACATTGTCTTGCGCATAAATCAACTTTACATTGTCGCCTTACTTGTTTTTGTTATTGTTTCGTTTAGTTTTTTTATTGTAACAAGTTGCAAAGCTGCCGTGCATTGTTTAGATTTCATTGTCGTTGACAGCGAACAGTAAATGAAAATAAAAAATAGATAAAAGGAAAAAAAAGAAAAAAAGAAAAAAATAATAATAATCTTAGTAAATGCAGCAAACGAGTTTCGTTTTTCGCGTGGACTCTGGCTTTATCTGAGATGCGGACCTATTGCCACATGTGCCTAAAAACGAAACCAAGCAAAGCCAGGCAAAACAAAGCCAAATGAACGAAAAAAGAAACAAAAACAAAAAAAAAAAACAGAAACACACGAATTTTATCATATCATATGGCCATTGCAAAAGTTTGCGGGAAAAGTGTAGCAAATCTAACCCATTTCTGTGCTATTGCGGCCAAATGATGACAAAAAAAAAAAAAACAAAACCAGTTGCGTTGAAAAATAACTCGAAACTGATTTCGGCGGTTTTTTGCCTAATTTGTTTTCAGTTTCAGTTATTGTTTTTTTCTTGCCAACCTAATTTTTTTAAACTGCTATTTGCATGCGTGTGTGTGTGTATGTGTGTGTGTGTGTTTTGGATTTTTGGCATTTCACATGTCTCAGCTGCGTTTTCATAGCTGCAACTGATAATTGTTTTAAATGCCATTTAAATACAACTCTTTTTTATTGTTTCTCTGTTTGCTTTTGTTTTGCTGGGCAACTGTGCAAATGTGCACATGTGTGAAGTCGGCTTGGGACAAGTTCCCATTATTATTTGCACACATGTGCGATAAATATGCCAGATTTGGAAATTTTTGTAAATATTGTCAACTCATGCATTGCCGACATGCATTCGCAGCGAAAAAGTTACATATGAAGCCATTTCAAGGCGTTAGATATGCAATGGAACCGCGTTGCAGGACAACAACTGTAACGGAACATACTTATGCCAGTTTTCCCTTGACTTGCAAAAGGAAAACATCATATAGTGGAACTGTTACAGTTTGAAACTTCTTTGATTCGAACCAAATCGAGTGGAAATATTATTTATGAATTTATTTTATTTTTTATTTTTATTTATTTTGTCTCCATAACACGAAGTGTCTTCAACTCAAACTTTTTGCTATGCAACTTTGTGTTAAAGAAGTTGGACTCTATATGCAAATGCTAAGTCATGGCTGCAACTGTTTGACTGCTGCATTCAACGTTTGCCAACACTGACAGCGATTTTATCCTGCGTTCGACATAAAACATCGCACAATTAAGCATTACAAAAAGAAAAACCAAAAAATAATAAAAAAAAAAGCGAAGAGAAACAACATTTAAGCTTATAATAAATTAACGGGGCAGATTGCGGCGCAACTTTGCGCGTGCAACCCCCACCTGACCAACTTAGCGCAAACTCGGGGCCCAAGTCGACAATTGAAAATCGAGTTTGAACATTTGAAGATTGTATAACAAACAAGACGCCTGCCGCCAGTTGCTCGCTTGCCAGAGCAGCAGGCGGCGTGTGGACGAGTCATATGCATTTCCTCAACCGCAAAAGCCGTTCGCAGCAACAGGCGAGCCACCAAACCATGCCACGCTCGCAGCTCAGCCAGCGCAACCCAAGACACGCCAACCAGAGCAGCGTAACCGAATCTTCGAACTTGCTTCTTGCTTCGAATTGCGGCTGCCGCCGTTTGCTTATATTCAAATTAATTTGCATTTATTTAGCGCGCGTCTGCAGCAAAGAAAATGAACACATACAAGAAAAAAAGAAAAAAAAAAAAAAAAACCAGCAACAACAAACAAAAAAATAATGCAAAGAAAATTAAAATAAAAAATACAATACATGGCAAAAGAAAATTACCGCCTTGCCAGAGAAAATAAAAAAAAAGTTATGCTGTGCATATATTTTCTGGCTGACTTGAACTCGGCTCAAACGACGCCGCCTGTGGTTGGCTTTGCTCGGGCAGCGCACAGTGGGAGTGCAGCGGCAAGCACCTACACATGTGCACCTCCATGTACATGTGACTGCATATGTGCTTACGTGCACAGCTGAAGATGTAAAAGCGAAGCAAGGAAAAGAAAAGCCAAGAAAAGCCAAGAAAAGCCCAGAAGTGGGTTCAGTGCTCCTCCTGACTGACGCTCGCTCGCTGCAGCTGGCGACGCATGCGCCGACTTCAGACAAGTGTTGGCTGCCCGTGTAGCTGTCTGTAGGCCTGTCTAACTGTCCGTCTGTCTGTCTGTCTGTCTGCCTGCCTGGCTGTTTGTTGGCTGACTCGTTCGCTCCGCTGTCCGTTTGTTTGCAGGCAAAAAAGCTTCCGCCAAAGTTGTAAATATGTTTCTGATTGTATGCAAGTGTAGGCATATCTTATCTCCTCGGTGGGATCACAGGCAAGAGGCGCCTGCGCTTTGACAACTAAATTACGGTCTACCCTGCCTTTTGATTTTGTCCAAATACATGCATATGTCATTATTGTAACATATGCAAGTGCATAACACATCAGCATAACCTGAATTAAATTATCTCATGCAATGACTTGCTCTCAAATCGCAACTGCCAGGCCTGAGCCAAGTGGGTTAGTATTTTTTGTGCTAAGGTTAGTTGCAGTTGAGAGTTTTAATCCGGAAATTGTAGCAGCTGAAAAAATACTTTAGTTTGTTTTTTTTTTTTTCTTTTAATTTGTTATGACATATGGTCCATAGGCAGTCAAGGCACTTTGCTGTTAGCTGTTAGCAAAATGAAGCTGTATCCCATCTTGACTTTTTTTTAATTAATTACCTTGTTAGTCAATTGCATTATATAAAATAGTAATTAATTAGAAGTAAAATTTATTGAAGTTTGCTTCAAGCGTGAAGACTGCAAATGAGCCAACATTAAATGTGCAGATTAATTGGCTGCCACCGTCTGCTCCATGGGCAATGAATGGAATACGTACCAAGATCGTGAAGTGACGCATTTTCCAGACACACAATTCTCGTTCACACGCGCAACGCTTTTTCTTTTGGCCGCTTCTCGTATTGTCTCTATTGTAGTTCAGTATGAAACTTTTCTCAAAATCTCAGCTCTTGCGCTTTTATAAAGACAAAAGACAATTTTTTAATAGTCACTTTGCATAAAATGAGGCACCAGATTTATTGTTTTATTTATATTTTTTTAGTTTGTAATTATTAACAGCAACAATAACAACAACAAAAACGACACTTTTGCATTTGAAAAAAAAAAAATGTTTTGTTTTCGTTTTAACTTTTCGCACAACAATAAAATAAGAGTAAAAAAAAAATTATTTATTTGGCAGCAGCGAATTTGAAAAGATTCAACTCCATGCAGACGTTAAAGTGTCGCGCGCTTTACTGTAGCTGGCGCAGGCGCCGCATTTGGTTTTTATACCAAATAGAAAAGCCGAATCTGGCTCTGAGCTGCCTGAGCTGGCTGAGCTGCCTGAGCTGGCTGAGCTGCGTGAGCTGACAACAACGTCAATTGCTGCGCGCAGCGTCGGCTCTTGGCTGTCGTTTGGCTGTCGTTTGGCTGTTGCTGGCTGAGACGGTTGCACGCTGCTTGACTTGGCTTGGCTCGGCTCGGCTGGGCCACGGCAAGCTTAAGTTGCTCGTTTGCTGCGGCGGCGGGTTGCTGGCCGGGGTTTAGTGGTTCGGTCGCTGCTTAATGGTCGCACGTTGGCCAAGTAGTGAGCCAAGCGTGCGAGACCAGTCATTGTCTCGCTTTGAGTGTCTGCTGCTTGCCTGCCTGCCCGGCTGTGATATTCGTTGGGTCAGTAGCTGTGAGTTGGGACAGCCAAATTTTGACCAAGTGTGTCTGTGTCTGTGTGTGTGTGTGTGTGTGTGTGTGTATGTGTGTGTGTATGACAGAGTGCGAATGTTGCTATGGCACACGACAAATCGACTTGGTAACGTGTGAAAAACCTCATTATTAGGAAGTTTTCAATTAGTGTTGGTAAATACCAGTTTGCAGGATGAAAGCGAAATTTTTAAATTTAAGTAGCATTCTTGCAGAATTGCTTGCTTCACTTCCCAAATAAAATGTGCATCTTATTGAATTTGCATTTTCAATTTTGTTGTAACTTCTGCTTTGGCAGCTTCTAGGGAAATGCCTGCCTTTGTCTTTGTTGCCAATGCTGCAGCAGGGGGGGTGTGCATTGACTGCAGGCACGATCATTTGTGAATGGATGCAGGCGATCTGCAAAGGCTGCTCTCATACCAAAGTAATATTTAATTTTATTATGTGCTAAGTTCACTTTTGGTGATTGTCAATTAGGTTTATAAAAAAAAAGAAGTTAATAAATTAAATAAGAAAAAATAAATTAACTTTTTAAGACAAAACCACAAATCGTGCGTAAAAATGCGACATTAAAACGCGGCAAAAGGTTAAAACAAAAACCCCGTTAAAAAACTATTATTAAATTTTTTTCGCCGTATTAAATTGTTTATGACTTATTTTCTGACTCTGATTGTTGCGCATTCGCAGTTGCCATAACGCATCTGTTTTTGTTGTATTTTATTTTTGTGTTTTTTTTTTTTTTGGCTAGTTTAAACAATTGCGTAGCAAATTCAAGGTCGGCATTTTGTATCAAGAGTAACAAAAATAAAAAAAAGAAACGGACAGACAATAAAATAAAAAAAATAAGTTCACATAAAACTATGCAAAAATGTAATGCCAACAAAATGAAATTGAACTTATTTTAATTGAAAGCAGACAAAAAGCCAAAACAAAAGCGCAAAGATAATGAATAAAAAAATTAACGCATTTCGCTTTGTGTGTCTTCTGTGCATAATGAAATCCGAGCAGCGCAGCAGACAATCCAAAATGGTTTCAAATGAATTGTTGTTTTTCAAATGGTTTGGTTTTTTGTTTTTTTTTTTTTTTCGTGTTTACAAATGTTTGTTAAAAATGCAAATAAGTTGTACTTCTTAAGAGCATTTGTTGTTGTATTTGCAGCTGCTGTCGTTGTTGTTGCTTTAGTTTTTTGCATTATTAAATATATTTGCCATTCGTCTGTTTCTGTTGTCAAAATAAATTTCAACATTCAACATTCGCACTTTCCTTTGTTGCTTGTCTTAGGCTTTTGTTGTTGCTGTTGTTGTTGTTGTTGTTGTCGATCTTTTTGTTTGTGCGCTGTTTTGTTATAGATTTTTCAAAGTGTTTTGTTTTGTTTTTCATTTTTTTTTTTTATTATTATTATTTTGTTTTTTGTTATTGTCGCTTTTGTTTTGGCTTGTAGCTATTTTGAGGTTTTCCTCGCCGCTTTGGCTTCGTTGCTTTGCGCAGCCTAAAGACGCAATCGCACGCATCACATGATCGTGTTGATCTGCTCAACAGTTCGCCATGTAATACAAAGTAACAGTGACTAAAACGTTGGCAACAACAACAACAACAACACAGTATGGCATTATAACCGAATATTGGAATGTAATTGCCCACATTTTGGCTTCATTCGCTTTCAACGCTTTTTGTGTGGCTTTCACACTTCAAATGCATATGTGAGATGCGCTGCAAGTGCGGCATATAAATTCTAGTCGACGTTTGCGCATATTGCCGAGTGCGCCGTGTTCAGCGACTGCGCAACTAAAAGAATCTGCAGTGCCAGTGCAGCTGGGTTCAAAGAAGTGCAGGTTTGACCCTGCTACACTTTTCAACTGATTTGTGTGCATTATTATGCATGTGTATGTGTATGTGTATGTGTATGTGTAAGCATGTATGCACATATGGCTAGCTGACCTTTTTTCAATGTTTTTGTCGAATGCCATGTTGACTGTTACAGTTTAGCTAAGCTGAGCTTTATTCATTTTTCTTTTGTCTGTTAGTTTTTCCTTTGTTTGCATTTGCTGGCATGTGCATCGTATATTTGCCTATGCACAGTTGTCAAATTTTTGTCAAATGTGAAGTGTTGTCAACAATTATTAATAATAAACAAAATATATGAAAGGTAGCCAACAACAAATGATTGTCAATAAACGTTTTTTTATAATAATTTACGACTTTGAACTTGAGCTGAAAAATCAGAAAAAAAGAAACTAAAAAGTAATAAAGTTATGCGAAGTGCATGTGTGCAAAGGCACGTGGGCCCCTCGCATTGAGAAAAAAAAACATTAAGTTGCTTATACAAATGAGAAATGTTTACAAAATGCTGGCAGCTTTTCGCACAAACATACAATTATGTACAATATTTTTGTATTATATACAAGTTTTTATGATTTTTTGAAATCCTTTTGTTTGCATGGGATTGTTCACAATGTTGCACGTGGGTGTGTGTGTGTGCGAGTGTTAGCGTTTTTGGCAGACATGCCGTCTAAGTATTGTCTGCTTGGTTAACAACTTTCTGTGCCATATTCATCTGTAGACAAACAAAAAAAAAAAAAAGAAAAAAAAGTGGAAAAACAACAACAACCGATTAACCGATTTAAACGATTTTGTACAACATTTTCGGCGTACATTGTTCTGGCGGCCTTCGGCGTTGCCTAATTTAGTTGACTGTATGGCAGATCTCAAAGCTTTCAGCTTAAGCGCATCGGCCAATAATTCACAATGTTTAATAACAACACATAGAAATAATAATAAAATGTTAATGTTTACAACAAAAGCCCCACCTGAGGCGAGCGCCAACGATTTGTGGTAGGCAACAAAAGCGAGCAGCAACAACAATTTATTTGTATTTATTTGTATTTATTTGTATATTATGTATGTAGTTATGTTAAAAAAAAAAAGAAAAAAATTAAATAAAAGAAAAAAAATTGATGAAAAGCCTTATGCAGCAGAAGGTTAACCTCCAACGCCGCTATAAATGTTAAACTGACCACTGTGCAAGGCATGAAATGCAGACTTTTTATCATATTAATTTTTGTAGTTTTTTCATTTTTTTTTTTTGAATACAATATTTTGATTTGATTTTTGCTTTGCTTGAATGAATGTGCACACAAAATGTGTAGCGCATAAACTATTGCAACAATTTCGTTGTTGTTGCTGATCTGCATAAGCAGCACATAAGCATGCATATTCGGCATGGAGACAATGACTGAAAAACACATTTCAAGGTGAAAACAGCAGCGAGGGAACTGCGCGATATCCGCAAGTTGTCGCTGACCAGAAGGTTCAAGGCAATGAACGGCATTATTCATGTGCACATGCATGTACGTCTCAGTCTATGTATATGTGTTTGGCAGTGAGCATCAAGAATGTTTGCTTAGTGTAAGTGAAAGCCACAGTGCAGTGTGGCCACTTATGCATTGGCAAGCGGAGAAATGCAAAGCGAAGCCAGCAACTGATGGCAGCCTTGATCCAAGAGACTTACTGACATAACAGCAGCAGAAAAAAAAAATCAACATGCACAGCGACGGCAAAATGTCATAACAAGCGCCCACAATGGCAGCAACAGCCACAGCCACAGCCACAGCAGCAACAAAAACAACTAGCAAAGCAAACAAGGCATGCAGCTTTGGCAGACATTTCATGTTTAGCAGCCTCATTTGCACACACACACACACACACACTCACACACATAAAGTGCAATGTAATCATCTTTTACTTTGCCATACTCATCATCGTCAGCGTCATCCGCAGCCACAGCAGCAGCATCGGCAGCGGCAGCGGCAGCAGCATCATTGGACTGACACTTCCTACTTGCATAAATTTCGCCTGCATTTAGACATTCAAAATACAATACATGCCATGCAACAAATCATAATTTTTCGCTGTTGTGAACAAAATGTGCAAACAAGCGAACAAACAAACAAACAAACAACAACAACAACAACAAACAAACAAACAAAACAAAAAAACCAATTGAAAAGCAAACCAAGCAAGAAATGCATACAAAACCAAGCAATAGAAAACAAAACTGCATATGCCAGCCAAACAATAGATGGCGCCACAGGCCGCTGCAGCAGCTGCAACTTTTCGCAGCAGTTTCTTGCTTTGGACAACAGCAACAACGGCCACAACAACAACAGCAGCAGCACCGTGCATCTTTACTTTGTTGTTGTTGTTGCTTTATTTGTTTGCTGCTTTGCTTATAAATACAAATGCCTGACGTTGTTGTTGTTGTTGTTGTTGTTGCTGCTGCTGCTGCTGCGCCGCTGTTATTGACGTAATAACATGTAGCGTCTGCCGACCCCGGCGCTGTTGCCGACGTTGCGACGCATCAAAGTGAAAATGGTAAAAGCACAAACGACAAATGAATCAACAAAAAAAAAATAAAAAACAATTAAATTAAAAATAGAAGAGGAAAAATTGACTATATAAGATTGTCAAGTGATAGATCAGCTGGCTAATTGTTCGATTGCTTTTTATTGACCGCGCTAGCCGGTTTTCACTGTGCCATAAATTTGTTGTCGCTGCCTAAGTTGTGATTTATGTTAGCGTCAAGAATTCGCAATTATGCGCATAATTTGTTGCTGCCTAACTTTTGTCAATTGCCATGGCAAATTCGTGGCTTATGAATTGCTGCCTACCGGCATGAGCAACAGCTGTCGCCGCAGCAAGCAACGGAGAAAGACCTGCGCACTTCATTAGCTGCACTTTCCCATTGAGTCTGGCGTCTGGCTTTGCATTTTTGAGAAATGGAAACAAATGTTCGTACAATTTATTCACGAAAGTGGCAAATCGATTCAACTAAGGCAAATCGTAGGTTTTAAGTTTAAAATAAATTAAAAGCAAAAGCATAGGAATTAGAGAAAAATATTTAACGCCAGGCGAAGCAGTCGGTTAGTCCTGCGGCTGCTGCTCATCTGCGGCGGGCATTTGCTTGTCGAGTGCCTTCTTGATGATTTTGCGCTTGGCCGCCTTGGACAGCGTGACGCGCTTCGAGTCGCGCTTGTAGAGGCGCGGCGCCTCATAGCCGCCGGCCTCCTTAGGGATGTAGGCCAACGTGTGTTGCTGTTGCCGCTGCTGATACAGCTCAGGCGGACGCTGCGACTGTTGCTGTTGTTGCTGCTGTATGAGCTGCACCACCTGCCAGCTGGGTATGTACGAGTCGAGCAGCGACTTGGGCGCGCGGTCGGCCCACAGGTCGGTTGGCGTCGGATCGGGCTGCGAGGGACGGAAGGGCGCCGCATTGGCGTGTCCGTAGTAGCTGCGCAGCGCGCCTGCGTGCAAGGGGCGTCGTGTCGTTATGCTGACGAACGAGGGCGGGTAGGGCAGCGGTATGCGCGGCGGGCCGGTGTTGTGGCGCACGGGCGCGTAGGCGAACTGATTCGATTGTATGTGCAGGGGCCGGCGCAGCTGCGTGGCATAGGGAGTGCCATACTCCAGGGCGGGCACATGCACGTTCGTGTAGCGTGGACGTGGATACTGCGCGACTGGCGGCGGCAGTGGCGGCTGTGGCGGCGGCAGCGGCGGCAGTGGTGGCGCCTCGTGCAGCGCATTGCCTGTCAGATATCGTATGCCGGCTGGGACTGTGGCGCCAAGGAATGCCGCATGTGTTGGCTCGCTGAGCACATCATCGTATGGCACAATCGGCTTAAGCGGTCGCTGCTGCTGGCGTGCAATACTTGCGCTGCAATGTTTAGATTGTAAAATTACAACATTAACAACAACAACAACAACAACAACAACGAACACAACATTAGCAATCAGAGCAACAATTGTTATAATAATAAAAGCAAAAGAAAAGGAAAAAAACAACAACGAAATTGTAGTCAACTTAAAAGTTATTAATTGGCATGCGAGCACAGAAGAAATGTCGCAAAGTTTATTTATCGCATTGGCGTTGTGCAATTGTCACCGCACACACACACACACAGTGCGATGTTGTCGCAATTTGTGCATGTGTGAAATGCATTCGCACATTCCAGCGTAGCCATGCATAATTCTGCATTGCCAGTGTTGGCTAAGCGGCAAGTGATTATCGACATGATCGCAAGACTGTGGCTGGCTTTGGCACAGCTGCAATGCATGGGCACTGGAACATAATCACATGACATCATAATCACTATAAAATATAACCTATAAAATATGCCAAAAAAAAAAAAACAAAACAAACAAACAGTGTTGGTAAACACACTGCAGAATGGTACCTGGTATAATGCAAGCATATGCAAGCAAAAATCAATGAACACTTTTCGTTAGCTTCTATGGCTATGCGGTGGGGTGCGCGGTGCGGGGTGAACTGCCACTTAACCCCAAGACAGAGTTCGGCAATTTGTGGCACTGATTGTGCAAGCAATTACTTCTAATGTGCTGCCACTAAAAAACGCTTTTCACCATTACTTAATTTACGGCTTTTGCGGCAACTGAGTGATTGCCGTTTAATGCCGTTGATGACGAGCTGCGAGCTGAGAGCTGCGAACTGCAAGCTGCGAACTGCAAGCTGAGAGCATTTAGGCTTTCAACGAAAGCAAAAGTTTAGCGCAAAACGCCCCCACAGTAATTTCACTAAATAGCAACGACAACGATAGCAACAACAACAACAACAGCATGCATGCATACATGCTGCCATCTAGTCTCAATTGAGTTTTGAGGAAAAAAAAAAGAAGAAACCGAAAAAAAAAAAATAAAGTGGAAAAATAATTAATGAAATCGGCGCACAGATCGCAAGACAAGACAAGACAAGACAAGCCAAGTTAAGCCAAGCAAATAGCTTCCGACAAAGCTGCGCCACATACGTAAACGTATCAACTATGTATATATGCCAGCTATGTAACATGCATATATGCTAACTCGTGTACAAGTAAATTAAAATTAAAAAAAAAATAAAAAAAAAAAATAAATATAATGGAGAAAAATTAAAGCGTTCGTCGTAATAGAAATGTACACTGCACTGCACACACACAATAAATGCCGCGCATACTTCGCTTTAATTGCCTTTGCGCTGACAATTTGCAAATTCATTAGATAAGACGCTCAGGCGAGTTGCGGCACAGCGCAGGCGGCAGCACGCGGCGGCTGGCCAAGTGGCATAGTCTGTCTGCCAGCCGGTCTGTCGGTCTGTCTGTCTGTCTGTCAGTGCGTAAATGCACGACATGCATAACACGTCGGCCGAAGGGGCGTGGGCTGGGCACATGTGCATGCGTTTGGTTTAATTTGCTGCAACCTGCTCAGACCCAGCCCAGAAAGCCGCTTTGCGCTCTTTAAAATTAGTGCGAAAGTCGCATGTGCATGTGCATTTGGATAACATGAAATTTGATTATACATACATATATATACTTTTTTTTAAATTAAATTTTATTTCTTTTTTTTTGTTTGGTTTTATTTTACAAGCCTTCAACTGTGTCGCTTATGTGTCTTTTATCGTGCCAAATTTGCAAGTGAAAATTGCGTAGGCCTGCTTAGAAAATTGGAATTGAGTGTCGAAGCTTTTGAGCTTTAACTGTTGTTTATTTTGCAATTGTTTGCGCAAAAGCTCGCCATACTTTCGTAAGCACGCAAGTTCGTGCCTTAAGTCTTTTGTTTTGCATACTTATGCGCATGGCGCTAAAGCCAAAAGCTTTGTCGAAAGCTTCTTCGCAAGTTTGCGCCTACCCATACTTACCCCGCATCGACTCTGCCGCCTGGCGGCACCAGCAGGTAACCGTCCGTCAGCTGCTGCAGCGCGTAGCCCTCGCTCAGCTGTTGATGCTGCAGCTGCAGCTGCCGCAAGCGTTCCAAGTTCGCGTCGTATTGATAGGCATTCGAGTTGCTGGCGGCAGCCTCCGACTCGTAGGCATCCTTGCTGCTGCCATTGCTGCCATTGGTGCTACTGGGGCTTGCGTCTGTTGCCGTGGCGGCCGCCGTGGCTGTTGAGGTCACCGAGAGCGGCGCTGGAGCTGCTGCTGCTGCTGCTGGCGGTGCTGGTGGTGCTTTTGTGCCACGCCAGCTGTAGCGTATGGGCAAGCGTGGCGGTGGCAGCGGACGCTCGTACTCGCCTTGGTTCAGGTGCTGCAAATCGTTTTGCTGCTGTTGCAGTTGCTCCTTTTCGATTGCGTCCTGCTGCTCCTGCTGAATTTCCAGATCTTCAAGGCGCAGGCGACTGAGCGTTGTGTCGTCGTCATAGCGTTGTATGCCCTTCGTGCCGGCGCTGACGCTGATGCCATTGCCAACGTTCACCTTGAATAGCAGCAACAACAACGACAACAACAACAACAACGTGGGTGTTGTCAGACGTTGCACTTGTTGCAATAACTGAAATTTATGTATAGCAAAGCATTGTGATTATTTTGGCTGCTGTTTATGTTGTTGTTGTTGTTGTTGTCTTAGTTATAATAATAATTACAATAAAAATATTAAAATATTTTCGAGCTTGCTAGGCGCATTTGTATTCGCACCTAAGCATTTCGAAAGCACTTTGCCACCTGCTGCGGCAAAAAGCCTGCGCACTTAAGCGTTTTTGGAAAGTAAGTTTCGACTGAACTGAACTGAATTGAACTGAACTGAACTGAAGTTGACTGCAGATTGGCAACGCCCCCAACGCGGCCGCAGCGAATATCGCATGCATATCGAAGAAAGTGCCTAACCGGCATTGGCTGCCTTTGCTTGTTTAGAGCGCACTTGGCGCGCCAAAGCGTTTAAAATTGTGCCCAAACTTAATGCGAGGTGTGCCCCGCTCATAAAAACAAAATAATAATAATAAAAATTAAAAAAAAAAAATATATATAAATCAAATAAGTTTTAATAATAAACAATCAAGATTGAATAATGTGTTAAGGCCTTATAAGCTTTTGCATTAGTGTGGCTAAGTTTTGTGATTACTTGGCACTTGTGCAGTCGCCTAAGCGCATTTGAGGGCACTTCAGCGCAACTCAACCAGCTGAGTGTAGCAGCAGCGCACCCAGCTTACCTGGCAACTGGCTGGAGCTGCCCAATCAGTGTTGCCTGCTGACTGCTGTCACAAAGCACCAGACGCTGACAAATTCAGTTGACGGCATTGCTGAAAATATGTCAAAGTCAATGGTTCCGACGTTGTCTGGCTGCAGGTGCCAGTTTTCTTGTTTACTTTTGTTTCATTCGCCGAAGTGCTGGTCTACGGTGACGCCTTGCTGTGGCCATAGGCCATGTCTAGATGTCAATTGTTTTTGCGCTGCCTTCAGTTTCATGGACTCGCTTTGATTTATGGCTGCGAGCAACGCCTACAACAGTTTGGTGATGACCAACTCATAAGCAAACATTTAGTTTTGAACATATGCTGTTGCTATTTATTTTTTCTATTATTATATTTTAACTATACCCTTTCACCAAAAACATGAAGAAAAAAACAACAAAAACCAAAGAAATCCAAAAAAAATTAATAACTATAAATTTAATTTCAAGAAGCGTTACATTCACAACTGAGTAAAGTTGCAGCCCATGCCCGCCTGCCCACGACTTCGTTGGCTTTTTGCTGTTGGCTGCTGTGAGTTGCATTTGATTACTCAATTTAGCTGCCAATCCATGGTACTTTATTGACTCAACACAAGCCAAGCCAAAAGTGCTTCAGAAATGCTTTGCCAATGCTTTGTTATT
Organism: Stegana nigrithorax; assembly: GCA_037044495.1. NCBI lineage: Eukaryota > Metazoa > Arthropoda > Insecta > Diptera > Drosophilidae > Stegana > Stegana nigrithorax. The sequence goes on from JBAMBQ010004840.1 coordinate 23,943, forward strand.
TTTTATTGATTTTTTTTTTGTTTTTTTTTTTTTTTTTTTGAATTTAATCGACTCATCTTAAGAAAATTAATGCTAATAGCTAAATGAGAAATGATTTTGTTTTTCTTGCGGTTGCGGTCACATAGCGTCAAAGCTGTTAAAGAGAAAATTAACAAAGTACTAAAAAAATGAACCAATTAAATGGCTCAGTGCAAGCAGCTCCAGGTAAGTGAAGCCAACCCAAAGTAAGTGACCAAGCTACGGGTGTGCATAGACCATAAATTAAAACACAAGACAAAACAAAAAATGAAACATTTTTGCTTTTTTTGAAAATTGAGCAAATAAATAAACGAAAAGCCGAAAAGTATCTACACTTACTTGGCCGAAGTGCAATTGGCTTAAAACATTGTTGTGAAAAACCTTTCACTTTAGGTTTTTCTTTTGGGCTGCCAGTGGATGTCGACGTCATACTTTGTGTTAAAAAAAAACAAGAAAAAACAAAACTAAACTAGTTACAGTTGCTCTCTTTATGCTTGTTGTTGTTGTTGTTGTTGCTGTGGTTATTGCTGTCTGTTAAGCGTAGATTGTTGTTTATGCTGCTGCCCGCTTGTCCACATGGCATTTATTTGCATTTAGTCAAATCATTAACAATAACAACAGCCACAGCAACAACAACAACAACATCGCCAACTTTATTACATTTAACGCAATCAGCGACAACAATCATAGGCAAAGCAACAACAATAACCACAACAAAAACAAGAGCATGCACACATATAAGAACAACAACAATTGCCGCAGGTGGAGGTCATCATCGCAGCCATATTAAAATAGTTTGGTCATCCTTAATGGATTTCATTTGGTTTGTGTTACTGTTGCAGTGCCTACGTCTGTCGGAGGCCTGCGCTGTGTGTTTGCCAGACTATTTATTTTTTCGCCTGCGTCTTCGCCCTCGTTTAGTTTTGCGATATGTTGTTCGCAGTTTATGTTAACAACGTAACATGGTAATTGTTGTCGTTGTGCTTATCATTGTTGTTGCTGTTGCTGTTGTTGTTGTTGTCGTCGCAGAGCGTCGTTGAAAGAAGTTTTATGCGCATGTAATTACAATTTTTTTCTACACAATTTGATTTTGCGTTGAATTCATTTATTGCATAAGACCCACAGATCACAAGTCACTTCCTTTCAACGCATATTTATTCACGAATTTAATTCGGTTCGCTGCTGTGTGTATGTGTGAGTTTATATGTGGGTAAGCGTTGGATCTTTAACATGCCAGGGCGCAATAAAAGTGGAAACGTTATTTTTTTATTGTGCTTCATTTTATGTGTATGAATTTTGAAAGTTTCTTTTTTTTTTTTTTTTAAAGTTTACCATCTTGGGAATGGCCAAATATCTGTTTCTATTTTTATATTTAACTAATAACGGATTAGACCAGAAAAGTTCGCACTAATAAATCAATTCTACTGTAGACTTATGCTGTATTATAGTTTATGTATGCTTATGCGTATTTTTATGTAGTTTATTGAAACTTTGTGGCAAGTTCGTTGTTTAAGTCTTTTGTTTTGCTTGGCCTTAAGCAGAAGAACAATGCTTAGACCAGCATAATTTGCACATGACGTATGATTAACGAACAAAGGCTGTCTGCTTGACATGTGCAATCGACTAAATGCAGAACAGAAGTTAATAAAGCAATCAGCGTCAGAACAGATCAAAAACGAAAGGCAAACAAAAAAACAAAGCACACACACACGCACACTCATACTCACTGTGGCAGTGGCGCCACACACAAAGTTCAGTTTCAGTTTAAGCTAATAATCGGCTGAGCACAGCGCATCTCATCTCATCTCATCGCATCGCATCGCATCGCTTCGCACCGCATAAATCATAAGTGGCAATTAATCACAGTTGTTTGCATTTACAGTTTAATTATCGTAGTCATGTGCCAAAGAGGCAGCAGTGGACTGGTGTGCATTGCGCAAGCGCAGTAGGCAAGCGCAAATGCAAACGAACTGACAATTGCCAGGTAAGTGAGTGAGTGGATGAGTGGATGAGTGACTGAGTGACTGAGTGAGTGACGCACACGGCGGCGGCTGGCGGTGGCTGGCGGAGCTGCCGATGGCAACGCATTAGAATTGTTTGCATTAGCGGCAGTTGCAACGCGAACACTTCACTTGACTTCACTTCGCTACACTTGACTTGACTTCGCTTGGCTTGGCTTGGCTTGGCTTGAGTTGAATTGAGTTGAGTTGAGTTGAGTTGGCTTGGTGCGTATGCGCAGCCCATGCGGTTGCATTTTCATATGTTAATAATGGCCACTTGTTGTATGGAACCAACTACGCATGCGCGTCTCCTTGAGCAATACGCAAGAAAAAAAGGCTTTGTCAAAAAAAAAAAAACAAAATAATAGCAAAAAGAAAACTCAGCTTACACATAAATAATTACATGGCTTGTTGAGGTTTCAAAGGTTTCAAAGTTGTTACAATAACAACTGCCACATGCCCCCCTGCCCACCTTCCGCCAACTTGCACAGACTCAACTAATTGCAGCAGCTGCATGCAACAAATAACAAAAATGCATTAAGCGTCAAAGCTCGCATAACGAAATGGCAATAATTGAAAAAAAAAGGAAAAACAAAACAATGACAAAAAATTAAATCATATTCAATAATAAACGAAATGTTTTCCTTATACTTTTAAGTAGCCAACAGCTTAATGACAAAGGAAGTTTGGCAGCCGCAACTTTGTCACGCTGAGCCAACCTGACTTGACAAGCCGTGACTACTGCTGCGGCGTCGCGTACTGCACTGAATTCGGTGGAAAATCAGTTGCTGTCCGCAATCGCACTGCCAAATATATACGAAATCAATTTCTATGACGAAATGTGCTAATTTTCAATTGGATTTTCTTATGCGATTTTTCCATGCAAGGCGAGCAGCGTCGCTCTGTAGTTGGTCTGTGTGCATCCGCAGAAGTAGTTTAAGTATGCGAAGTTGCATAAATGCAAACTCGACTTTTGCGACTATGCTTGGCTGGCAATAATCGATGTTTTGCTTTGGTTGTTATTGTTGTTGTTGTCGTTGTGGTGGTGGTGGTTGTTGTTGTTGTTGTTGTTGGCATCGTTGTTTACTGCATCTGCGACTGCGAGTGCAGCTTCTAATAAAAGTGAATGTGCGCGCATGCGTCTTAAAAGTATCATGCAAGTGAGAAGTTGCAGCAGCAACAACAAAATAATGCGAATATGAAAACAAAAACAAAAACGAAAATGCAAACAACAACAACAACAACAACAACAAGACGAAGCAAATATTATTACCAAAACCCAGCCGTAAAAATGATGTTTGAAAAATTGCGCACAGAAAATGCCTCAGAAAAGCAAAACGTGTTTGACACGGCCACTCGGAATTTTATGCTGTCTTAATTTTTTGTTTTTTCGCCTCATATTTTGGATTTTTCATATAAGACTATTTGCGCTATACTCTGGCTTCAGGCTATTGAAAATTGTTTATTTATTTTATTTTACGTTTTTGTTTTTTGTTTTGGTTGCGTTTCTGTTTTCGTTTTTGTATAGCGTCACCATTTTTTATTCCGGACATTCGCTGTGTTCGAATTTTTAGCGTTTGATTGTGGGAAATACGGAATTTGTGCGCAGCAGAGACTGAAGTTGTGAAACGCACATCTGTTGCCATAAATTATGAGTTATTTGCATAATTTTCGTATTACATTTGGAACTCGCTAATCCGAATCAAATAAAACTGGGGTCAATCCGCACTATGAGGTAATATGTTTTAACTCTGTCCGGATTACAGTATGATTTCAGGGACATTCCGGATTACCGGATAACCGAATCAACGAGTTTGAGTTCCTACTGTATCTGCCAAAATTGTTTTTATAAGAAGTATTTTACAACATTGTTCTGTGCAACCCTTTGGCGAGCCAAATCATTCCGGAACCTATGGGTTTATTCTATTTGCGTTTAAAGAACGAAGTTTTGATTAGGTTTAGATTCATATTTATAGGGAATTCAGAGTAAAGATTGGTTTCTTTTCAAATGGTACCCAGAAACCCAGAAGCCATTTGATTTTGTAAAAGTATTTTAATTATTCTATATATTCTGACTATTCAATATTATATTATTGTTATTACAATTACTAAATTTGTTTGTCCCATTCTTTGCCTCTGGCTGCAGTTAACCTATTTTAACACACCCTGTAGTATTATTAGTGTGATCTGTGATAGTCGTGGCAAGTAACTAATCATTAAGCCTGCAATTAATTTTCGCATCTGCAGCCGGTTTTATTAGGTTTAGAATACTTAAATTGACATGCTATATTATGAAAAGTCTGCATCACACTGGTCTTTGATAGCAGTGTCGATGAATCCGACAAAAAAAAAAAAAAAAAAAACGCAATGCGATTATACGGTTGCGAGATAGAACTGACGCTCTGATGAAGTACGAATGTCAATTGAAATACGCACCATTTGGTTTTGTTTCATTTACGTGAGAAACACTTGCGGCTGCAATAATCAAATAATTGTCCTTTTTGTTATTAAAAAAAAGAGTCTTTGTTCAATTCTTTCGTTATTTAAAACCACATCATTTACATAGGCACTGCACTTTATTTCAAACAGAAATTGAAAAAAAAAAAAAACAAAAAACAATATTTCAACTTGTATGAATTAGGAAATATTTAGCGGTAACACTTGCGACCGAAGATACAAGTAACAATTACCAAAAAACGTCGACAAAGACTGTCGCCGCTAAAAGCATGGCAACACAGTTTTATACAATGTAGTAACAAAACGTTTCAGCAACAACAACAGCAACAACAGCAACAGCAACAACAAGCAGAAACTGAAACAAAAGCAGTTGTTCTCATCGCAGAGCGATAACGAACGGCCAACCGATTGCATGAATGGACACACGAAGCTAATGTACGAAGTGAGTCCGCAATAGCCTCAGCCAAGCGCCAGCCAGTGAGTGCGCAAGTGAACAGCAACAGCAACAGCAACAGCAACAAACGGCAGACGACATTGAAACGAAGAAGAAGCGAAAAACGAAGACGAAATGCACACGAGGCTGCACGTCGTCGTTGCGGCACGAAGTGGAACAGGTGAACATGAACATGAATTGTAACAGCAGCAGAAACAGCAAGAGCATGAGAATAACAACGACTACAGCAACAACAACATCAGTACTTGAATTGTGGCCGAAGCTGAAGTTTTGGACAAATGAGGCGTTGATAAGTTTTGTTGTACTTACATGCAAGGAATTGATTTGGCTTTTTATGTTTTTTTGTTTTCAGTTTTTTTTTTCTTTTTTTTTTTTGGCGCTGCGTGTAATCGGAAAATGAAATCAAAACCGCTAAATGCGCTAAACGTTACCTGAGCATTGTTGTTGTTATTGTTGTTCAAAATTGGAAAATGTGTTAGCACGCATGCCAGCATCGCATAAAGTACAAAGCGCAATTGCTTAGAGAAAGGCTAATTGCGTGTAAGTTCATATGTGAATTCATTTGTTACAAGAATTAAATGGGCAATGCGCGCCGGGCATTGCCTATTCATAAATAATGAACTTTTGAAGATTGATAAGTAATGCAATAACTTATATAATTAAAATTTATAAATGCATGATTCCTATAGAAGATACTTTTAAAAATCGTCTATATAGAATTAGCCAAGGCCGTGCAAAAAAGGCTTTGTAGCGTACAGTATGCGGTAACGGGCAACTTGATTGGGTCAAAGTTCATTGATTGCGCACTTTTTTATAGACGAGTACTAAGTAAGTGACAGGAGTCTGCTTGTGCCCTTGTCTTCTGCGCTTCTACGGCCAATTAGTCGTGTCTCTCAACAGTACAATGCACAAATTGAATTGAATTAAATTCCACGAGTTTATTTCATATAAAAAAAAAAAAAACAAAAAAATCAACTTTCTGTGTTACGATTTAATTAAAAATGTAATCAAATTAACGCTTAAACGGCGTTTTTGTCTGTGCTCCCAAGCGTTGAGTGCGGCAAGCGTATATAGGAGCATAATCTAAACTTAATTTGACGGCTCTGCATAGCAACAATTTTAATCAGTCGACGGGCGAAATGCGAATTTACACGCAAACTTCAATTTAAATTCGAAAGGCAATCAAATAATGACGAAAACTGAACTGAAACAACAACAAAATAAAACAAAATAAAAACCAAAAATTAAGATAAAAAGAAGCAGAAAAAAGAAATAAATAAAAATAAAAAACAGGCCATACCAAATGCCGCATTATTAACATTTTTTCATTAGAGTGCGTTGAAAATGCAAAAATGAGCCATCGACATTCGATCAAATTGGGATTATGGCGTTGAAATAGTTTTTTGGTAACTGCAAGTATCAGATACACAAATATTGCATAAAACAGCAATAACAATAACAAATGAAAAGAAAAAAAGAAAAAAACAAATTCGATATTTATGCTGATGCCGATAAAGAGGACGCCAGCGTAGCCCAATAATGAAACTATCAACGCTCATGACAGGCACTTAGACGTGTTGCCTTTTCTTTTATTTTCTTCAATTTGTATATTTGTTTGCTTTGCTTTTCTGGCTTGTCTTGTCTCGTCTCGTCACGTCGCATCGTGTCTTGCCTTGTCTTGTCTTTTCCCAGCATTCCCAGCAACTCATTTCGTACAAACTCGTCTATGAGTATATTGACCGTCTCAATGTGTGCGCCTGGGGCCAAGCTGCTTAGGCGTTGCTCTTTTGAAAACGTCCCAAGTCAGTTGCAGCGTGTGGTCTACCTTGTGATCTGTTTTTTTTTTTTTTGTTTTCTTTTAGCTTAATTTTTCTTCATTTTTTTTTTTCGATACGATTAATTTAAGTTGAAAGTGAATTGTGGTAATAATTCAATTGAATTTATATAGTGTAAAACCGAAAAAATAAAATGAAAAAAAAATAAATTAAAAAAAAAACAATAACAACAAAAACAAAAAAAAAAAAATAAATAAAAAAATGAAAATATTTTACCCGTAATTAGCTTAAGTAAAAAGTGCTTAATTTGGCGCTTATGAGGCAAGGGAAAGTGCGTTATACATTATGTTCAGCTGGACAGATATTTAAATGTCAGCGGCGGCGGCGGTGGCGGCGGAGGTGGTGACGGTGACGGTGACGGTGACTGTGACGGTGACGTTGGTTAAGGCGTTAGGCTGCCTCCGCCACTTAGGTGTGTGCTTTGGTATTACGTTCCTAATAGATTTGTTGGCGCTGCGCGTTGCGGCGGATACACGCTTCAAGGTTACGCGGTGAGTTTTTCGTTAAAGACCGCTAATGAAATTTCATTTTGCGCTACAATTTTCACTTTCAATTTCGATTTTGAATTGGGTCTCGGCGTTGTTGGCGCTGCCGCGTCGTGTACCTCATCAATCGGGCGCATTGTTCGCACGCTGTAAGCGCGTATGTCGTTTGATGCTGCGCCGCCGACTCGGCGTTGCGTCTTGTTATGTAGCTGCGTGTCGCATTGCCTTTACAATTAGCATGTCCAACAACGTGCGACTTTTCTGCAACGCAATGCGCTTCTTATGGGTATTTTCATGTTGCTTGTGCGTCATAAGTTAACTTTACACAGTTGTCCAGTGATCATTGTACTACATCTTCAAGAGAAACAAAAGCAATAACAAACAAAAAAACATATGCAAAAAAAAATAAAAAAATTACAAAAAATATTTGTAGCGGTTTGCATGCTGTCTGTAGGCGTTCATTTATTTTTGATGCGTTTGCTTTGTTCGCAGCAAGTGAATGTTTGCCATTTTCTTTTTTCGGAGATTGTCGGCAGTAAATCAAATTTTTAAAGAATATTTTTATTGTTGACTTTTTCAGGTATATTTTTGCCAAATTGTGCTGTAAAAAATTTACTTAGATCATACATATATCAAATTTAATACATTTAACAAATAACATATACAAATAATTATAAGTAACGACAATTCAAAAAAAAACCAAATTATTTATTTGTTATAGGACACCGCTTTCCTCATAACTGTGAAATTATGAATATTGCACGTAGGAGTTTGTTTGTAGTTAATTTACACGTTTCTTGCAATTTTCGAAAGGATTTGACAAACTTTAATTTGTAATTAAATTTGTGAAATAAAATATGAAGGTTGCAAAAATTGCAAGCAATAAAAACCCACGCATGAGTTTTTGCTACGTTATGCTGCCTATATTCCAAAGTAAAGCTGCAGGCAGACAATCATCTATATTCGTATGTACATATGTAGGTATGTATGTATATGTATATATTGACATTGTATTTTATTTATGTTAACATGAAAGTACATCGAAGATATACACGAATAAAATTAGCAAAAAAAAACAAATAACAAAATGTTGCTTTCAAAATAATGGGCACAATCCGAAAGACTTAAGCAACGAACTTAAATAATTTGCATGTCTTCTGGATGTGTTTGTTGCCAGTTTGTGCCGCACCAGCCATTGTCTAAGCTCTGCCACGCACAAAGATATGCGCATGCTCACGCGGCCCGGGCAGATACTCATTTAGATTCAGGCTCAACATGGGGTAGTGCTTCTCCTTCGTCTCGCGGTTAATGCGATGATAGTTGGCAGCTGCGACCGCGGCGCTGCGATACGGCACAATCGAATTGGCATAGGCATGCAGTCCGGCATAGGGCAAGCCCGGCACACCGCCGTTCGCAGGCAAGGCAGCCGCCAGCATCGTGGAGGCGGCGGTGCGCGAGGCTTGGGCAGGTGCGTATTCGGCCAATGAGTTGCCAGGATGGGCGGCGTTCGCCTGATAGAGGCTTGTGCCGCCAGCTGCTGGCACGGCGGGCGCTGTTGGCAGCGGGCCACTCATGTACTGGCTGATGGGCACAATTATCGGTCGGGTGGGTATTAATTGCAGATATTGCACGCCGCCCTCTTGCAGCGCCTGCGCGGGCAGGTATTGCATTATCATGGGCGTGGTCTGCAGGCCGGATGCGGCGGTGATTGTGCCGCCGCTGTGTATTGGCGTGAAGTTGGTCTCCATTTCGGGCATCTTGTACGAGGGCTTGAAGCTGCCGCCTCCACTGATGCCGACGCTGCTGCCGCCATTGCCGCTCGAGCCGCTGCTCAGGCCAATCGTCTGGCTGGCCTGACTCGACTGCGGTGCCGTTTGCGCCTGCGCTGTGGCGATGTTTTCGAAGTTGGTCGCATATGCTGTCAGTGAATTGAGATGTGCCTCTTGTGCGCTTTGTTGTTGTTGCTTCTGTTGTTGTTGTTGGTGTTGTTGTTGCTGCTGGTGTTGCTGGTGCAAGGCCAGGCTGTTGGCCGTTTTAATCGTTTTGCTGGCGATGTCCGGATTCGAAACCGGACTGGCGTGCGCAGTTTGTGCAGCTAATGCACAAAACGAAAGTAAAAGCAGCTCAGCGAGTAGCAGGTGCCCCAGCCGCAGGTCTTTTTGTTGCCGTACCATCTGTGTATGGAATGAGATGGTTTTTATTTTATATCAGTCTCTTCCGCAAAACTTCGAATGTTGTCATTTCTTTTTCTTTTCTTGTTTTTTTTTTTTATGTTTTATTGAACTAACACTAATGTGAACCTAAAAGCATGCTAAGCATTTTTTATTAAAATCAGCTGCCAATAGACGAAGTGTTTTATGATGTCGGCTTAAATTTTTCATTGCATACTTTTGAAATGTTTAGAAGATGCACAGTTATGCAAAAATCATATGAACGGCTTTGTGTGCATATAATAGAGGGCAAATAATAAGGCTGGCTGATTTATTTCGCTTTTTGCTACTACGGAACGATTGCTGCAGTAGCAAATATGGCGATTCTCTGCTCGCTGTTTGATTCTGAATTTGCGTGACATATAACCAGGAGCCATTGGAAGTCTGATAGAAATAACAAATATCAGAAAAGACTGAGATTTAGCTAAAGTTTACTTATGGTCTTGGAAAGTTTGCCGCTGCTAAGAGTTAAGCTTATATAAATCCTTATGTGCATCTGAGCACTGTATTCCGTTTACTTCACTTTAGCGCAATTTTAACTAAATCAAATTTGTAACATCTTATTAAAAAACAAAAATGCATATCAAAGCAGCTTAATTTATGTTTGCTACTCGTAACACTTTCAAAAAAAAAATCTAAATATATGAAAAACAAATAATAAAAAAAAAAAAAAAATATAAATAATAGATAATCCGTCTTTAATATAAATCACCTTTGCGCGACTTTGACGCGTTCACTCTTGGCGACACGAAAAATGCTGGCAGCAAGTTTTTTTGATTTATTTTCTCTAACGACAACAAAAAGAAAATGTTTATTAAATGTAGTTGCAATTTTTTTTTGTAAAAAAAAACACAAAATAATTTTTTATTTATATATATGTATAAAAATTCAATTATCACAAACACAAGCCAGCTGCGACTTTGGCCAAAGATTTTATTTGATTAACGTTGTAGACGCTGTCACAGATGCTTTTATATTGTGGCAACAAGCATTCAACTGCGATCAAGTAATTTTCCGATATTTGAAAACAAACAAAAAAAAAAAGAAAATAAAAAATAAAAACGAAAACAAAAAAAAAAAACGAGAAAAGTCGAAGTCAAAAACAAAGCAAAAAGAAAACAAAATTGAAATAACGGGCTGTCCAAGGCAAACTGTCTGCCGTGCTTTGCGTGGTAAAAGAAAATGTTGCAAAAGACATAACTTATAAAAAAAAAATATATATAAAGAAACAACTAAAGTAACCACAACAGCAACAAATGCAATAACAAGCTAATGAAATCATAGCAAAGTGAAGTTAAGCAAAGTAAAGGTTTACAAGAAATGATTTGTTATTGTTTTACGTGGCTGCTTCGCTGGCGCTTTGCTGCTGTTTGCCAGATATTTAAATCTTTTTGCAAAATAGTTTGCCATGTTTCAAGTTCAAGTTTAAGTTGCAGCCAAACGATTTTTCGCACAAGCTTCCTACATACTTATGCGCGAGTAGCTGCGCAACAATTAAACAGTTTTCCGCATTGCTGCGCTCGTTTCGCGCAAGCGAACGTACACAAAAGCCGACGAAGCCGACGAAGACCGACGCGACCGCTGACAGATCGCATGCACGACACCTGTCTGAGCCAGAAGAGACTCTCGAGCCGCGGACCGAGGCCACGAACACGAAGCAATGTGTAAACAGTAAAAGCGAATGTTTTGCAGTATTTTCATATTGCATATATGCATTGTTTGTTGCATTTGGTGTGGCGGCGGTTGTTGTTGTTGTTGTTGCTATTGTTGCATGCATGTACATATTATACATATAATTGGTAGCATGGCTACACTTGTTACGATTTAAAAATGCAGCAACAAGTTCATTGCTTTGCTTTGGCTGGCATAGCATGCAGCCGACTGGCTCCGTTGTCGCGTGCGCACAGTGCAACGTTGCACATGCAAAGACGCGTGGAAAACAAAAAGCGCGCCTGGAAAACACTTGGCACTGCACAACATGCCCAACAGCGGGCGCAGGCTGTGTGAAGCTGAGGTTTTTCCGCTTTCTCGGTTTACCTAGGCGCGCCTGGCTGGCCTTGGCTATTGCACATTTTCGCAGGCAAGCGCACCACTGTGTCAGCAATTGCGCTGCAGAATGGGATAACTCGTTTCTGCGCTGACTTATCTCAGCAATGTACACTAAAGTCAATGACGATGGCGATGGCGATGACGACGATGACGTTGCAATTATTGCTGCTGTTGTTGCCGTCGCTGTTGTTTCTGGCTACTGCCTGTTATTGGCATCAAGTTTAACTGGATCACAATGGAGTTCAAATGGTTTTGCCATCGATTTGCTATTGTAGCCGTAGCTCATTAACACACAGCAGCTTACAATGCTGGACGTGTGGAATCGCATCAGGAAGTAAAAATTTAACAAAAAACAAAACCTTAATTAAATTGCATGCGAGTTTAAATGTGTTTCATGATTTTTTATTCAACAGAGCCGAAAACTATGCAACAGTTTTGTCGTCAACACTTACACGACATTCTACGTATGTGTCATTATGTAATAAGCCACAGGGAATCATAAGTCTGATTGGAAATTTGCTGCTGTGAGCGGCAAGAGTAATTGGGAAATTACTTTGTTCACTTGGTAGAGAAAAACCGAGTGGTATGTTGTGGTTTTTGCCTTGTAATTAAAAACTGCAGTTTCACAATTTTTCAAATTTTATTTAAATCACTTTTCACATTTTTATTTTCATTAACTAATTTATATATATATATATATATTTATTTATATATACATATACAATATATCGTTCTATATTTACGCATAACTGCTGTGTCATTTTTTTTTTGTTTTGTGTTTTTACCTTCGACAATTATATATCAGTGTTACATAATGTATAATTAACAAACATTTTGTATGTATTTGCTTGCTATAAATTAATATCTACTTTAAAAAAAAAATTGTGTTCTTTTTTTTAAGACAAAATTTATATATTAAATGTGACTATGAATACTAAAAAAAAACATGCTTTTAAAATAATTAATATTGGAGTAAATAAGTAGGTAAAAAAACACCATGCGCAAAATTAAACATGACGTTAGAAATTAATAACCCAAAAAAAAAAAACACATAGTAATACTCTTTGCTATGTACATTGGCTAACAAAAAATTAAATAAAATAACTAACTCGGTTTCATGCAACAAACTAAAATAAAAAACAATAAAAACATAAAAAAAAATTATTTTTTTAAATAAATACTTTAAAAAAATAAACTAAAAGTAAACAAAGTGCATTGGCAGCAGCTTTCAAATATCAAATATGTTATTAGGAAAAATATGTTAACTATATAAGTTTTTTATTAAAATTAAAAAAGGAAGAATAAAATAGGAAAATAGTCGATAATACGAATAAGTATGTATATAAAATTAGATGTGCGTGCGCGTGTGGAGATGTGTGTGCACTAGAAGCCACACAGACGCACATCAAGATTGAGCGAAAATTCCAATTATGTATTATACAAACAATACACATACATATGTATAATACCTATATATACGTATACAAACATACACACATTTATGTATTTTAGTTCTCTTTTTCACGTTTAATATTTACAATATCTCTTGTGATTGCTTTTTTTTACATTGTTTGCGGTTAAAGTGTTTCACATTCAACAAATATGCATTACTCCATAATATTTACATGCTTCGCCTAATTTAAGAAAAAAAAAAATCTTACACTTAGTGATATTTTGCAGTTGCCAATTTTTCATACTTTATATTATTTTATTGCTTAAAAATTTTGCTAACTTATATTTTTGTTTTAATTTAAAAAAAATGTCTTTTATTTTGTTTGCAACAACAACGAATATGTGACGGTACTTGTGTTGCATTTTGCAATTAATGTTTAATGATTTTTTTCTGCTCTAAGTAATTTGTATTTTTTTTTTTTTTTGTATTTTCGTTTAAATAATTTAATTCATCTTTTATCGTTTTTACAACGTCATCAGTCTTGAACTTAGTTTACATACTTTTTCAACATTTTTAATTAGGTTTGCTTTTTTCAATTTGTTATTGAAAAAAAAAAAAACTACTATAAATAAATTGAGTGTTTTTTGTTTTTGTTTTTTTTGTGACGCATTGCAGAGCAGACAGCTCTAACGAATGCCTTTCGGCATTTAAATATAGTTTAAAATTTCAAAGTTGAAGTTTCTTTCGTTCTTTTATGCTGTTTTCACTAGTTTTTTTTTTTAGCTTCTTTTTCTTTTTGCATAATTCCAGCTGAAGGCACAATTTGAAATATTTTTCTCTTTTTTTGTTTAAAACTACAGTATGTATATATAGATTCTTATGAAGAAGAAAAAAAAAATTATAATATACAAACAGTTGACAACACTGTTACCGTATGTTATGCTTACCAAACTGTAAAAATGTTGCTGCTTTGCTAACTACATTTAACACAGTACACAAAACACGTGGCCATATATATTGGTACATATAAATAGCAATATAAATATATGTTATGTAGTTTGATATCTTACGTAGCTATAACAGATTATTCACACATAAAGTTTATGCAGATTGAAGACGTGCAGAGAGCGATGACTAAACGCGGAGTAGAGTGTCTACAGTTTGAGCAACACAGTGGTGCGGTTTGAGTGCAACTGCACAGTTTAGGAAATGCTGCGACTGGCTTTCGTAGTGTACGTTGTGTACATATAACATGCATATGTGTGCACACACACACACATGCATTTATGAAAATAAGAAGCTTTTAATATCGTTTGTTGGTTGTGGGTTGGTTGTTTGTGTCGCCTGTGGTTTGTAGAGTTTTGTGTATGTCTATGAGTATGTATGGGTGTGCGTTCGCTCACAATTCGCTGACTGCGTCTCAAACGCTCTCTTACTATAAAAAGAACTCATCATTGCTGCCTGCATCGGCGTCTACATATTGCACCACAAGGGCAGTGCCATCGCTGTTGCTGCCGCCCCCACTACCGCTGCCACCTAGTAGCCACGGTGTCCACCAGGCAGCTGCAGCGGCGGCAGCACCACCCAAATTCACAAATACGTCACTGCCATCATCGCTGCCGCCGTCAGCCACTCTCACGCCGATGCCTCCACGTCGTCGAAATCACCGCTCCGACGAATGCGTAGTCGACCCGAGTCCACTGCTGCTGCCGCCGCCAGCACCGAAGGCGCTGCGTCTAAAGAAACCGAGCGTCTCGAGTGTCTTGATCGTGCGACGTATCAGCTCATCCTTATATTTCCAGATGGTCTTATCCTCCACGGAGTGCTCGCGGTACTCCTCGCAACTCTTCTTCAGCGTCTTCACGCAGTCGGCGCGATAGTGCTGCAGCTGTGCATCGGCCGTGTCCACTGGGTACGACTTGCAGACGCCGCCCAAACACGACAACGGAAAGTGATTGTGCAGCGTGAGCACACGCTCCGGATCGTGGAAGCACTTCACATACTGGTTGGGCTTCGTGTAGTTCTTCGCACGATGCACATGCTGCAGCATGTGCATGTACTTGGGTATGTCCTTGTGCCAGCCATGCTCGTGCTGCTGATCGTCCAGGAAATAGACATTGCGAAAGTTGTAGCTGTGAAAGCCGTCGGGTTTGATTTTACGCGACTCGGGCACCGCTTTGGCCATCAGCTCCGACCAGAGCACCGAATTGCCTTTAGGCATAATGACCTCGTCGATGTCGAGGAGCGCAATGTAATTGTACAAATAGAGATTCTTGTACAGGCAATCGTTGTAGGGTATAACCTCATTTTGACGCTTGTGATTCGTCTTTTTCGTTAGATACAAATGCTGGAACCCAGGTACATTCGGCTGCCCGCCAGGCAGAGTTAATGGTATTACTTGCACCTTGCCTTCCTGCTCGTAATGGTTGAGTACCTTGGTAATGTTCGGATGCACTTGAAGATTATAAAAGTAAATCTTGTCGGCACCAAGTATGTTCAGCATTTCGATCCATTCAATTAAACGCACCGAGAGATCATCGTAGAGGAAATCCAGACCCTTGACGCACACCGCAAATCCCTTCTTCTGATCATCCGGTGGCCGGTTATAGATCACACGCAGATTGTTTGTGGCTGTATCGCATTCACGCTCCACCATCGACACCGAGCTGGGCACAACGCCATGGAAGGGCTTAGGTATCTGACATGCGATCAGATATGGCTGGTAGATCCCCTGCTTGTAGTTGCCCCATTTATTATACCAGATGTACTTGTACTCAAAGGTCTTCACAATGAACGGTTCCTTCTGACCGTCGAACCAGAACTGACAGAAGGTCTTCACCTTCGGTTCGATGCGATCGATCATGCCGAGTATGCGCACCGTCGGCCCCAGCAGCGAGGTGCGTCGTATGTCATAGTAGGCGCCAAAAAGCTGAAAGGTCCCATTGGACGTGCGCATCGTTTGCCAGTAGATGTTGTTGAACTCCAGCTCGAAGATGGATGGATACTTGGCGCATGTCGACGACTTCTGCTGCAGAAAGTTCTTGTTCTTGCTCCAGTATGCAATCGGCAGCGACGGTATGCGGGATTCGACATCGCGCACCAGTTGATCGTCATCCATGGCTGGGGAAGAGCGAAAGAGAAAACGTGAGTCATTGCTTGCGATATTTGTACCATGCTGGTGCTTACCTGTGCGGTTGTCCACCAATATCTCGGACGGATCAAAGTGATCCGTTGTCGTCGACGTCGTTTCCGCATAGCGCAGCATGTCCTTCTGCAGCAATATGCGGCCGCTGAGCGGCACGGACGAGTACTCCTGTGGCACGATGTTCGTGCCGTGCATCTTGAATAGGCCGATGATGACAAATGACCAGACGCACAGCGAGAAGAGTATCTTCAATATGACTTTCGATGATGCCATTTTGCTATTTGCTATTTCTGTGTTCTTGCTCAATATTCAATGTGAGTAGCTTCGCTGTGTTACTGTGACACGTCTGACTTTGGCTTTGTGTTTCAATTAAATCGTAAAGGACGTCTTGCCTATTATTGACTGTATTGACTGTATTGACTGTAATGAAGAAGCATGGAAAAAACGATTATAAAAAGCTGCTTAGACATTTAAACATGTTTATTTTTATTTGTGCGAGTATCTTAACTAAGTTTATTTGCAATAAGGACGCGCTTGCATTTCCTCTTGCTGTTTATAAGCTCACAGGCATAAACTTGAGTATTGCGTGCGACGCGACCAAATGCGACCAAGCATCTTCTTGTTGTAGGCGTCACACTGACGACAAACTATTCGAAAATATACCAATGATATGACAATAACAACAACAATGCCAACAATAACAAGAATAACAAGAATAACAACGGAATGACAGCAGACAATGGCACACAGCTCTTCTGGGCAAATGAACAAGTGCGGCAGCAAGTGGAGTGCTCTGCTATGCCATACCGTGGTGTGCTGCGGTGTGCTGTGGCATAGCGCGAACTGTAGTGGACAGCGGCAGGAGCTTGGCAGGCGTGCCAGCGAGTATGCCTTGGGAAACAGATGTTTAATGACTGCGTCAAGTACCCAACGCAATTTTTGTTGTCATCGTCATTGTCGTCATTGTTGTTGCTGTTGCTGCTGCTGCTGCTACTGCTGCTGTTGTTATTATTATTATTCTTTGCTTTGACGTCGCTGACGTCGCATCAGGACTGAGTCAGTGTGGCAGCGCATGTAGTCGCATTGTCTGCTATCTGCACTCACATCCACCAACTCCGGCCGACTCGGACAGCAGACGTCTGGCAAAGACAATGGCACTGCAGGCGACAGGCGACAGGCTCTGCTCTGTTCTGTGCGTTGCATTTTCTCGTGCTGCGTATCTAATATTTATGACGGCACTGCCAAGTTGATGCAGCAGCAGTTGCCCATTGCCATTGCCTTTGCCTTTGTAGCTTTATTTTGCACAACAGTGCTCCACTACTCACGCGTACATCCACATTCATTTCGCTAATGGCGCGGCGCACTGCAAGCGCACGGCCGAAATTTGCTTAAGGGCCGTACAAAGCAAAGCAATGTGGCAATGCAGCATGCTCCCACACTCGCTCGCACACGCACTCGCAGCGAAGCTTAAGCACCGTGCACACACCACGTGGCATACGGCTGGCATAGGCCGGGCAAGCCGTGCACTGACGCATGCCGCCGTTCAATTGCATTTCACGCAAATTGCACTGCATCGAATGTTGCCTGGACTGAGTTCGGTTGGGTGGGGCTGGCTTGGCATTGTTTTGATTTGGGTACTTGGTTGTAGGTTCTATTCATATTCTTTTCTTTTTTCTTTTTTTTTTTTTTTTTTTTTGATATTGCACACTCAGCCTGCAGTGCCTTGATTATGTAAAAGTATGCACTCGGCATAATGCACTGTCAAAATTTCATTTCGCATTTGCATGCGCAACAAACACACACACAGCACTCCTCGCTTCACACACCACACCACAATACACCGCTGATGCCAAGCTATTCTCTGCTGGCGATGGACTATTGCTGCAAATAAAACAACTTAGTTAAGCGCATTACAATCGAAATGAAGTGAGATTTTCTCACAGTGTTTTGGCACACTGCATGACGGCGTACACTTCTGTGTGTGTGTGTGTGTGTGTGTGTGTGTGTGTGTGTATGTGTGTCAAACATGTTATGGGTTCGCTGGCTGTGCTTATGCTGAATGCGCTCCTGCCTGTGCATATTTATCATGTATGGCGGTGGTTTGTATCTCAATTTAGTAACAAATTGCATGTCCAAGCAGCTTTCAACGGCGCACACACGCCACGGGCACGCATTGCACTTGCATGGTTATGAATGCGAGTCTGTGTGTGTGTGTGTGTGTGTGTGTGTGTGTGTGTGTGTGAGTGCACAGGCAGAAACGAGTGCACACATGCGCTGGTGTGTGCTCATGATAACTTCAACTGTATTTGTCTTTCATCGGAGGCATTACTCTGTTGCCTAACCTAACCTAACCTAGCCCAGGCTAACCCATGCTAACCCAAGTTAAGCTGAGCTAACATAACATAACCCATGCAGTGCATGTGCAAGACATGGCAAATCTCTTCAGTGTGCTACCCTCGGCTCGCAGACACCTGTCAAAAGAAGTGCAAATTGCATTTACATGACTGATGCTTTGAGTGGTTGCATGAAAAACAGCTCAGTAAGTCTTAAACTATTTATGAAATTGCCGCAAAAACTTTTTACTGTGTGCAGCATATGAATGTGGGATTTTATTTTTTAGTTTTATTGCTGCTTTTTTTCTCTCTTTGTTTTGGTCTTTTAAAATTGATGTTGTTGTTTTATTGTTAGTAGTTGTTGTTGCTGCTGTTGTTGCTGCTGCTGTGCTTGACTTTTAGCAAAACTAAAGTTCGTTTAATAACTTTTGCAAGTCTTTTGAGACATCAATTTCTTGTTGCTGCCGTTGTTGTTGTTGTTGTTGTTGCTCTTGCACTCAATACTGTGCTATGCTATGTTGATTGCTGTTGTTGTTGTTGGCATCTGTAGATAATCGTCAAACTGTTGAGTTGGCAACTTAATCAACAGCACAGAGCTGTGATTTATTATTTCATAGAAAGTATTTGACGCACTTGTGCAAACTGCATGCACAGGCATTAATGATCGAAAATTCAATAATACCCCAGTGTAAAAAAATACTTCACAAATATTCATCATCAAGTGTCTAAGTGAGCAGTGTGAGCGTGGCCACGTAGTGTGCTTTGCTGTGCTGTGCTGTGCTCTGCAGCTGTGTGTTGTGGGTTGTGGTGCGTTGCGGTGGCGAAACTAAATTCAACAGAATTTAATAAGAGTTGAAAACATTTTCGCATATACCAAATATAAGCAGCTTAGCAGGGTAGCAGCGAGGGAAGATATTTGTATGTGGTTGGCAAATTGGGCCGAAGCTCAGCTTAGTTGAGTTATTTGCTGTTTCTGCTTCAATTGACTGCCAAAAAGTATGCAATGAAATTTTAATGAATTTGCATGCAATACCGAGTGACTGCCATATGCAGCAATGAGATCAAGACTATGGCATACTGCTCAGCTCAGTTGGCTCTCGAAAAATCTTAAATCACTGATTTTCATAGTGTACAAATATTGCCTTGTCTGCGGCTGATTGAAATGAAATTTGATAAAGCGTCGGCGCACAGGTCAATAACGTTTTGCTTGGGCATGTCGCTGCTGGCAGTGCAGCTTAAATTTGTGGCTTAAATTTGAGTCTTGGCTTGCCCATGGCAAACAAATCATTCTAAATTAGTTTTTTAATTATGTCTGCTGTATTTGCTTTGCTTTGGCTAATACTCATAGCATATCCGGTGTCAAGGCGCGCTTGGCGCAATTTATTTACAGCTTATACAGCTTATGAATATGATCTCAGACGAGAGGCAATTAGCTGACGCCTACGTTGATGCGAGTTTCCCACACGTCATTTGCACTCGTTGCTACCGACATATGATCTAGCTATGAATTTGTTACTATTTTACTCCATTTGGGAGTCAAGACCACTTCTCTTTCTCTCTGTATGTGTGTGTGTGTGTGTGTGTGTGAGTGTAGCTAATTATAGTAATTTTTTTTAATTGCCTTTGACACACGGCTATATAAAGTTTGCAGCTTAGTAAAAGCAGCAACTAACGGTGTAGCAAAAAAAATATAAATAAAACCTATTCGACAGCACATAAATGTTAATAAGCAGTGTACGCACACAAGTGTGTGGTGTGTGTCAAGCACTTGAAAGTAACGCCCACGGGCTAACATGATTAATGCATCAAGCGTCAGGCAGCAACGGGAACGGCAACAGCAACAGCAACAGTAATAGCAACGGCAACAGCAGCAGCAGCAGCAGCAACAACAATAACAAGAACAGCAGCAGCAACACTCTTTCACTTCACTTCGGCTCAGTTCGGCTCAGTTCAGTTGGCATACTCATTGTCTTAACGAAAGCTTAGCCGGGCATTGGCCTGAACTGTTTTCAATTGTCGTATTCTTTGACAGAAAATAGATAAATAAACAACAATAAATACGGCGAAAATAACATTCATTCAGCGAGCATACAATTGAAATTTCCAACAAATATTCGTAAAATGATTTTTATGCAAATTTCATACGTTCTCAATACGGACGACATATTCATTTATTTTGTCGTTTTTATTTGTCTTCTAGCTTTGTGTTGTTTCTTCTTATGTTTGCTCTTAGACCAGCGAGTGAAACAGTAAGAGATTTAGGTCAATTTGGCTTAACGAAAAAAAAAACAAAAAAAAAAAAAAATAGCAAAAACACGAAAAATAGATAAAGAAAAAAAAACTTGGAAAAGCGTTGCAGCCCGAAAGCGATCGGACAGTGTAAAAGAAAGGAGAGCATCCAATAAGCAAGCGTCAAATAATTGCTCATACGCCAAGTTGTGCGCGCAATAAAGAATACAAAAACAATCAAAAAAAAATATAATTTGGGCTATTTTTGCTATTAAAAAATATTTGCTATAATTTGTACATATATGCAGTGCTCTGCTGTTGCTGCTGCTGTTTCTGTGGTGTGCTATGTTCTTTCTTTGCTCTGATGTTGTTGCTGCCATTGTTATTGCTGTCATTAATTTGCTAAAGCAAACAGGTTCAACACGGCTGCTATGCAGCGTTTCTATTGTCTTCTTTTCTTTCTCTTTGCTTTTCTTTGTTTTTTTTTCTGTTTTTAACCCGCAAGCCATTGTTGAACATTGAAGTCGTTTTTGTTGCCGTTGCTGTTGTTGTTGTTATAGCTTTGCTTCAGCATGTTTTACGCATTCGGAACTATCAAAACGAGGCAACACAGAAGTCTCTCAGTGCTTGCACGAATTTTAATTAAGCCGCAAATAAACGCGCAAAAACCAAAATGAACAAAATATGTATTTGCTATATACAAACATATATAGTATATATTTGTACATTCATATATATTTTTTTGAAAATAGGTCAATTGTTGCATGATTTTTCAATAAAAAAAATTCTTCTGTTTTTTTTTTCTATTTATTTAGTTTTTTTTTCCACTTCTTTGATGTACAGTGAATTTCATGCAAAAGCGTCAATGGCAAGCTAAAAGCAAAACTAGTGAAGGTGCGCCACAGCGAACAAGCAAAAATAATTATTAAGAAATTAAACAGATAGACAGACAGACAGGCAGGCAGACAGGCAGGTCAGCTAAGCAAAAAGCCAGTAAGAAAGGCCAAGAAACGCGACTTTAATAAACGTCAAATCGATTAGCGTACATTGATCTCAGCTGGGCGTAGAGAAACCAAAACAAGAAACACGAAATGAAAAAAGTAAAACAACAAAAAAAAAAAACAAAAAATAGTACAGCAAGAGAAGAAAAGGCTTTAGATTGTTTTATTGCATGCCAAACTGACCGACCAACTGACGAAATGACGAAAAGACTAACTCACAAGAAGGAATGGACAGCGGAAATGTTAACTGCGCACGCGCGTGCGCTCAGCCTCAGTCTCGGCCCCAGCCTAAGTCTAATGTCCGATGTTGTTTATTGGCTGTCCGCTGCCGGAGACTTCAGTTTTACATAGCGTACAGCAATAGCTGGGCTGATTGCTTATTTGCTTGCATGCTTGCCTGCGGCTAGCTGCCATTTGCCAAGTAAATTTAAGCGAAAAATTCTATGTCAGTGCGATGCAAGATACGCTCGTGTACACGAACTTTGGTTATCTAACTTAAGCAACTTAGTGAACTGATTAGCGGTATTTGGGTATTATACTTGTGCACTCACTCGCTTACTCCATTGCTCGCTTGCCTGCCGCAGTGATGGCGACGAGTTAAGTCAAACAGCAAAAGCAACTTAAACAAGAGCAATAATAATAATACAACAACAGCAACCACAACAACAACAACAACAAAGACAAGAAGAACACGAGCAGCGAAATACAGGAAATGCGCGCATATTAAACGCATTGCCGGCGAATAAAAGTTTTCGTACAATCGAGTGTTCGTTCCAAGGCACTATAAATACTCGTTTGCACATCAGATACTGGAGCTGCCACATCCACTGGCATTTACCACACACACACACACACACATACATACATATGTACATGCATAAACATGCATCTGGCTGTAGCTATGGCAGCTAAATACTGTTATGCTGTGTACTTATGTTAGATATGCACATAAGCACACTTACTTATATACTCATGCCATGAATATGTACGAGTCTGCTGTCATGTGCTGGCCCAGCTCGGGCGGCATGTGCAATCAACGACAGCTGCAAGTGCACACGATGACTGATTGATCGCGCAGGCGACTGAAAGTACGTACGAGGGAGCGTTTGCCCTTCACTCTCGGGTTGCCTACAACTGCCTGCCTGACTACGCTGCGCTGCTCTGCTCTGTTCGGTTGCCTGCAGAAGCGCTTTTATTAAGCCTGAGAAAATTTCGCAGAAAGACGCGTATATTTTATAAACAGAATATGCAAGCAATAAAGCATTTAACGAAGAAGTAAAACAACCAAAACAAAAACAAAACAGAGAACAAGTGAAGATCAAATAACAAGCGCAAAGGGTCGCTGCTTGTAAGCCTAATAAATTGCAGGCAATACACTGCAAAAAATTCCCTCTTCGAGGTGTCGGCAAGCCAACAGCAAATCGATTTAGTTTTTCTTTTAAGTACATGAGTTCGCATTAGAGGCAATCGATGTAATTCTATATAGAATTTGCGCCAGCCATTATAAGAGATCGTTTAATGATTAAGAAACCATTGCATGCCCTAACTAAAACTTTCTTTTATACAAAAAAAAAAAAAAACATTTGAAAAAAAAAATACCAAACAAGTTTAAATTGACGACTAAGCGACCAATGCGTTGCCTACTTGAAGTCAGCGAAAATCCACGATGCCATGGTGTCAGCGTTAAGTACGAACCTAAAGCCAAGCGGCTGCATTGCCTAACTTCTTGCCACTTAATACACTGTGCAACAATTTGCTTGCTGTTTTATAATTTTTTCTTCCTTTTTTTTTTGGTTTTTTGTCTTAAAATAAAGATTCGCAAAATTAGCAAAGCCAACAAAAGCCTGAATCGTGCTTGTTGCCATGTTTAGTTGTTTGCTTTTATAGACGATGATTATTTTTTTTTGCAGTTGCATTTTTGCTCTTTTCTTTTAAAATGATTTTTTTTGTTACTTTTTGGTTTGTTTGTTTTTTTTTTTTTTTTTTTGATTTTTTTCTTGCTGCCATAACGATTTGTATGCGCATGAATGCTGCAAAGCAATGAACGTTTATTGTTCAAGCGACAGCATATAATTTAGCGCAGACACTCGCAGACGCGAAACGCGGCAACAAAGGGCAACCGCAAGATCAGCGAGCGAAGGGAACTCCGACCGTTGACGTTCGTCGAGGCACTCGAATTTCGCAGACGTTTACGATCTGTCAGAAACGTGCACATAATCAAATATTATCACAAATTAAATTATACGGAATACAAAAAATAAAAAACAATAAAAAGAAAACCAAATATGCACAATGAAACCAAAAACTGCACAAAAGCAAACAAATTATGTGTAGGGTTTATTTACTCGAGCGATCGCCGCACATGCAACCCAAGGCGAGACTTGTGCAGCTGAGTCATGCCATGCCCTGCACGGTGGTTCGGCACACACTGAGTCATGCCTGTGTGTGCATGTGCTAATGAACTTGGCGCACAAAGGATGCGCAATTGTGTGTTCAAGAACAGCCCAGAGAAAGTCTGCTGAGCTTCGATTGCAGGTTTGTGTTAGTTCCGCGTAAGTGTCATGCGAATGCCGCCAACATAAGCAGAAACTTGACTTCATGCGTGCCAACGGAATTTAACAAATATTCTAAGTAATTCAAGTGAATATGTAAGTGTCGGCTTTAAAATAAACTCGGCTACTTTCAGCCACCGTTATTGGCGTTGCGTGTGCCGTTAACCGTTAGCTTATAGCTGATAGTTGATAGCTGCTGAGTTGGCTTACTTATTATCATGCGAACATTGCCAGGCCAGACAAGTATTGGCTGACATATTTATTGCACGAAAAATTGCTAATCAATCTGCACAAAAAACAGAAACGCCTCAAAAAAAAAAAAAGAAAGAAAAAAGAAAAAGTAGAATCTGTGTACATATAAGAAATAAACACGATACAGAAAAGCTCAGCGTGTTTTATTTCTCTTTGATGTTTCAATTTTCATCTTGCTTGATTGGCCGTAATCTTTATCATATATTGTTTATAACTGTTAAGACAACAACAACAACGCAGCATATGATCCAAAGCAGCCAAAGTTGTAAGCTGCGAACAGTTATCGTGCTAAGCCGCAGCAGCGAGTTCAAGGCACTGCAAGAATTATTATGGCGTGCATATCAAGTTGCTAATCAACTCGGCTCTCATCTCGCATCTCACATCTCGCAACTTTCAGCAGCCAGTTCTCAGCACTCGTTTCAACTTTTCCGTTCCCCATTCCCCCCGTTTCTCGGCACACATCTGTCATTGTCTCTAATGAAAGATTCCACTGCGCTTTGTCTTGCCTGGCCTGATCGAACTTTGCCAAACAGCAAGAATAGCTGAGAGTTGAGATGAAAAAAAAAAAAATAATAAAAAAATAAAACAGCGAAAAAAAAATAGAAAAACAAAAACCGAATTAAATAAATAAACATAACATTAGCCATAACTTTCAAAAACCTTTGTGTTGCCCATTGTTTGCTCACTCCGCGTTGGCAACATTTTTACATGGCCTACCAAATGTATGCTCACTCGCTTCGCAATTTCCTATTAACTTGCGCACAGCACTTGAATTTGTTTTGAAGTGTTTTCGAGAATTGAACTTAAAAAAGAAATAACTTCTTCACAAACTGATAAGCCAACATGAACGAATAGAAAATTACAACTAATTCACTGATTCCGCACGCTTGATTGTGTGATCGTTCGATCGTTCGATAGCCAAACACGCATAGTACGCGGGATTGATCAAATGCCTAAGAAAACTCAATAAGATATTTTTTCTGCGCTGCGTAATTGCCTTTTACCTGAACTTTAAAGCAACGGAAACGTTTAATTAATAAAACTATAAAATATATTTATATTTATATATGGTATATAAAAGTAAACAAAAACGACGAAAACGGAGAAATACTTAATAGTAACAACCGCCATAGCAACAACAACAACAACAACCATAAAGAAAAACGCAGCGAATTGTGAGAAATACTTAAATCGTTTTAACATTGAATAGATAATTTGATTGGCAATTATGGCATTCATGCACCCTGCATCTAATGCGAATAGTCAATAGCAGTCGATTAGGCGGGTGAGGCAGGCAGCGGTGCAGGCAGGAAGGCAGGCAGACAAAGCTAAGCTAAGCTACGTCTAAGTTAAATTAAATAAAAGCAAATAGTAAACATTTTTTATGGCTACTAATTTCACGGCATTATTGGCAAATTTATTTATTTTTTCTTTTTTTTTTTTTGCACTGTTGCTAACAACGTTTTTCGTTTTCGACACGCACTGCATACATACACACATACACACACACACATTGGAGCATCGCTAATACACTACTGTGCTGTGAGATACATTTGTATCCGCAGCAAGGCAAATGAGCTAAGCCACGAGACACTGAGGCACGATTTTAAAGTCTATGCGGCAAATCACACGACGCTGTCACAGTTTATAGTCTCGGCACAAGTGCGAAGTGGCTGCTTGGCAGCACTGGCTGCGCTTAGGGTAGTCGCTGCCACGTACACGTCCACGTACGCAAATAAAAGTATGCGTTGCGCATTATTTAGCAGATGTGCCTTGCCGCATCATGCCATCATGGCATCATGGCATCCTTAGCCTTATCCTGCTCCTTTCTTTTTTTTTGTTTTTTTTTTTTTTTTTTGCTGCGCTGCCGTTTACTGTGCTTCCCATGCGTGTCGTTGCCGCTTAGCACGCATATGCACGCATCTTAAAAAGCTGCCCAAAAAATAAAAGCAACAACAACAACAACAACAAATTGTACAATATAAACTGGCGATGCTGACTGTCGATTGCTGACTCCTGACTGTCTTAGAGCTGTGAGCTGCCATTTGCCGATACTTCGGTCTGTGTGCTGTGTGTTGTGTGTTGTGTGCGCTGCTGAGGTGTGTGCGCGCGTATTTTAAAATTCAGCATAGATACACTTACGTATCTTGACATTGGCATGGGCGCATATCAATAAGTTCAACGCCTAAGGACCATGTGTGTTCGATATCGTTTGGCTGGCTCGTGAATGGCTTTTGGGTCTATCCGGGCTTTGCTCGGGCCCTGCTGTGTGAGGTGTGCTCTAACTTGGCTTAACAAGCTGCGGGTTTCTGTTGTCTTTTGTTGCTATGTGCTGTGTATGTGTGTGTATGTGTGTGTGTGGGACGATTGTCTCAATTTGTTTGATTTTCGTGTGGCAAAAAGCAAAAAGCCAGCAAATGCATGCTGCAGCATGGCAAGCAGAGTGCAGCAGAACGTGCCACAGACATTGGCGTTGCTGCTGCTGATGATGATGTCTTACTCTGGCTATGATCGTTGGCCAAACCGCAAGCAATGCAGCAACACAGTTTTGGCATATGTTTGGTTTTTCAGTTATCGGCATGGCGAAACAATTTTCGAAGGCAAATCAACGTTTTTCAACGAAATCAAATCAAAATGCAAAAATAAATCAATAAAATGCGGAAGTTTTCTTTTTAACTGCGTTCATGTGTGTCTGCGTGTGTGTGTGTGTGTGCATGTGTGTGTGTGTGTGTCGCCGTTGTCTGCCTCACTCATAGAGACAGCGTCAGAGTCAGAGAGCCAGCTTAGATACAAAATGCAAGTTACGTCTGTCTATGAACGAACGAGGCACAGGTTGGGTGCAGGCGAGGATTTACTTTGGCGTATTTTGGCTTTCTTGTCACGTTCTTAGCTAACAACATAAGGAAGCCAGCAGAGCAGCCGGGCAGCGCAGCCACGTAGCAGTTGACGTTGCCTACGAAGATCTAGCAAATGCCAATGACGATGACGATGACGATGATGTCGACGTGAACGTGAATGTGGACGTTGTGGTTTCACATTGCGTGACGCTGTATGCGACTGATAGATAGATATTTAGAAAGACAGACAGAAAGACAGACAGACATGGCAGGCACACTGACAGTCATGGCACGGCTTGCCGAGAACATTGAAATCAAAAACATGCGACAATAGTTGCTTGCAATATTTTTTCGCTAGTTTGTTAGCGAATGGTTTAGAAAAGATTCTCGCTGTCACGGTTGTGGCTGATGTTGTTGTTGTTGTTGTTGTCGATGTTGTTGCTGCTGTTAGCTGCCTGCTAGTTGCTGGTTGGCTGTCGGTTTGCTATGTGCGCTGAGCGGGTGGTGTACCGTGCAAAGTTGCATATCACAGGACACTCTGGCATTCAACACATAACAAATAACAACAACAACAACAACATCAATTGTGTGGACCACGTCCCATCATCAAAACCCGTTGCTGTATTGTCAACAACGTTGACGATTTTTAGTAACTTTGACGACTGAATGACACACTACATGTCTGCATGAATAACGGACGCAACGAGTCAGTGTCAGCGACAGAGACAGAGACGGATACACGCTGGCTAACTGTCAGTTGGTTACACGGCTGCTGCCACTAACGCGTAAGCGTTGCAATATTCTTGCTTTGAAATGAAATTCAATCGCCAACACAACCATAAAAAAAATCAACAGGAAAATAAAAACTTTTATATGTAGTCGGAACATTGCTTGAAATTCAATAAAGATTTTGCGCTAAAGAAAAAAATAATACAAAAATAAAAAATAAAAATAGAATCATAGTGCATATATATGTATATGATGGAGAGAGAGAAAAATAATCAGAGCAAAAAATACAAAACTAAATAGGAAAATTGAAAATATGCTAGAGTAATGCGATTACAATTTCATTGGCTTTGGGTTAAGTATGGCATCCTTGATGCAGAAACTGACACGCTGCTATATTAACCGAGTCCTCCACTGCTGTGCACAGCCGAGCAAGGCACTTTACCGAGAATACTTGGTTTGCTTGCAGTGCGACACACTTGCATATGTATGTGACTTGCTGAGCCGAGTATATTCGCATGCTCGGTAGACTCCACTCTTTGGTAGACATGTTGCCTTTGGGCCATGGCTGCTGCTGACTGCAGCCGCAGCCAAGTTCAGATACAAATTTCGTGCATAAGTTAGCATCGGGCCATAAATGATTTGGTTAACAGCATTTTGCCACATTTGCTGACAGCTGAACTTGCATTGGCGATTATGGCACAATGTCTGTCTGCAATTAGGAAGCACGTCACGCCTTGCGTGGGCGTCTTCATATTTTTTACATTTTTGGTAAACACTCATAGCCGTCTCAAGTGCGTCGTCTCGTCGACATGCCACACTAACTCAGCGCGCCAATAAAAATTACATGACAAAAAGCAGCAAACACCAGAAAACCAAAAAAACACAAAACCAAAAGAAAAGAAAGAAAAAGCAAACGCTTTGGCGTGGCGCCGAGTGTTTGTAGCATAACAAACACGCAGACGTGCAGGCGCAGTCGGGCCCGCGCACAAAGGAAACTGTCGAAAAACGTTCTCGAAATATGGTTCAAGGTTTTCAAGCTGAAAGCGAAAGTGTCATAAACAGAAAAAAATTCAATAAAATAAAACAAAGCAAAAAGAACTGCATGAGGCGCTTTAAGGCATACCAAGTGACTTTTGCCTGTCGATGCAGTTTATCAGTTGCATTTGGTCTGCCATTCATATTTATGTGGTTCTGTGCCGATGGCAACTTGTATGCATAGTTGTTGTTGTCAAAGGTAACGGTAACGGCATTTGATTTTCCAGTAGCCCCTCAGCGTGCCAACTTGTATATGAATATGTATGTATGTACATATGACTGTCTGCTTCTCTGTTTCATATAGACTTTTAAATAGCTTATACGTTCTGTAAAAAAACTTTCAAAGATTTTTTCAATAATGGCAATCGGTCGTGTGCCGCGAAAGCACAAAGGAAATATACCCAAAGCAGTTTATAGTGTCATATAAATTCAGTCATAGCCTGCCTTACCATACAAACTGCAGATTGGCCTGATTCTTGATTTAGCAGAAAAACATAAAAAAATAAAAGAGTCATGCAAAATTCATATAAAATTGAAAACTTTGCCATTATGCGCCACTTATAGAAATACATTCAGAGTCGTTGTTCCAGTCTGGCAACACTGGCGCGACGTAATTGTGCACAAACTCCTTTCAAATTTGTCTTTTTTTCGCTTTTTTCATGCCATTTCAACTGAAAATGCCAACAAATCTAAGCATGTCGCTGTTCTGTGTGTGCATGTTGAACTTTTTTTTTAAGACTTTTTTTTATAAACTAATTCATGCACAAAAAAACGAAAAAAAAAAAAAACGAAAAAAATCGAAACAAAAAAATGTCTGTGTGAGTGCGCATGCAAAGAAAAAACCTGCAACATAAATCGTCGGCGTCGACGTCATCGTCATCGTCGTCGCCGTCGTCGTCGTCGTCGTTGAGGCAACTGCTGCAACTGCCTGTTGTCGGTAACGTTTGTGCAGCAATGAAAATGTGAATGGCAAATGTTTGCACTTTAGTTTTTGTTTTGGTTACTTTTTTTTTTTTTTTTTTTTTTTTGTTTTTGTATTCGGTTTGTTGTAAATAATTAAATTAAGATTTTTATAGCTTAATTGGATGTTTGTTTGCGGGTGACTTTGCTAAGCATGCATTCATACACATACATACGCACATACAAACATGCATAATTATGTACGTGTATGTGAAGATCTGCGACTGTTCAACTTGTTGCCAATATAAAAGTTTGAAAATCGAGCATAAAAAATGGTGAATGGCCTGGCATGAAAGCCATGTAATACAATAAATAAGTTGGCCACATGAAATGTGTGGGTTGATGAAGCAAAAGACATTGTATGCGACTTGTATAAGAGTTGTATGAGACTCGCAGCAGAGCCATATAAGACTGCATGCATACGTAGAGCATAACAGCATTGAAGCTTCTACTTGGGCATGCTATGCTTCAAGCCATATTATTCAAGAATTAACGTTGAAGTTTTACTTTTTTCATGTAGCAGTTTGGAGTATTGGAGGCATTTATACTTATGTGCTTATACATATTTTACGAATCTTTCATCGGTGACATTTTTCTAAAGGTTCGTTGTGTTATTCGTTACTGCGTATTTTCGGCGCCTAGACAGTTTAATAAACTTCAGCTAACGTCAGCGGCATTTTAATGTGCTATGACCGAACTTGTATCAACCAGAAGCAGTATATACATGTGTGTGTGTGTGTGTGCCATATGGTATTTAGCAAAGAGTTCCAGTTGCACGCATATGTTGCAGGTTAATCTGCAGAAAATCTAACGACATGCGCTGCACACAAGCCTTGAACTTTCGGTTTTCATGCGAGTATATGAGTAAGCAAAGCAGCGACAGCAGCAGCAGCTGTTCGTACAAAAGCGCCATGCACACACACACACACACACACACACACACACACGCATGCATAGAAATCATCACACTGGCGTGTCTTTGGCATGGAAGGTATGTATGCATGTATGTGTGGCATGTAGGTATGCCTGTTATAGAGGCAGGCGGCAGGCGGCAGGCAGCAGGCAGACAGGCAGCAGGCAGACAGACAGACAAACACTCCACTCTATTCTATGCAACTCTGCTCACACATATATTGCCTTTCATTAGCATGCGGCATTGGTGCAAAAGCATAAATTCCATATGCAAATGCCAATGTGGGTGCATTACCAGTGCAAGGCGCAAGCCATGCTTTTTTTCTATTTATTTCTATTTGCTGTTGTTGTTGTAGTTTTGTTTGCGCTTCACTATATCTTGGTTTTCTGTTTCTATGCTAACATGGCCATACTCACATATGCATTTCTTTACTTTGCTTTGCATTCAGGTTTTATTCTATCGTATAACTATTTAAAGTATTAAAATGGTTAGAAAAAAAAAAAAAAAACAAAACAAAAATAAACAAAAAATAAAAAAGGAAATCAGAAACACAAAATACAATAACCGAGCGGCCACATTGAGACTTTATCCGCAGTAAGCGGCATTTTCCTTTGAAGATTGAAAAGAAGTATTTCAACGAAGTTACTTCGGACAAATTATGAAGTATACTTTTTTCTGTCTTTTTCCGCAGACGAAGTATTTTTCATACTTCACTCTTTTTCCAAAATGTAAACATGCATGATACCGCGCGCAACGACAAACAACAAAAAAACCATAGTATACTTCGATTTCTTTTCACACTTCATTCTTACGGAGCGGTATGCGCTGTAGTTTTTTTGTTGTTTGTCGTTGCGCGCGGTACCATGCATGTTTACATTTTGGAAAAAAGTATGAAGTATGAAAAATACTTCGTCTGCGGAAAAAGTATGAAGTATACTTTTTCCAAAGTAACTTCGTTGAAATACTTCTTTTCAAACTTCAAAGAAAAATGCCGCATACTGCGGATAAAGTCTCAATGTGGCCGCTCGGTAAGAGAAAAAAAAAAAAAAGCAAAGAAACCAACACAAATAGAACGAATGCAGAAAACCAACAGCAAACAAAATGGCGTCCAGAAACCGTTGCTGCTATTCCTGTCTGTCTGTCCCGCGGTCTGTCTGCTGCCCGCCTTCTTGACTGCCTGGCTGCCTGGCCTGGCTGCCTCCGTGCCACTGCCTGCCAGTTTGTCTGTAGGCGTGCGCTTGGCGTTGTCGACGCTCTTAACTGGCCGGGTCTGAGCTTGAGCTTGGGTTTGGTCTCGCGCTCGGGCTTGCCGGGCGGTCCGCACTACTGAGCAGCGAGCAGCGTGCAGCGAACAGCGAGTAGCAGTTTAACATGTTGTTTGCCTGCAACTGGCAGCAATTGCGGCGTTTCTGGCTCCGCTCACTCGCTGCCGCGGTCGCTTGTTTATTTGATTTCTGCATTGTACACTGCGTTTTGTTGTTGTTGTTGTTTTTGTTCATGGTTTTTTTTTTTTTTTTGGTTTCTTGATACAGCAGTGGCTTTCTTCTGCATCTAGTTCCAGTTTTCTAAGGCCACAATGGCAGTAGCAGCAGCAGCAGCAGCAGCAGAAATAGCAAAAGCAAAAATTTTGCAACCGAATGGGTGAGCAAAAATAAAATAAAAATCAAGTTAATTGAAAATAGGAAAAAAGAAAAAGAAAAGAAAAATACCAAAATACCAAAGCTTAAGCAAACGTGTTACGTGTGGCCGAGTGGCAGCGTCGTGGGGTGGGGTCAGAGAAAGTGCGCAGGCAGGCGAACAAGCGAACAAGCGGTTGCAGGCGGTTGCGAACAGTAAAGCAAAATATGCAAATACGGCGTAACAACTGTGGCTACATTGCCAAGAAACAAAGAAGAAGAAAATGCAACAAAAAAAAAAAAAAAAATAATAAAACACAAAAAAGTAAATAAACTAGAAAAGAAGACAAAAAACTAAAAGATATGCAAAAGGCGGCAAAGCAGAAGCACAGTAAATGCGAATATTCGTGACCTGTAATTCTGAAGCAATTTTTCGTTATTCAATTATTAAAGCATAAACAGGACGAAGAAGTTGGCCAGAACATTGTATGCTGGCGCTCAGTGAGCGAGTGAATGCAAAGCCATGTCTAAGTAAATATCAGCAATTGTAGATATACACATACACACACATACACACACACCATAAGATACGCCACAGTCGCTGTTAGGCGTCTTATATTTGTATGTGCATGTGTATGTGTATGTGTGTCTGTGTGCGTGCATGTATGTGTATACGCCATCGCTGACCTAAAAAGGTAGCCAAACAAATTGTTATGGTTAACAATGCACACCAAAACAAAAAAAAAAAAAGCATTAAAATTTAGCAAAAACAACAACAACAGCCAGCTTTGCATTGCATTGCATTGCAGCAGTTTGCCAACAAAGACAACGACGCGAGGCGACGACAGCCCCAACGACAGGCAGCGAGAGATCTGGAACCTGATTTTCAATGGGTAACAACACAATGCCAACGAACCACAAAGCAGACAATATGAAAATTGGCAAACGTACAAAATAAGTTGCTAATTTTAAATTTATTAGAAAACCACAACAAGAGCAACAGACGCAGCAGCAGCAACAGCAACAACAACAATAACAACAATCAAGATAACGATAGATATTTAGTGCACAAATTGTGCCACGAAATGCGCTTAGAAACGTACCGAAGAAAAGCATCTCTTGCATGTGTGCATGTATATATATATATATATATGTGTGTGTGTGTGTGTGCTTATGTGTTTATTTAGCATAAGAGTGCGGTTAGTGTGCACATGTTTGCTGTTCCTGTGTGCGCTGTGAGGCGGCATTCTCAATAAGTTAGCATAAGTGCTGCTGAGGCAGAGCTTGTCAACAGTTGGCATGTGGAGTCGGCTGGGATGGGATGGGATGGGATGGGCTGCATTGGATGAGCAGCGCCAGTGCCGAACTCTGACTGTTCCCAAGCATAGTGCATGAATTGTGTCTGTCTGCCGCTTGGTGTGGTCAGTTTGGCAGCCGCGGCAGCAGAATTTTTCTTGCTTAAATGAACTTGGCCAAATGCTAAGTGAGCGAGTAAGCCGCCTGTGTAGCCTGAGCTGGGCAAGCTTAGTCGACTGCGTTGGGTTAGTTAAGTGTAAAGGATTTCCGTTGGTGCTTAGTGCAAGGCACATAATGCGTTGAGTGCAAACGTTTAAGATTACAATAAATCACGGGCAACTTAAATGCCAAGTGTGCTCTGCAGCTACAGGGGAGTATGGGTTGGGGGGGATGATGGAGTAGGCACATGGCATGCATCTTGAACCCTTCGTTCGTTCGCCTGTCATAAAGTTTTGCAAACTTTTGCACTATCATTATGAAATGCTAAGAGACTATTAAAGCACTCGTTACGCCCCATACTTGCATACTTCGACCTGCTGCTGCTCATGCTGATGCTGATGCTGCTGCTGCTGCTGCGAATCAGTTGTGAATTTCACAAGTTGCATAAAATTAGCAGCTCACAGCAGCAGCACACAGCAGCAGAAGTTGAGTCAGAAGTTCTGTGTGCAATTGCGTGCGAGCGGACTCACACTCGTAAATCAGTTGCATAGGCTTAGCCGGCAGCTGGCAACGGGTGTGCGCCCGCTGACCTCACCAGCGGCAAGCTCATTAAGCAGAAGTTTGTCTCTGTATCTCAATTATGCATAAACAATTTAAAGTTGTCACACTTTTTGGTCTTGCCAAGTCCGAAGACGTCACACAGCACAACAAACAAATGCACAACAACAAAACAATTCGCACTAATTTAAAACATCCACAAGACACCATTCCCATTCCCATTCCCATTTCCATTTCCATTACCACTTACACAATTCACTTCCATTTCAACTTCCACAGTCACAGTCACATTCATCCACTTCGTTCGCATCTTCTACACTGTCATGCGGCTGTCTGCATGGCGATCGCTCTGCCGCAGCGGCGTTGAGTGTAGCGAAGATGCACCGCAAAGAATCTAACCGAAATAACCGCATAATAACGCTTATCAACATTTAAGTCGTCCATACATGGCACACTACTCGGCTTCCGTCGTCCCTAGTTCCCTTCCTCCCTGCAGAGGAGCAGATGTCTTAGGTTGCCTGCTGCTCGCTCGATTATTCAGCCTGCTTCTTCATCTGGCGCTTATTTAACTAAACTTTTGCTTGCTGTCTGCATGCACGAAAAACTTTTGTAGCAACTTTATTCAATGCGACCCAACCCAACTGCTCACCACCCCACTGCCCCCACCTCACCGGCAAGCCCCTATCGTTGAATTCTCGCTTAGCAGTGTGCAACGTCTCGCAGCTAGCCAAGTAAGCATAGGAGGCAAGCGAATAGCAATTCTTCATGCTATTGTGTCTGCGCCATCATTTCGACAACTTTTCGCCTCGCTAATAAAGTCACTTAAACTTGTCCACAAAACGACTTCGTCGGCGTTTCTTGTGCACAGTCTGTAAGGCTTCGGGCTTCAGGCTTCAGACTTCAGGCATCTTTCGCACAGCGTGCAGCAGTCGGCTGCGGCACACCCACATTCACGCCCAAAGTTGTTTGCATAGTGCAACTGCAGCAGCACTGCCCTTCTTTTTTTGGTTCTACCCCCCACCGCACCTTTCTTCCCTCACACACACACACACACCCCTATTGACATAGTCAGCGAATCCACACTACTCCCACGCAGCCAAAGCAGCCGTTTGCGTCACCATCTCCGCCGTCACCGTCGGAGCCACTTCATCTTGAAGGGACTTTTACTGGCGTACTTGACCGCGTAATAAATTTCTTGCTTTCATTCGTTCGTGCGTTCAACGTTCGCTTGGCCTCTTGCGAACCTCGCCGTGCCGCCATTTGCCCTGCCTAGCCAATCCTACCCCTTTCGCTGAGCTGCGTTTGGGGCCGGCTTTGGCCCGTCAACTTTTAATTTGTTTATAAAACTTTTTGATTGTTTATTGCTGTCGTCGCTGCCACCATCGGCGCCACCGTCCCCATCCCCATCCCCATCGCCAACGCCATCGCCTTCATCACCATCTCCATCACCGTTGCCATCTTCATCCATGTGATTGTTGTTGTTGCCGTTTAAGTTATTGTTTCGTTGTATGCAAAATACTTAAGACACTCTTTGTCGGCTGCTTTACCAATTTCGCTGTTTTTTGCTGCTGTTGTTTCTTTTTCTCATTTTATTTTAGTGTTTTTTTTTTGTAAGCAAAAAGTAAATTTAAATTGAAGTGACGCGCACTTCTTTTTGCAACGTTTTTACATTTTACATTTAACATCTACATATATACAAATTTTGTGTTTCTTCTTTTTTGCTCTTTTTTATTTATTTTTTTTTTGGCATGTACACCTTGCCTAAGTTGCCATTTGCTGTCGGCGTTTTCGGTTTCAGTAGGTTTTAATTTCGCATTATTGACAGTCACTCCGTCGGCGGGGGCAATGGGTTCGTAATGCCGCTGTCAAGTTGACATGAGTGTTGCCACTGCGCGCACTGAAATGGCTACCAACTGGCAACACTTTGACATTTAGGCAGCACCAATGTCGACTATTGCACATGCCAGTGCCTGTCCACAGCCGGGGAGTGAGGGCCACATCACTGTGGAACAGTGGGCCAAGGAACTGGCCAGCAGACTTAGTCTAATGCAGAGTTGCATGTCGGCACTGACAGGAGCTTAAGATCCATGTGACAGTGAAACCTCAAAGCACCAACACAACAACAGACTATCAGCATTATACAACGACAAGCTTATGCATAAGCGAATTCTTTTACTCCAAGTGTTTTTTTGTTTTTGTTGCAAGCTTAAATATTATTTTAAACTGCATTTGCCGCATACTTGCCTGCCACTCGACGTAGTTGAGCGAGTCACAAGTTCCTTAAATAATCCATTGAATGGGACGGCAAATATTGAATAGAATGGCAAAAAGGAAATATTAAAAAGCATATAAATATGCATATGCATATACAACGTACGTAAAATTTCTTTGCATTCTGCTGAGATGCAAAGGCTGAGAGGCGAATAGTGTTGTGAAAAGCAGCTTGACAACACAACAAGTGCGGGTGGGAAAGGAGCAGCAGACACACAGTGAATGCTAAGAGGCAGGAGGTAAATCTGTGAAGTGCTGCTTTGTGTGTGTGTGTATGTGTGCGTGAGTGAGTGGTGTGGAGTGGCATCAAGTGACGCAAAGTGAACGCAAGTAACTAAATGACATATCAACTGTTAAGCAATATGTCTTGCCTGCAAAGACAGGAAATAACTAAGACGACGGCCAAGTTGGCAATGGGGTTGGAGTAGGAGTAGGAGTAGACGTAGGAGAAGGAGTTGAAGTGGGAGTGGGAGACAGTGTCAACAGCAAAAACTCATAGACTCAGTTGAATCCAAAGGCCGAGTAGACGGCTGAGCAAAAACTCATAACGCACGCATTTGCTCGTATGTGAGTCTGTGTGTGTCTATGTGTGTCTATGTGTGTGTGTGTGTACATAAAACAGTAATATTTGCTAAAATAAAGTAAAATAAAATACCGTAAGTGCTCTTGTATTTATGAAAAGATGAGAAATTGTTTCATCAAGTTTGAGGTTGCTCCAACAACAGCCTCAGAACAACACACGCACAATCCAACTCATCCCACTCGCTCCACCCCATTCCATCCCAACCCATCGCAGCCAATCCCAACCCTTGGTGGCCCTCGTCAAGGAGATTTTACAGCTTTTAGGCATTCAGAAAAGAATTGCAATTGGCGTTGACTGTTTCGGTTTCTGTTTTTGTTTCCGCTGCTGTTTGGGTCTTTAAAGTGGTTAATTCTTTGAAGTGACTTCTTGAAGAAGGCGTGTGGGTTACGTTTAAATGCATGTACGTCATAAGTAGCTGTCCAAAACATTCAATCATGGTCGGAGCTCGGAGCTGTAGGCGGAGTTCACGCAGCCACATGCTGTGATTGGAATGATATTCGTGTGGCATTTGTTTTACATTGTACAGCAGGGGTTTCTGTTTAAAGTCATCCTCGTGAATTTAATACACATCTACTGCACACTGCATCTGCCGCCATGGACTGTGACGTTGCCGGTGACTCAACGAGGCCGATAAGTGCGAGCCAAGATATGAGTATTTTATTATAGATGCACTGCAGACGGTCGAGCAGAGGAGTGTGGATGAGTGCACAAGAACATGACGGAGATCATGCAGAAGTGTGAAAGTTAAAGTGGCAAAGGGAGGTGGAGGGAGAGTGGGGGTGACAGAGTCAGCAAACAAGTAACAGCAGGTGGTTAAAGCAAAAAACAACACGAAAGCAAAGAAAATGCAGACAGGTACAATAAAAAGGTAAAGTGGGGAAATATGGTCAGCCGCGCAAGATGAGTAAGAACTGACATTGGCGAAATGCAGGAATAAAAAATCCCACAGACATTTTATTGCATATGTAAATCTGCAACACACTCAAAAAAATAAAGCAAAACATAACAAAGAAAGAACCTTAACTCATTGGCGCCACAATCATTCTGCACTATGCTTTATTTTTCATGCTTTTGCTAAATTTACACAAGTCGCCGTTGAACGGCAACTTAAACAAACAAAAAATAAAAAAAATTAGAATAAATAAATACAAAAAAAAGAAAAGAACGACAAGAAATAATGTGCAAAAAAAGCTGAAACAATTATTGCCATAAGTCAAGCTAGAACAACAACAACGACAACAACAACAGTTGCTAAGCCAACTACTAAGTCTAGCCTATTGCAGAATGTAAGCAAGCTGCCTACCTAACACACACACTCACACACACACACATGCACACCCATACAGACTACAAGTGTATGTAAATATGCAACATGACCAAACTGAGAGGACCAGTTACAGTGTATTGCCAACAAAACAGAAAAGAAAAGAAAAAAACAAAAACCAAAACAAAAAGAAACATAGAACCGCAGTGAACTGCTCTGAACACATGCTGCCAGGCGGCACTTATGCCCCGTTGACTCCCACTATGCGAAATTGTCGCCAGCTCGCACTTCTGCGCGCAAATCCGTCCACCCGCCCCCCGCCGTTGCTTTGCCTATTTCTTCTCCTTCTTGCTGCTGCTAATATATTTCCTGCATATTATTGTTACTGTGTTTGCTTTTGGTTTTGCTGCTGTTGGTGTTGTTGTTGTTGTTGCTTTTGTTGCACTTTTTACATTCTTACTTATTTATGTTAATGCATTAAAAAACTACTCTAGCGTAAGCAACGAAGTAACAAAACAAAAAAAAAAAAAATAAAATTTAAAAAGCAAATGAAAGAAAAAACCGAAGCAACAACAACAAAGCAAACAACAATTGTCTGCGCTATAAAATGGCATGGTTTGTTGTTGTTGTTGCTTTTGTTTGCACTTCACCGTTTTGGCTTTTCGCTTTTCCTATAACAGCAACATCAACACAAAGAAAAGAAAACGAAAAAAAAAAAAAATTATATAAACGAGAAGGAAAAGGAAAAACTAAAAACAATTGAAGACAAAGCAGAACTAGAAAAAACATTTAACCTTGTTACTCTTATTGAATTTTATTTTTATATATTTATAAATTTTTTCCTTTTTTTTTGCTACATATGTTGCGCTTGCCCTCGACACCTCGTCTAACTGCTAACTGCTAACTGACCTGGTCTGGTCTGCTCTGAGTGGCCATGCGGGTTTTGCATTCGCATGTTTGCCGTTTAAATGCCATAATGTTGCTTGTTGTTGTCATTAATATTGTCACCTTTGTTGTTGCCAGTGTTGTTGTTGTTGTTATTATGAACTATGTATGATTTATGTGCATTAATCACTTCATTTCAATTTATTTCTTTTATTTTTTCGAATAGTTTTTTATGCAATACAATTGCCATGGTGTCTCTTTGGTTTAGCAAGCGAGCAATCCAGCACGTCTGTCGGTCCGTCTGACGCTGAGCGCGTGTTGCCCACTGCACGGTGTCCGCATTGCCACACCAATTGCCAATTAAACTGGCTCAGAGCGCTGTTGTTCCACCCAGCACTGATGTGTCTTTGTTCGACCAAGTTAGCAAGCAAATGACCCTGTGCAGTAGGAGTAATACTTTTTAAGCTTATAATCAATCGACATGGCTGACCACCATTTGGGAATAACTAACAATTAGGTTTCTGTCAAGAGAAACCATTAAAAGGCAATAAAAACGAAGCGAAATAATTCGAATTCATTCAAAGTTAGGAACACTTCTTCAAAGACCCCTTACAAAACTAATAGTAATGTTGGCTATTGATTTTTCTATCGACTTTTTGTCTTGAGCCTCAAACTAGAACCTGTAATACACATTATATGATACAGTTATGTTGGAAAAGTTTCAAGTATTGTGGCTAAGGACGACTGAGAGGTGTTCGTTCCCAAGTAATTGTATACCATTTTTGCGTTCAATTGCACATTAGTTTGTTTAAGTGGGAAGGGGAGTTCTGGTAGATTTCGAGATTGTCAGATAGTTTGGGATTTTCCATCGTTGCCGTTTTGAAATTTTCGTATTTAAATTTTTTTTTTTTTTTTGGCCTTATTAAGAGAAATGCTTATATGTTATACACACACTAGATAGACTCTCTCTTTCTGTCTCTCGTGTGCTTTTTCCGTGACTATTCATAGCATTGCGACTTTGAATTTATTTAGCCGCAATATTTAGCTAGCCAGAGATCTGGCAGCTAGGGCAGCCATGCTACGTGTGTTACGTAAGCTATGCAGATGGACGCTGAGATGGATGGATGACGCTGGGCCACTGATTCGGCGAACCGTGAATGCCTTAATGTAGCTGAGGCATTCGTGCAAGCCAGCATTTGAATAATTTTTTTACATGTGCTCGTGCTTCGCGACGCGCAGACTACACATAACCGAATTGTTGTGGCCATTTGCATTTCGGGCATTTTGGGCATTTTGGGCATTTCGGGCATTCACGGCAAGTTGGTTAAATTTGATTATCATTCAAATATGCCAAGAATTGCCTGTTAATTATTTTTCTATTTCAAAAATGACATTTTAATTATTTGTTGTGGTTTTTATTATTCCTTTTTCTTTTTCGTTTTCATTTTGTTTGCGCTTTTCTTTTTTCTTTGCTGTCTTTTTTTTCGGTTTTGTTTTTGTCTGCTGTGTGGCCACATAATATGCTATAGTATGCGAGTATTTAAAGTTTTCCAATTAAAACGAAATCAAATGACATAAATCAAGTTTTTTGTTGCTGTTGCTGTAGCCGTTGCTGTTGCTGTTGTTGTTGGTGTTGTTGTTGTTGCTGCTGCTGTTGGTTGACACATAACATAGGCACATGAGACAAAACCTTTGCGTAGCGTTCTTCGTTCGTTGCGTGCGTGCGTGTGTCTGAGTTTCAGCGCTTGTGTATGTGTGTGAGTGCCTTGGTTTGTGCCTTACTCATTTTGACTGGCATAAAGTTGTAGCAGCCGCAGTGTGTGTGTGTGTGTGTGTGTGTGTGTGTGGGTGGGGAGGGGAGGGGAGTGAATGAGCTGCAATGAGTTGACAATTTAACGGACACTTGCCAGCATTGCTATGGGGATGGCGATGTGGATGTGGATGTGGATGTAGATGGGGATGTTGGTGCTGATGCTGATGCTGGTGTGGGGGGTTTTGTTTGCACGCAGTTTTGCTGTAATTACACAATGCCCTGGCATGCGTGCAGTAATGAGCATATAATCTTTAAGGTTTAAAATGCGACCATTGCAGTTAAGCCATAAGCCGCTCGTTGCCAAGATTTAACAGTTTGCGCTAAGCTCAACCAACATCCATCTCAGCATGTCAACATGGCAACGGTTCATGCAGAAGTCTCCCTTTGTCTCTCACAAATGCCATAATTCGTCAATGGAGTGTGCGCGCGCTTTGTGTCAATGCATGCAATGGCATGCCGAAGTGTTTGCATGGTTTGCGTAGTTGACAGTTCCCGGTCTATCTCTCTGTCTGACTGTCTGTCCGTCTGTCTGTGTAGTATGAGTAACTGAGAAACAAGTGAACTTAAAACTTTGTTGGCCTGCAACAAACTACAAAGAGAAAGGAACAAAAAAAAAAAAAAAAAGAAAAAAGTCGGAGTAGAAAAAATTGTGCGCTCATGATATATGCGCAAACTTTTTTGTGTCTGACTGCACACGTCGAGAATTCAAGTAATTCGCAACTCGAAACTAAACCAAAGCAAAGCACCCAAGCCTTAGCAACTACAATTCCCACTAAGCCAAGACAAGTCAAGTCAAGACAAGCAAAGCCAGGCCAAGCCAAGCCGCGTAAAGCAGACCAGACCAAAGCCGAGCCGAGCCGAGCAGAGCAAAGAAACTAAGCAAAGAAATTGTGCCAAAAAGAAAGACATGCTCTGAGCTTGCAACTGAGTAACACAAACTTAAATCGAATTCATGACAAATGATGCGCGAATTTTTCATCATTTGCTAGACAGACAGACAGACAGACGGGCAGGCAGGCAGGCAGGCAGGCGGATGGGTATTGGGTGACATTGGGCGTTGGGAGATGCTCCTCGTTGGGTGTCGGGTGTCCGGGAGTTGGGTGTCAGTCAGCTTGGCTATTTGGCAGGCTTGGCAGGCAGGCAGGCAGCAAAGTTCAAATGAGTTTTGCAAGCCATTTCTAGATGAATGGCAAAGGAAACCAAGAAATTGAGATAGATTTACCTTTCAGTGTCGTCGAAGCAGCAGCAGTGCATGCTGTCCAGGGTATGCTTTCTGCTCGTTCTATTTCTTCTTCTTCTTCTTTTTCTTCTTGTCCTTATTATTGTTGTTATCGCTGTCTGCGTATCGAAACGTTTAAATTGCAGGCTTTAGCAAATGCTGTAATGAAAATAAAAAATGAGAAAAATACTTAG
Organism: Stegana nigrithorax; assembly: GCA_037044495.1. Taxonomy (NCBI): domain Eukaryota; kingdom Metazoa; phylum Arthropoda; class Insecta; order Diptera; family Drosophilidae; genus Stegana; species Stegana nigrithorax. The sequence goes on from JBAMBQ010004840.1 coordinate 66,688, forward strand.
TAAAGAATTTATTTTTTTTTCTTCTATTATTTTTTTTATGTGGTTTTTAGCTAAAAATGCTGGCTTTAACGAAAATAGTCAAGAAATTAAATAAAGTAAAAAGCGAGAACCAAACGAAAAAAGAAAATAATAAAAATAGGGAAAAACCTCAAATCTTTACAAGTTCAAAAGCATGCAAGAGTTCAATGCCTAAAGATGTGCCAGCAAATTCGCCTGAAAAATGCTAAGAAAAAAAAAAGAAGCAAATTATACAAAGTAACCGACCAAGCTAAGCCAAAGAGAACTAAGCAAGCGGCAATGAAAAGAAAAAGAATGAAATAAAATTAAACTCATGCCTAAGTCAAGGTTATGGCATGGTTCAATTACCTGCGGATCAAGCCAGCAGGCAGCAGGCAGCAGTCAGCCATCCAGCTCACTTAAGTTTTGCCGCTTGTGCGCCTGCTGCCAAAGCGTTAAGCAAAGCAACACAAAAGGTGGCCAAAATTGGCAGACTGTGCGGCCATTCGCTCGGCGGGCTAGGCTTGGCGTGCGGGCCGTCAGTCAGTCAGTCAGGTTAAAGCACGCTTAGATTATAATTAAAGGCGCTCATTGGACTTGAAAAGGTTAAACCAAATACCAAACACCAAATACCAAAAACCAAAGCCATAGACATAGTCATAGCCATAGCCATAGCCATAGCATGAAAGAGCAGCGCTTAGGCGATGCTGCTCAAGCTGGCATGACACAGATTAGATAAGGCGCAGGCCCAGCTTTGCATGCTCGTCGCTGTCTGGCAGAGTCTTAGCGCTGCGTCCAAGATGACATATTTTTTCTTGCTTGGTCGGTGGCGTTGAAGTTTGCACATCTGCTGCGTCTTATGCGCTCGGTCATTTACTCGCGATTGACTTGACTTGGCTTGGCTTGATTTGCAATGCTTGATCTATTTGTTGGCTTTGTATTATTTGCTTGTTTGTTTTGATTTGCTATAAAGAAATGCCATGCGTTGTAAAAAACAAAACAAAACATAAGAAGAAGCAGAAAAAACTATACAACAAAAACAGTCAACAGCGCGAAAGTCTTTCACTCGTACGTTCGTTGACCATATGGAGCAACGTTTGTTGTTGTGCGTCGGCGTCGGCGTTTGTGTTGGCGTCGGCGTTGGCGCTGGCATTGGCTTTGTGAACTTGTTTTTTTGTTTTTTTTTATGTTTTTTGTAAACTTTGTTTTGTTTTTGTTTAGCTAATGTTGTTGTTTATTTCTTATTTTTTGCATGTGTCTTTTTATTTTTGCGCAAGAAATGAAATGAGTATTTAATCTAAGTATTTGCGAAAGTTATGGCAAAAAAAGTTCAAAATCAAGCTTCGCCGTCTTTGTCGCCGTCATCGCAATCGTCATCGTGCTCAATAAAGAAATGTGTATCAACTTTCGCTGATTTGTGGCTGCAAAGCAGGTAAGCATAGTGTTAAGTGAATAAACCGATTTGGTTGCTGCTGGTTTTTCTCTTTTGGTTATTTTTAACAAGCTTTTGTTTTTCTTTTTGTTTTTTTTTTTTTTTTTTATTTTGTTTTTCGCTACGGTTTCATGCGAAAGTAAAGTGATTAATTGTGCATTTTACATTTGACCACAAACGCTTGTCAAAAGATTAATTAAACGTGAGTTCGAGTTTGAGCTTGCGTTTGGCAGCCGTCTAGACAGCAAAATGAATCACTTCGCTCATAGCCAATGCTTAATGGTCATGTTTGCCTATGGCCAGGCCAAGCTGCCATGCCGCACGTCTTTGCCGCTAAGCATCACAAATCTCATGCCAAAGCATATTCTTTGATAGCCAAACTCCTTTAGCCAAAATGCCGACTGACTTGGCATTGGTCTAACTTTTGATTTGTCATATTGTTAATTTTATCTTTAGCCATAATGCATGGCAAACAAAGCGGCAACATCGTCACGCTTCAATCTATTCAAAACATAGGATGGGCGCTGCTCTTACATTTATTTGTATCTTTGCCTATAGGCGCTTCACCTCAGCAGGCATGAAAATAATAATCAATCTTTATTAAGCGCAGTAAAGTAAGAGTCAAAACAAATTAAAAAATAAAATCAATATAAGCAAAAATAAAAAGAGAAAAAAATTTAATTGATTATCATTACAATTTTAATAAATTTGCCAGTTACCATATGTTGCCTATGCGGCGGAAATTCAAGTAAATTTATATGGAATGGTATGGTTTTGTATAACTTTCCTGTCTAAGCGATTCGGCGAATTTGAAACTACATTCCACAGACATGCACACACACACACACACACACACACACACACACACACACACACACACACATACACAGGTGCTCGAAGTGTCTGAACTACTGTGTCTGTCATTTGTCATTTGAGCAATATGCGTATAATGTGATGGATCATCGGGCACGACACGATTATGAAATGTATTTCAATATTTTTAATATACGAACATTTCATGCGCCATGTACGCAGATCGGATCGATACATCAAATTGCCGCAAGGCATTCGGCATTGCATATCTTTGCTGTTAATCATAATTACATGGTACTTAAGCCGTACGGCGCCTGCATTCGTTTGATGTCGAATAGGTTCAATGATCTGAATTGAAAGCTTTTCAATTGTTAATCAACGGTTCAAATGCTTGCAGCAGCATTTATTTTGCTTAATTGTCGTTTAATTGAAGTCATGCAACTTTAAATAGAAACAGAAAAAAAGCCGAATGCATGCAACTGGCAACTAGCACAGAGAGGCTGAATGTGAACGTAACTTTTCATATACAAACACACACACACACACACACACACAAACACTCATACATACATGCACTTGTATACATGAGCTCAAACATACATACACAAACATACATATGCACATATATACATATGTAAGTACACAATCGCCGTAGACTTTTCTTTTGGCTTGGTTTGGCTTTGCTTGTCTTGCTTTGTTTGTTGTCTTTGTTGCTTTTTATTTTCTTGTGAGTTTGTTGCTGCTACGCACTTGTAGCGCAAGTTCAAGTTTAATGCTAAAAACAACAGCAACAACAAGCGACAATGACTACAATAACAACAACAACAACAGCAGCAACAAAAGCAATGTCAATAGCAACAACAGCCATCGGCTCGTTGTCGACATCGACGTGAGGCATTCAAAGCAAACATCAACTGAAACTTTACTGAGGTCAGTTGCTCGCATCGCATCGCAACGCAACGCAACACATCGATTGGTTGCTATCGTTGCCATCGTTGTCGTTGTTGTTGTTGTTGTTGTTGTTATTGTTGTTGTTGTGGCATCCAACTTAGGCAACATGTTTAGCCGGTTTGCTTTGCTATACGCAATACTCCCGCCAGCAAACGCGCACGCTTTCTCCCTCGCTCGCACGCTCTCGCTCTCTCATCCGCTTCGACTTCATTTATCTTAGGCTTTCTAACATAAACTATTTCACTTAGATTCATTGTTCAAGGCATATGTATAAGCCACGTGTAAAAATAATAACAAGTACAGCCACATCGACAATAACAACAACAACAACAAGAAAATCATTTAGTTGTTATTGATATATGTTTTATGTATTTGTTGTTTCTGTTGGTTGGCTCTGCTTTTTTTATTCATTTATTTTTTACTTTTTAGTTGCAGCTAAATGAAATCTTTGGACATTTTCAGGAGAATAAGTTCGGGTATACTTAAGTCAACTGTGGGATAAGCTATGTTGAGCGCATGGCAACAACAACAACAACTGTGATGCTGGTCGCTAGGATTTGAACTTTCATCTAAAGTTCAGCCAACAGCGCAAAGAAGCAAACATGACACACATACACGCCTGTCATTGATGTCACTCTGGCGCGGAGTCCAAAGACACGACGAAGTCGTGAGTTATCAACATTCAAGGGCATTAGAGAAAACATTCGAAGCGTGACTTGACGTGTAGCTTAACTCTTTGACAGCTGCGTCATAACAACTTTACGCTTATGCGCATGTTCTCTCTCGCTCCCACCCACATGTGGATCCAGCTTGCGAAGCCACACTCCGAAATTGCTTGGCGCCCTTGCCGTTGCCCACTTCCGCGTATGTGTGATATTAATGTAGTTTTTATTTGGAAGCACTGTTTTTGTTTTTCTTCATTTGTATTTGATTTATTGCGTGAAAGCTCTAAAATGACCTCAGCCGCATGCGGCCTACGTTGCGTATGAGTAATCAATGATCAGATTTCGATCGATTTCATTTTGAAATAATTATCAATGTGCATTCACATTTGGAGTTAAAAAGCTGACAAAATACACGTTTACGGAAATAAATGGCGCAAAAAAAAAAAGAAAAACATTTGTTCAATTTTCTTTTTGTGCTATAATAACAAATTAGTCGTTATAAATTAACACAATGTACATGTGCAAAAAACCAACCAGTAAAAATAAAAAGCAAAATAAAAATAGAAATAAAATTGTATTATTACTCGCCAAAGGGTTGAAACATGCGAAATCCAATAGCGTATGCAATAAATTTCACAAACGTTATGAATGAGTGGCAACAATGAGTTCAAGTCTCAATGAATGAATGAATCAATGCATGAATGAATGAGTAAGCAAGTGTGCGAGTGAGTCAACAAAGCGATACAGATGAATGCATGAACGGGCTAACGGTTGTCGTTGCGTATCGATGCCAAGTCCAATGAGTTCATCCACCCGTGCGCAGCTGAGAAATCCAGCTTGGTCAAGCTAAGAAGGCAATCCGAGCCAGAAAAAGTGTAGAACTTCTATTAGCCCATAAGTGTATGCCCCAAATATGTGCCAGTGATCTATAGAGATGCCATAGCACTTAAGTAAATTGCATTGCCGCTAATCGCATATGTGTATCAAACTCAAAATGTGTAAGCTTGCGTGGAGCATTGCTTCAGCTGGGAAACTTGTGTCATCATCCATTCGCTGCTTATTTGTGTTCCCAATAAATAACAAACCATGACAAGGGGTACAATGAAATTTGTTAATTTCAGATATTGCAGCATTCACTTTCTCAAAATGCCATTTCTCTTTCAATATTATTATGCACAAAGGGCATTTATGCATAAAAAGAAGCATTTATCTCACATTACGTATACGCCGCATATTCTTATGTCAAATCAAAGTCCAATGTTGGTAATAAAATAAAAGTGAAATGTTCACTTTAAAGTCATAAGTGAGAGGAAAAATCTTTATTTAAAAAACATTTATGCAAATGTCAAAAAGCATTTTTGTGATTTTTCTTTAAAAACTGAAACAGCTAAGAAAATAACACAAAAATGGTGACTGCCTTAGACATTGTGTTAAGTCAACGGCGCAAAGCAACAACAAAGCAGTTAAAGTGAAGAAAAGTGAAGGTAAATACAAATCTTAACGTAAAGCGAAACATTTTTCGCATTTTAGTCTGCCAGTTAGCTGTATTTTTTAAATTTTTTTTATTTTCTTCGCATTTCATGTTTTTTCTGTTTTCTTTGTTTGTTTTTTATTTTCATTTTTTTCTTTCTAGTTTTTGCTCGTCAGTATCTATTTCACTTTTCTTTGCTTTGGCTTCGTCTTTGCTACTTGACTGCTGTGGCTGCGACTGCGACTGTGACTATGACGACGTGCAAGTCTTTGTGTATCCGCGCTTATGTAATTTATGACAATGATATGTCATATTTAAACATGACTTTTGTTGTTGAACTACTTTGAGTTGGCTTCCGCTTTGACTGCTGTTACTCTGCTGGCTCACTAAGCACTTCCTTCACTTTACCGCAATTCAATACATTCGACGACGATGTCTCGCATTTCGATACGCTTTGGAACTCTCGCATTGATTTACGCTGATGCGCATTAAACAAAAGTTAATACAGTAGCCTAACACTAACAAAGAGGTGTAGTGTACAATGCACACGAATGCGCGCACACACGCGCACACAGGCGCATCGCCAAACGCTGTTTGCCAATAGCCAAACTCCGTTGCTCAAATCAATTTTAATTTGCTTTCATCAGAGCGCGCGGTTGGATTCAAACTGTTGTAAAATTAAGTAATCAACGTAAACAGTAAATAAAAGATGAAAAAAGAAAAATATAAATAAAATATGTATATACAACACACCAACCAATCTGTACAAAAGCAAACAAAAACATCGACGACCACAGCAACAAAAACAACAACGACAAAAACGTTATAGAAATGCCAATCATGCAGTGCAATCAGCGTTTAGCTGGCACTACAAATGAAAGTAAACACAAAAAAAAGGGAATATATAAAATAAAATAGGAAAAAAACTTATTGACTCTAGCTTAAATGAAACTGACACATGTTACTCGCATAGGAACAACACACACACACGCACACCCTTGGCATCCTTACACGCGTGCAATGCTGCAGCCAAATAATATAAGCAGCAGGCCATGGGTTACTTTGCGCACATGCAGTGACACTCATAAGTCCACGAGCTGACTTTAGTTCTAAGCTGCGCTGAGCAATGCCGCTAACTAACCGCCATCTTTGCAGCACATCATTGTGCCTGTTAAGAGTCCTAAACTCAGCTGCAGGCCTCCACATGCATCAACAAGTGACCCTGACTCGCTCTACCCATATAAAGTGTGCTGATCGAACCCCATAGCCAACATCGATCAGTGGCGCATGTGAATAGAAAGCCCAAGTGTTAACGCATTAGCCGCTTGAATAGAGATGTGTGGGCATGGGGTGATCTACGCCTGATGACGTCAAGCCTTTGTTAGCAAAAATCGTGTAAAAGCCGTTGCCAGTGATTTTCTAAATTCTGCGCTGCTTTCGCATTTATGCGCCAACTTCACAACTTCGCAAATTGCTTTAGATTTGTGTGTAATTGCAATTGATTACATCGCAGTTGCGGCTTTGATAACAATCGTAATTTGTGTAATTGGGCATGAAGCCGTGCATTGTTTGCCATAAGTGCTCATAAACATTTAAAATCAATAAGCAATAATTGCTGCTGAATATTTCATACAGGTTAAGCTATTCAATATACGCGTACAATAGACTCAAATAGGCTCTGCTGCCAGCGAGTGGGAGTTGGTTGCAGTTGTTGCCCAAGTTGGTTCAAAGATTTCAGCAGAAACTACGCAGTGATATATCACAGTGTGCTGAAGCATTGCAAAAGTTGTGCACATGTCTAGCCCAGGGCCAACTAATTTGCTATGTGTGTTACTCGAAGTTAATTAAATCAACACCCATTGCTGATTTTCATTATGCTGAAGTAGTATGTACATACACTACATGCGAGTACATGCGCTTGTATGCAAATGTTAGCAGCGCCAGCTGCCGGCGACTTTTGCAACAGACAAATGACGGCAGTGATACCGTCATCATCAGCATCAGCATCAGCATCGGCATCGGCATCGGCAACAGCTAACAGAATCAGCATCATTTTGGCTTGAGCATAACCAGTTGGCGCATATGATAATGCAATCTCTTTCTGTCTGTCTATCACTTCTTTCTTTCTGCGTCTCTCTTTCTCTGCTGTGCCGTGTGTGTAGGTAATCTGCCACCCACACGCCCAAAGCACACAAATGTCCCGTGGCTATATGTTTTTACTAAAGTCGACAGCGTTCGCCTGCGTTGCAAAGCATGCAGCAGACTACACTCGCTGATAGAAGATAAAAAAAACAAACAGAAAACAAAACAAAGCCAAAAACAAAAATAAAAAATATGTACAAAAAATGACACCACATGTGTAGTGTGTACAGTAACAAGAGCAAAGAAATTGTGGAAACCTGTAATTTAATGACTTGTATTTTTTTTAGCATGGTTGTCGTTGCTGCTTTTATTGTTTTTGTTGTTGTTGTTGTTGTCTTTGTTTTTGTAGCCATCACTGTAATGCAGTTCAATTTGTAATTGAAACTTTCGTTTTTGTTTTACATTTCCATTTCGTTTCATTTCGCAAACACACGCGACATTTTTTATATGACGTTGGCCGCATGCGAGCAAATCACGTGCAAAAAAGTTGACATTAACTAAAGATTTATGTAAATTATAATTACATGTGTTTATGCTGCTTTTTATTTTCTGACGTTTCAGTTTTTTTACAGATTTTGTTTTGACTTTGTGTTTTTGGTTTTCTTAGCTTTTTGTGTATTTTGCGTGATCTTTGCTTTGATTAACAGACTTGCATTTTTTGCTGTGCGTTTTTTCTTCGCATAAGTTTCCTTTGCTGCGGTCGTTGCTGTATTATGGACACACGCCAGTCCCTACAGGGATATCAGGTAATTAAAATAATTATAAGTGTTTTTATGTAGTTTTTCTCTGACAGTAATGCCAAGTGTTGAGTGTTTTTGAGAATCTTGCATTTCTGTTTAAACTGTGCAGCCCGCAAGGTATGAAATAAGCATTTTTATTCTTTCACATACAATGGCAAATGACACACAAGAAGAGCAACGCTATATGATTATAATAACAATAATAAAAAAAACATAAACTACCATGCATTGAGGTTTCATTGTAGCAGAAAACTTTACGAATTTATATTATACAATTAAATAAATTTTATAAACGTATGTCAATTTCAAAGTAAGTTAGCAATAGTTTTAGCTTAAATTTACAAAAAAAGAAAAACAAAACCAAAAAGTTTCATGTTCTTTTTTACGTCTCATTTGAACGGCAATTATTATTTGACATTATTTGTGGTCTGCTGAGGCAGCCTCGACTTGACAGCCGATATGTCACCTTCTGCTTCGCCAAATATACTTGCTGGGTTCTAATTCCAGTCGTACTTGGTAGCGCAAGCGCTGCCAGGGCAGCTGCAGCTATGAAGATATCGGCTGCCAGCGGCGAAACGCGACTTCTGATGCTGAGTGTGCGCCCAATTAATGCGGCAAGTCAATTACCCAAAACACCTACATACGTTGCTTTGGCGACACCTAAGCTATTGTTGTTTGGCGCTTTGTTGTGTTTTTTTTTTCTTTTTTTCTTTTTGGTTTTATGCCAACTCATGTGTTTGATTCTTACAACACATGGCACCTCTCTACCTACGCTTTTGCAATCGGATTATGGCGAAAAAATGAAAACGTAATCAAAGACACACGTTCTGTGTGTTTTAGTTTGTACACGCGATTTACGTCAAAACTCACAACAGGCGGAAAATTATCTAATCGGATTTCGAGATGAGCGCGCAAGGTGGGCAGTACAGGGCAGGGCAGGTGCAGACACTCAATCAAACAATCGCTGAATCGCTGGGCAACTTACTCACAGTTGAGCCCAAGTGTCGCTGAAGTTTGTTGTCATTAGCCGATTTTTATCAGCTGCAGTAAATCCATGCTCAGCTTGTTGCTTCTTGTTTGCTTAGCAAAACATAAAACAAAGCAAACCGAACATTAACAACAATAACAAGAATAATAGCAGCAACAATAATAATAACTACAACAACAACAACAACAACAACAACAGTAGCAGCAAGTGACAAAAAAAAAAAAAAGAGAAAAAATAAAAATACTGCAGCAGCCAAAGTTATTATGACAAACAATGCGCAAGAAAGAATGTTGTAACAGCAACTAAATATAATTATACACATATGCATACACACATGTGCATGCTAAAAATACACATACACACATACATAGCGTCCCCAATACACGCTATATGAAAAATATTTGCTTTTATTATCTAAGCCAAACGTTAAATGCTCAACAAAACATTCTTTGTCTTTTGCTATTCGTCGAATTGGCCCCGCAATGTGACGGCATTAGTCTGCCCGGGTCTGCTTTGTGTGTGTGTGTGTGTATGTGTGAATGTATGTGTGATTTCGCATTACAGTTGCCCAACTCCGGTAATCGAGTGTGCTAGGGTATGTTCATGGGTAGCAGCGGCAGTAGCTTCCTTAACGAAATGGTCAGTTTCTTCGAAAGTGAAACACATGAGAATGTCAATGCATGTGCAGTTCACTGACATCAGACACTGAGAGTGAATTGAATTCTTGTTACTCACATATATATATATATATATATGTGTGTGTGTGTGTAAGTTAATTTTTTGTTGTGGTTTGGCTTTTTTTATTGTTGTTGTTTTGCTTGTTTACATTTTCTTCGCTTTGTTTTTATGGCAACACTTTCGCTTTCAAGTGACATTAGTTGTGTAAAATATTTAGAAATTAAACTTAGAAAGTAAACGAGTTTATTAAACACTCGATAAGCCAAAAATAAAGTTTAAAATGTGTAAAAATATAAATCAAGCTACTAAATGGCATACAAATACTAAACCAACATCATTTTGAAAACGCCTTTGAAGGTGGCCAACAGGTTTATTGGCTGTGCGCCAGCAGAGCTGAGGCAATGTATGGATAAATATTGAAGATCAACATGCACATGTGCACATACCTAGAAGACAGGTGTACTTTTTGAAAAAGCGCTGATGTTGTATGATTTTGTTTAAACACCATAAACTTGGAGTCGTGCTGGCTGGCCTAAGCACGCGAAGGCCACATGCAGATAAAAGTGACCACAGTGCAGCCCCATATCACCCTTGTCAAGTGGGGCCGGCTATTATCTTCCTTTCAGTGGGCAGATACGCTTAAATGGGCTTTTTAATATTTATCAAATATAATAGTGCGTATAATTATAGTGTTGTCTGGCAAAACAGTATATAAAGCGATTGTGCTTGCGTATGCATAAATAAATCACTTTTATGTTATTTAACATGTCACACATGCGTTTGCAGGGTCTGCCAGTTGAGCAAGACTTTAGCATACATAACTATTACTTTATGTCTTTATGATGCGTTTGAGGTCATGCAATGAAACATGCTTAGCATACCGAAGGGGCACAGTAACGTAGACAACCAGAATACTTATATAGTAACGACAACAACAACGCTTAGCTGAGCAATCATAGATTTATATTTTAGTTGTGCAACTGTTCCCAACTATTTTTAATTTTAGTTTAGTTTAAGTGTTTTTTTTTTTTTTGCGTATTTTCAAATATGCTTTATGTATGGTGCTGAGATTGTTGTTGCTTGTGTTTGCACTCTTAATATAAATTTAAAATTTGCTGCTGCACCAAGCTACTTGGGTGCCAGAGCACACACTTTAAAAAATAATTGCAATACGCAACAATTATTTAAATTTATGTGGGTCAACGACAATGGATGCAAGCGCACAGTGCCTGACAAGAGCATGCAAGCACTTAATGCATTATTTTATAAAATTTGTGTGTGCGAAAACTGTTCAACCGCACAAAAAGTTCAACATAAAAAAGAAATTGTGCTATAACAAACAAAAAAAAAAGGGGAAAAGTACTGGTTATTTAACATTTTAATTTTAAATTGGCATTTCTGTCTGTGTGAAGCGCTTTTCCCAATTTTTTTTTTTTTTTTTTTTGATGTTTTGCATTTTCGCCTTTTGCTGCTTTTCGTATTTTCATTTATCAACAATGCTTGTTGTTATTAATACGATAACAACAACTACAACAACAATTGAAAATCAATGAATTTGTAATGAGCTCAACAAATAGGAAAAAAAATAAACATTTAAAAATAAAATCATTAAAAAAAAAACAAAATTGCAAAAGGGTTGCATTTCAGTAGGCGGGACAATCGGTAAATCGTTCGCTATAATAAATGGTTCGCCTGTAGCATTTAAGTCCATTAATTTTCACACATGTGAAAATTAAAATTGAAAACACTTAAACAGATCTGCGTTTTTCAATTATATAACGCAGGGCAGTAAGGGAGATGCAGCGTCATGTGTCATGACATTTAGCCAATAAAAGTTATGGGGAAATGGCAAGAGAAGTTCATGAATATGCGAACTTGTTACATGCCGCGGCGCATTCGTTTAGCAGAAGCTGGTCATTCCTTATGAATAATTCCCCAAAGGTCAGAGGAAACTTAATCAATGCGCGACACTTGTCAATTTGCTTGCCTCAACGCATTTGTCTGCTTAACTGCCCCTCCCTCCCGGCTGTTCCAACCACTCAATTTATCCAGCAGCTGCCTGCCAACGTGCCTATCTGCCCACCTGGCCATCGTGATGCCATTGTCTGCTTATTTATGGCATTCATTCGCTTACTCATTCATTTTTTAATGCCTTCAGTCGGGCGTTAACTGCAACTGCCGCATGCACGATGCGTGTTTATGCCTTTAATAAAAAATGCATTTTTAATCAATTTATTCAAACGCCACATGCGCACTTAACTCACCGTCAGTTAACACAATTTTTTCGCAATTTATATTCATTTTTGCAGTTTTGCGTTTAATTCTGCTTTATGTTGTTGTTCGCTTCTTCTTTTTTTTAATTTGTGATTGTTTTTTTTCTTTTTTTGTCATTTGTGCAGCATCACACGCAGCGTGTACGTTATATTCTTTGTTAATTTCAATTTGCGGTAGGCTGGCAGTGACAACTGCTTAAATGCCAACAATATTCACTTTAGAATAATAAGAAAACAAAAGGTAAATTTCCACTACAATGATAACAACAACAACAAAAACAACATAAAAAACAATTTAAGAGATTTTGGAGTTGAAATTTATTGTATAATAAAATTTGCAGGAATATGCAAATATTTTATAGCGTAAGAATGATTAAGCGTTCGATTGTACTAATTCAACAGAAAATTCGATACCCGAAAAAGTTTACCAAAGTTTATGCTCAACTGCAGATTTTCTATACATTTGCAACTCATACATGCATGTATATACATATATTTTTTGTTTTTTTTATTTTTTTGTTTTTAGTTTCCATCTGTTATTTTTAACCGTTTGTAATTCTTCTTCTATTTACCGTTATCAAATAATAACAATGAAAAAAGCAAAAAACATGCAACTGACCGTGTTGAAACATATTAAATTTCATTTTTCTATCTGTTAGGTTTTTCTTTACATAAAATAAAAAAAAACAAAAAATATAGAAAAGAAAATTCAACCTCGCAGAGCTCCATCACCATGTATGCATTGCAATATTTCCGTTTTGTAGCTCAGTTTACAGCAGCAACATAAAAGCGACATTAAATATCCAATGTCTCCCTTTGCAGTTTGTTAACGTTTTGCTGCAAGCACGTCGAGCCAAGTGCAATAGTATTTGACAAACACGTCAACAACAACACAAAGGCTGCTCTGTCATAACGCATGTACAAACCGAGTGAGAGTCTTAGCCATATCGAGCTCATGTACGTATGCAGTGAGAAGTAATGGAGCCTACATTTGCGAACTTGTTCCTGAATTCGGCAACGGCTTTCGTTTGTATTATTGGCGCTACTTAGGGTGCCTGCAAAGAGCATGTGAGGCATAAACGACAGTCAACAGAGTTGACAAGGCAAAAAACACTTCTTCACTACTTGCATATATAATGGGACTAATCGTTAATTACCTATGCTACACTGAATTTTGTTGAATCCTGCCAAAATTGTCATTATGGATCATTGTGGCTTTCGGGCCAAATCGCAGTTGGTAAGTCAAGTGAACGATCACCAAACAATTGCGTCTGGCAAGGCTGTCTGCTACGAAAACTGACTAATAGTTTAGACAGAATTTACTCGTACTTCTAAGAATTGGGCAACAATAAATATTGAAAATGTGACCATCAACCTGCGAAACGTTGAATTTTGTTAAGCATCAACAACTTCATTATAAATAACATTAAAAATATACGCATTAACATAATCACATTTGTTCGACTCGACAGAACAACCACAACAGCAACAACAGCAACAACAATGAACAAAACACGCAAACACGATTAAATATTAAAAACTTAACAAAAAATTAAGTAAAACATTAAAGAAGCACAACATTCTGTTGAGTCATAACATTTGAATACATTGTTTTTTTATTTTTTAATTTCGACTTTGAATCATGCTGATAAAATTCAATGAAAAAATCATTCATACTTAAAACAGGATTTAAAAAAAATAAATAAACAAATCTGAGTATTTGTATATGCAAATGTGTCTACATATGTGGGTATATAAATTACAGAAAAAAATTAAGAAAATTGTTGCAGATGAATTTATTATTAACAGCAAACACCACAACAACGACAACAACAAACATAAACAAAAGAGTTTGCTGGATTCTAAAAAAAACAATGTAGAAAAAAGGTAAATAAAACATTAAAATAAAAAATAGTAAAAAAAATGAATAAAGCAATTGTTGTCATTCCCACACAGATCACTTTCGTTGTTGTTATTGTTGTTGTAGTTAGTTTAGTGTCATATTTGCCATACGTCATTTTTAATAAATATTTCAGCACAAAAAGCAAAGCAAAGCACACTCACCGCAGCACTTCACTCAAATGATGTGAATTTGCACACAGCATAAAATTTGTTTATTTGTTGCTGCTCTTTGTGTGCACATACAGGGTGCCAGTAAAAAATGCACTTAGACAAACCCCTGCGGGGTCAAATATGTTAACGATTCACAATATTTATATACTAATATTTTTCGATAGAATTTATTGTAATGGAATATTAGGATTCACTCTATGGTATGCAGGGGAATAGCTCCGGCTGACACATGAATCGTGGCCAGCATGACGCCGGCACTAAGGTATCGTTTGCAGATTGACCATTCACGACACCCTTTATGGCAAATACATTTTTATTTTGATTTTCAGTTTTGTTTTTCCTGTTAAGCCTGGATTATTTATACTTTTTATATTATTTATTTATTTGGAATTTTTTGCTTTTACAAATATGATTTTTTGCGCGCTTAGTCGCATCATTCCAGACCACAAATCAACATGGAATCAATTTGGATTCGGAGTCGCAATAGTTCGGATTCAGATTCAAATTCTGCTGCCAAGTGCCAACTAAAGTGCGAAAATGTTTATGTCATGATTTATTTACTAAAGTACTTAAAAACAAAAAACACCAACAACAACAACAGCAGCAGCATTTAATACGGTAGAAATAAATTGTAAGCATATTAAAAAAACAAATACGAGTGACAAGCGCGAGAGAGAGTGAGAGAGAGGAAATAAGAGAGGCAGAATATACGCAAAGTTCAGAAAAAAAAATCGCTTAAATAATTAAAAATTCGTTTGTGTAAAATGCAAAATTGACAAAAATATATTTTGTGTTGTTTGTGTTTATTAAAGTTTTAAATTTTTTTTGCTTTTTTTAAGAATTTTTTTAAGCCAAGATTACTCATAAGTCGCTGAAGTATATTTATTTTGCGGATACGCGATTTTTAATGAAAATGAAAAAATTCCCTTTATGTGACGCGTAGAAACTTTTTGTGTGAATTGTTGCCCAAAAAACGGAAGGGAACGAAGCTGCATTTGAGTAATTATAAAAGAAGAAGAAGAAGAAACGTGTCGGTTCGATTCGATGACAGTTTTAACAGGTTAACTGTGACACATTTACGAGCGAATTAACTGACACTCCAATTTACTTGTTTTTTGTTTTAGTTAATTTTTCAGGTTTTTGTAATTTTTGCAATTAATGCATGTGTTTTTATAACTGTTATTAGTTATTTTCCTGTCATTTATTTTTAGTCGTAAATGTTTGAGTTTAATTTATTAGTTGCGATGAGTCCTCCTGAGCGTCTTTTTCAGCGTGGCGGTTTTAATTTAATTTGTTTGCCGCGATCTGCCCACAGATTGGATTTTCAGTTTTCGTTTGTCTAAACTTGTGAAAGCATGTTGCACTATTCATAAAGTATTAGCGAACTCATTAATGGCCGATGCATAAGCTTATGAAAATTTAATGCACGCATTGCAGGCAGAATGGCCAACTGTAAGCCAGAGTGAGACAAAACATGTTAAATTTTGACGACTGCAGCTTTAAGTTAAAACCGTAAAAAGTAAAAGCGTAATTTTATTTAATCAACAGAATACAACGAAAATGCTATTCATTTAGCACTATGGCGGTTATCCTTGTGCTCTTGTCCTATATTTGGTCGGGGGATTTTATTTTATTTGGTTGCCATTATTTTTTTTCAAATTATTTTTTTTTTTTACTGGCTTTAACTTTGGCTTAGATCCGATTTGCATTGCATCAACATAATGCGTTGAAAATTTCAAATGATTTTTCCGCCTTGCTGCTGATGCTGCTGCTGCTGACTGCTGCTTTGGCATGCACCCGACCCGGACTGGCTGAATTGTGTTTATTTCTTTTTTCACTGAGCTGCCCTCTGCTTCTTCTACATCTTGATTTGTGGCTGGCTCTTGCGGCGCTGGGGTATGTTGCAACGGACATTTGCTGCTTTAGATGGTGTGTACTTAGCCGAGTTAATGGGCGAAAACAAAATGTTGCAATTCAGTTTTGACCAACAACGTCGGATAAGTGAGTGAGTAAGTGAGCTGGAGCGAGTGTAATAGTTGCGCCGCGGGCGTTCTGCTCTGCACCGTTAATGTTGGCCAATGCATTGGGGGCGACGGGGGTGCTGACGACGAGCATGATAATGACAATAAAGCCGTTGGCGACGTTGACAATGACTTTGCCTGCATTGGTGCGCTGTTGCAGACAGCCAGCACAGGATTCACACAGCATATGACATGACTTTATTTACACAAACACAAACACAAACACACATACATCTATATATGTGTATGTATGTGCACGTGTGTTAGAGCGAAAATAATGGCATGTGAGTGTGATTTCATGGCCTGTGGTCGATTTCCATGCGTAGCATAATGCGACGAATTCGGATAAGCGGCCGGTGCTGTTGCGGTTTCAGTGAAGTCTCTTAGCAGGCGGCCAATTGGCAATTGTTGTTGCTTTCACTTGTTATCCACAAAGCACACTTGTGGCGTTTCGACATATTATACAAATACGGTAATAAGGATGCTGTCAAAAAGCAATTGCTTAACAATAAGTGAACACAACAACTGCAGGTGACATGTTAATCAAGTTACCGAAAATATTTAAAACCACAACAATAGCAAATCATAATACGTCAAATAAACTGAAAATCACATCACTGAGATATTCTTTGCTTGATTGCAGCTGGCCGAACAAATTTCATTGAAAACAGCTTTTAGCTTAAACAATATGCTCCATGCCTATATGTAATGAAGGAAGTCTTTTCATATGGGACGCATAGGCACCTTTCCTTAACTTATCGTATGTGTGTGGCTAAGGATATAAGCGAGTGACGGCTTCGTTTGTTTTTAGAATGTTTGTAATTCAGATCTGAGGTTTTTTGATTTTGTATATGCGAGAGTAAGACAAAACTTAAAAAATTCCGCACAATAAAAAAATTACTGATTGCTAGGAGAATGAGGCTGATTGAATTATATAATTAAACTGAAGTTGTTTTAACTTACCGATTATATGAAGCGCAACAAGCTAGAACATAGAGATGAAATATAATTAATTAAAAATGAAAGAATATTTTTTTTAATAATTTAAAAAGTTGCAATTGCAATTGTAATGCGAAAGGATATGCAAATTTGTTACTATGAGGACACCTGTATGACGAATATAAACTTAATATTAGTAATTCACTGCAGGTTGCATCTAACCACGATTATTCATATGTACATATGTGTGTGTGTGACCAGAAATGAAAAGAATTAAGTCAAAATAATTTTTCCTAATTGAAATGATTTTTGTTAGCTGCAAAAAAGAAAATCTTAATTGAGACAGAATTTTCTTAAGGGGACAATGACCTATTAGTTGATAAGTTGAGAACTAGACTGAAAGGTGGGAAAAGTGGCAACAACAAATTAAAAGAAAAGAAAAAGTAAGGAAGTACCGACTGATGTCGTTGCGCTGCAGAAATTCTAGTAAGAAGACTTTAGCGAAATCCGAGTGACGTACTTCACTTCGCATTGCAGCTTATGTGTGCATGTGTTCATACAAGAGTACATGCGTTTGAATATGCAATTAGCAGATTGCGCATAACGACGATGACGTCGTCGCAGTCATTCACCGTTTACCGTCATTGGCCACGTGCTAAATGCACACCACAAATGTTTGCCGCGCACGCTTTTGCTAATTGCTACAAAATCCGACGGTGAGCCGATCGGTAGGTCGGTTAGCTGCTTGGTCGCTCGGTTGGTCGCTTGGCAATTTGCTCTGTCGCTGCGTTGCCAGTGAGTGACGGCGAGTGAAGTCGTGCACGCCAGCAGCATTCATCTGGCTGCCGCTGCGTAGGCGTGCAGCGAGTGGCGAATGGCGTGTGGCGTCTGTCGCGATTTAAATAGACTAGACGCGTTTCATTCGTACAAACAAGCGCAGCGCTCGCAGCTACACTGTAAAGATTAGAATTATGCATGCATAAATCATTTTCTCCTCTCCATGCTCAGTCACCCGCATTCGATCTAGGGTTGCAGTTGACTTAATTTAGGCGAACCAGCAACGTATTTAAAAATACAGAATGATCGATTTGTCAAAGGTACACGCATGAGCTTAGTTTCTTTTCCCCCTTTTGCTGTGTGTCTGTTCGCTGATGGCTACAAATAAACAAACCAAATAAATGAATCTCACAAAATCTTACATTTCACTTGGTTTCGTAAGGCAATTTCGCACAGTGGAGCAACGACGCGCGTCTAAATGAATTTATGACCACAGAAAACATTTATTAATAATTTCCAAAACACGAAATCTAAATGTTCGTATAAAAATTGTGATGAAAGACAAAAATCACACACACGCAACGCCAGCATCTCTTACATGTGATTCACGACTCACAACTCGCGCACACTTCCGCTTTCGAGTTCAAAAAACTTGCGCGCTAAATTATTTCGGCAGGCAAACATTTGCTTTTTTTTTTTTTTTTTTGCCTAAATTTTATTACTGGTTTTTGTTGTTTATTTATTTTTTTTAAATTTATTTCGATTTTTACTTGCGCAAATTCAATAAAACATATGTAATGTACAAAAACAATACGTACAAAATGTGAAGAAGCGCACCTGCTGATAAAGATCACAATAAATGAAGCCTCGTCATAGTTTTCTAATTAAAGATACTGAATAGCTGAAACGTAGATTTATTTTGTTGTCGTTGGTTTTTGTTCTTGAGTCGACGTTTAAAAATACAAAACAACTAATAATAAGCAAACATCTAACATAACATAACATTCCTTTTGTAAATATATAATAAACAATTAAATTAATAATCACATAAGAATTGCTTTTGTTATTTATGTACATAGGATCTGCTTCGATACATTGCCATGCCATGCCATGCGCTGTGATGCGAAGCGAAGCGATGACATCACAAGAATATTTTTTGCCTTATTACACAAAACCATTAAAAGCCATCAGAGGCAGACTTTAAAACGTTGAAACGCGACTTCAACTTGACTACCGTCCAACCGTGTGTATGTTTAATAAAAAATCAAATTAAACAATAACCAAAAAAGAAACTGAGCTAAAAATAAACACACAAAAATAGCAACATCAGCACGAACAAAGCTACGAAGGCCTACACATGTCAGCTAATCAAAATAACGTCACATAAATATTCAAACTATGTTTGGAATTTTAAATCGTCACAAAACTTTTATCACAAAAATATGCAAAAATTAGAACAAATTGACGATTAACAAATTAAGTAAATCGATTAGCCCATGTTGGTTAATGGGTAATCACGCATATCTAAACTGCTGCAGCTCGGCGCTGGTCTTGCCTTGTCATGACTATTGCAGTACGCAAGTAGCAACTTTCATAATATGATGGGCACACTGCATTGCACGTTAAGTAAATGCAATTCAGTTATCTATCGGAAAAAAATAATAGAAAGAAAAATTCTAGATAAAAATTATAAAAATAATTCGAAAAGCAATCACGCAAGCAATGCAGAACCGGTTGCCGTGACAATAACATCATTATCAGTATTATCGGCAATAGCAGTAACATCCGTCGGATGAATTGGTTGGCATACAAATAGAATACACATAAATTTAGTAAATGCTGTTGTTTTTTTTTTTTTGTTGTTCTCATATAATTAATTAGTTTCTTTATGCGCATAATTAAATAATAATAATGTTTTTTATTTGATTCCATTAATTTTCATTGTCTACGGTTTTACCATATCGTATCGTATATGGCAGAAGATATTGTACACTGATACACCACAGCACAGCTCAGCACAGCACAGCACATCACACCACACGCAGACGATGCCCACGGTAATGTGATGTCAGTAAGGTTTTGACATAATTACTTCCAAGGCAATGAACCGAATTCTAATGTGAAATATGAAAATTAGGCAGCTGCCTTGGCGGCTCGCAAAGGGCACCACAGCGCACAGCTCAAGTAAACCATTAAAAATCATCAACATAACAGAGTTTCAATTAGCTGGCTTAAAGTGCTCCGCGGTGAGATCTAAGCGTGATGTGTAAGTGAATTCTAAATAATAAACGAGATCGCCGATCAATCGAAGCTTCTTTACCATTCTAGATTGTGGGAACACAAATCAGAAATTTTCAAAATAACTTCATATGAATATAGTATGAGCTGATGAAAGAGTAAACTTTGATATCGGTTAATTTGTTAAAACAAAACAAAAGCACAAACAAAAAAAAAATAAAAAAATAAAGAACACAAGCATCTTGAAATAAAAACTTGTTTAAGTATTCGTTTGTGCTTAACCGACGCATAAATGCTCATAACTATGTTTACACGTGCTGAGCAAGTATACGTTCGTGAACGTGAAGCGCAGAAGAGCGCCTCAAGAATCAACTAACCGACAGACTAGCGAAGCAACCGACCGACCGACCAACGTCCATAATATTCCTCATTAAGGTTGTGTTTCCTTTCTTTTGTGTGATTCTTTTTTTTTTTTATATTTTTTTATTTTTAATTTTAGCTTTTTGTGTACTTTGCGGTTTTTTGCGTCGCTAGGTTTTAGGTTTTTCTTTTGTCTTAGCGTCTTTTAGCGTTTTTATTATCATTAATTACCAAGCACATCGATTTGAACGCTTCGCTGCATGCTTTTCCATTTGCCATTGAAGCAATGAAAAGCAAACGTCTTCTCTCAAATACATAGCCAACTGCCGCCTGCTCCTCGCCCGTTTCTTCTTGCCTGGCCGAGTCTGCTCCAGTCTGCTCTGCTCTGATCAGCTCTGGACTATTCGTAAAACTTTGTTTGCTTGTTGGTCGGGTTGTTTGTTTGTTTGTTTGTCGAATCAGCTGCTGCCGGAAGTCACAATTTGCAGTCAAAAACTGAGTAATTGATGGTTCGGTTATGTTTGCGGCATGATTATTTCACATTTCATGCTTTGTTGAGTAATACACAAGTAACTTAGAAGAGGAGCAGCGTAGAATGCGTTTCGTGTCGTACACGCTTGCGCTTTATGCTTAACACGCAGACACGAGTGCACGGCACATGAATAGGACAAAGGCAATAAAAATAGCAAAATCAACAAACTAACAAGCAAACAAAAAAGGTCAACAAGTTGTTGACCAGCTCACAAGTGTCTGCTTGTATGTGTGTGTGTGTGTATGTGTTTAATTTGCGCATTGATGATACATAGTTATGCGAATAGATTTTTAAAAGCATAAGCCTCATTATTGCAAGCTACATGAAAAATTACAGAAAAAAAAAACGCAAACATAAACCGCGAAGTAGATACATGAGGCTTAACCCATGCGTGCTAAGTTTTGGATATGAGCCACAGTCTGAGCTTACGTTAATGCGCGCTTAGCGGCAGCACAAGAAGAAGTTCCTCAGCTTGTCAGTTTGTGAGACAATGTGCAATAATGGGTTAAGCTGTTATGGCTTATGGCGCCTTAATAAACAAGAAGTAGATTCTTCAGAATGTCTTCTTTTTATCTTTTTTGTTTTTTTTTTTTTGATTTTTTTTAATTCATGTTGTTGGCAATAAACTTGAACTTGGGTTGGCAAAAAGCTGTTCAACACTTTACGCGTATGACCTCAACTAGGCGCATCGTGTTTATGAGCATGTTCTTGTGTGCATTAGTGTGTGTGTGTGTGTGTGTGTGTCTGTCTGTGTAGCAGCTCAGTCTGCCCATAGGCCGTGTCTAATAAAGCTAAGAACGTAATTAACTCATCAAGTGTTTAATTCGTGTATGCTGTGCGTTGCTCATCAATTTGGCCGTCCGTCTGGTCGGTCTGTCTTTCTGTCTGCCTGTCTAGTGAGCAAATCATGCCGCAGGTTGTTTGCTGTCTCAGCTGAATCAGCGCATAAATCTGGCATCTCAACTGCAAAGATTTGCAGCCTCACCTCACTCGCAACATTAATTCGCATATCGCACGACTGCCAACTGCATAAATACGTAAATAAAATGCGAGTTCGGGTCTTTTACAAAGGAACTGCTGCTGGGCATTGTGTCATGTAACGCAAGTGTGCAGCGGAGCTGAAGGATGAGACTTGAAGCTGCGGTTTGTTTTCATGCAGCATGGGCCGCATTTTCATTTTGGCCTCACTGCACTTTTCATTTTCCACTTTCCACTTCCCACATCTCACATCACCTTTCCCGCTTACCGCTTTACATTTCGCACTTCACTTAGTTGCGTTGAGTTGATTTCGTTGTTGAGCTGTGAGCATCATCTGAATTTTCTACTTCAAACGTTGAAAAATATTGCACTTAATTCTATTTTCATTTCATTTCATTTCGTTTTATTCGTTTCATTTTGTTGCATTTCATTTCTTCAGCTTTGTCTGTGTCAGTGTGTGCGCCTGTGTGTGTGTGTGCACTTTGTTTTTGCACAAGAATTTTCATGCTTGAGTTTGATTGTGCGACGATGCTGCAGTGGGGCAACTGCAACTGACAAAGGGCAAGGAATAGAAGCAAAACGAGAGTGAACTATGCCATATAGACACGATTCTACGCTTTGCAAGTGGCACAGACTGTCTGTCTGTCTGTCTGTCAGTCAGTCAGTCAGTGAGTCAGTCAGTCAGTCAAACAGTCAGATATGCAGTTTGTCTGTCAGTGTGTCAGTATGTCTGTCCTGTCTGTTTGTCGGTTTGTTCGTTTGTTTGTTTGTCTCACTTGCGTCGAGGCATTTGTACATTTGTTTGCCTTTCGTTTCTTTATCAACACTCGCAGCAACAGCAACAAAAACAAAAACAACAAAGAACGACAGCAGCTGCAGCAGCAGCAGCAGCAGAAGCAGCAGTAATAGTAACAGCTACATGAACAATAACAAAAACAAAATCAACAAAAAACACCCACAGGAAATGGGTCAGAATAGTTGTGCTAAAATGCAAAAGATGGCGCATTTAATTGCACGTATGCTGGCTGTCAGTGCACCTCGGCATCGCCACACTCGGCGCCCAACTCGAACCCCAACCCCAAGCCTGAGCTCGATCCCAGCCACGAATAGGGTAACTTACTCTCCTCCTCCTCCACTCCCTGTTTGTATGTGTTTGTCTTTAAAATAAGTTGCCTCGTTTTTCTAGTTATTTTTTTTATTTTTTGTTATTGTTGTTTTGGTTTGTCTTCTAATTTTTTTTACTTCCAGTCTACCAGCAGCATGCAGCAAGCAGCATACAAGTTCAAGCAAATACAGTGAACTCGCGAAAAGTTGACCCAACAAAAACCCAGGAGTAAAATGTAAATACAAGTAAAGTTTTTGAGCCTGTCAAAGCGAAAAATAAGTTCGGCGTATTTTCGAGATATGAGAGATTACACAAAAATTCAATGTTCACCATATTGAATTTTACAGTTAGTCGAACTTTTCGAGAAACTATGGTACAAAAAGGCGTTATACCTTTTGGAGCAGTTCATATTAGCTAAGTAGTCACTTTTTCGTGAGTTCACTGTAGTTGGCAACATTTTTCCAATTAGCCTAATGCAGACAGCAGCTCAGCAGCGGAATATATTGCAATGCTTTCGGTTGGTTTTATATTAGTAACAGATTTTTGGCATTAAGCGCAGTGCCACAAGCTTTGATTTCATTTATTTTTTTTTTCTCTACCACTTGCAATTGTTGTTGTTGTTGCACTGGCTTATTCTGCCAATTGGATTTCTGTGCTAATTGGACAAACGCATCGACTGCCGATTACATGCTGCTCAGCCAGTAGACGTGTTAAAGCAGCAGAAAGAAAACAAAATAAAATAAAATAAAATAAAAAACTTAAGCAAACTAGGAAAAATGAGAGCAAGAAAAAGTGTCAACAATCGGTGAGAAGAAATATTGCAATCGGTTTTTCATTGGCAATTGGCATTTGCGGCCTCACTGCCGCGTAGTTGGCTTGACGGAGCGGGCAGGAGGGCAGTTGGTGTCCATATCATATACGAGCGTTTACACAACATGTGTGACGTCATGTGCTGCTGTCTGTCGTCTTGGCTTGGTTTGTAACGACAGAAATTTGATTTATTCGAACTGTGGCCTACCCAAACCCATGCCCATGCCGGCCTGGACTGAGTCCGTAAGCTCCCTGCGCTAGGCGACAGTTATCTGTGTGTGCGATAAATTAGATATCAAATGTTGTTCTATGTTAAACAACGCTGTGTGAGTGTGTATTTTGTACACCTACACGTGTGACGCGCACAAGTGAGCAATCAGTTGGGGTTGACTAAGTCAGGGGCAGCGCCAGTGCAGTCGAGAGTAAGTGTAGAGCAAACGTTGCATGCGTCATGGCATGGCTTGGCTTGGCATGGCATGGCTTGGCTGGCCCAACTGTCAACTGGCAACGCAAAGGGGCAACTCCCCAATGTTTTGAACAGTCGTAAAGTTTGCTTAAAGCTAAATCTTGGGACACACTTGCCGCATAAATCCAATTAACACCCGTCGCCTCTGCTTGGCGCTTAATCAAACAAGTGTGCGCTTTTGTCCGTTTTTCTTTTTTCCCTTCACGGTCTCCTTCTCCTTCTGCGTCTTTGCTCCCGCTTTTTGTTGCTTTTGTTGCCTTTGTTTATCGCTTTATCGCTCTTTCTGGCCGCCGCTTGCTTTTGGCATAATTTATGGCACAAACCCTTTCTTGTTTGCTCCTGCCTGCCTTCTGGCCTGTCTGTGCGTCCTAAAGGACAATTAGGCTAAACGGTTGTCAGATGCGACAAATGTTGTTGTTAATGTTTCGGTTATTGTTGTTGTTGCTGCTGCTGTTGCTGCTGTATTGTTTTTATTGCACCAAATCGCTCTTAAAATGTATTACACACCACATCCCCTCGCTTGCCGGGGGAAGCTCCCACCTTTTGTGCTGCCAACACACACACACACACACACATACATACATACACAAATTAATGACAAAAGATTTTATGTTACTGTTTTTCTGAAGTTTTGCCATAAAGGTACAAAAAGTTGAAAGCTGCAAATTATTGCCTTAGCTTTAGCGCTTTCAATTTTATTAATAAAATGCTTTCCTGGGCTAGTTATGAAATTTCACCTTTTGCGCGAACAAATTTGCCACATTTACATTCTTTATTAGCCAACATGTTCGGCAAAGTGAACTACCTAAATCAAAAGTGGCAAGAGAAAAAAGCTAAAACAAAAAAAAAGGAAGAAAACTGAATAAATAAATAAATAAATAAAAAAAAAAAAAAAAATAAGAATATAGAGAAACTGGAAAAAAAGAAACGTGCACAGAACAAATGCAGCAAGTCATGAACTGAAACTTTTTTGGCAACACCATGCCAAGACTGAAAAAAACCAAATCAGAAAAAGAGAATTAAAAAAAAAAAAAAGTACGAGAAAGAACCTCAGTAGCGAAGCAGAGAAAAGTCGGAAAAATTCTTCAAAGTGGCATAAATTTGCAACAACAAAAACCGTTGCAGCAGGGTGTTGTTGTGTTGCTGCCGTTACGCCCCACCCCCGTGCGAATCGCTTAGCTTTTTCTAAACTTTTTCAAAGGCAAAACCAAAAACAAGAAAGCTTAAAAAAAAAAAACAAAGACGCACTACTTGGCGGCGGCTGCTGCTAGAATTGCGAGGAGCTACACTGTGCCGCTGCCAGTTTGTGTGTGTGCGTGTGTGTGTGTGGCAGAGGTAGTGTATTGCAAAGAAATGTACTTTGACTCATGCCTCCAAAAATTTGCCAAAGCGTGCCTTTGCTTAGCATTGAAGTGTAGGCTTTTCTTTTTTTGTTTTACTTTAACGCACTTTTCTTTATTTTTTTTTTGTTTTTCTTTTGCTTTGGCTTTTGCTGTTCGTCGCCAGGGTAAAATTGCAGAAAAACTTTGTCAATTTCAAAGTCATAAATTTTCGGCAAAAGTCGCACGCTAAGAGAGATACATTCACTTGCTCATGTATATGACTGGAACGTGCGCCTCGCAAGGTGTTGGCTGATTGGATTTTGCTGCTTGACGTCACTCATGTCACTCGGCTGGAGTGGAGTGGGCTGGTCTGGGCTGGGGTTTCGCTTGTGGTCATGACAACTCAAAGCCAACAACGTGGCCATCGCTGCTCATCGTCCATGTGATTTATGAACGTAACATGAATCCAACTGCGATGCCATTGTATAAAATAGCCGTTGACAGAGCTTGGCAGATGAGTTCACACGCAGCAAATCATACGCAACTTGAACGTTTGGCGCCGCGCTGCTCCAAGTGTAGCCAGTGACCTGTTGCGGTGGTCGCCTTAAGTAGATCACTCGTGCAGTCGCCGTACAATGAAAGAGCCGCAGTTGCTGTGGCCGCTCGGGATAAACGAGCCAGTGGTGTGAGCTTGCATGAGCTAATCGAATAATTGGATTACGAAGGCAGAAGATCGGGCACGTGTAGCTGGGCAAGTAGTTCATTTGTATTCAGCACAATAAATAATTCTCCAAGTGTTTCTAAGGCGCTCCCCCTTCTCCTGTCTTCGTATGCCACGCTGCTGTCGCCGCACTCGCTTAGCTGCCTCAGTTCGGTGCTTGGGGGTTCACCCACACAAATATCGCCGCCTATTTATTTTAACCTGAATGTGCGTCTGACAGGCCTTGTACATTCTACATGCATATATGAGAAATTAATTCTTTTAAATGTCTCCATCACAAATAGCTCAAATTGTACTGTTGTTGTTGGCATCTCGAATATTTGGCTGCTAACGAGTCTAATCGCACGCATCATTATTCCAATCAGAATCGCCGTGTATGTGCGCATATACTCACGTCTGCTCACGTCGTTCGACATGCGATCTACAAATGGGAAATGGGGAATAGTAGGGGCGGCTCAGGCGAACTAACAAAACTTACAACATTTTTCGATTGACTCGACTTGGCGCATGTCGTCTGTGACCCACAAACGAGCGACAAACTCTGTTGATTATGTTGATCATGGTGATGACGGTGATGATGGTGATGATGATGATGGCCATGATGGCATTTTTAAACGCATTTAAGATCTTCGTCACATACTCGCGTAAAGATCGCATTAAAATGTCATAAAGAGCGACACATTACTCGTACTTTTTGCTTCTAAGTTCTGTGTCGTGTCTCTCATGCTTTCTTCGATGATGTACGACCGGGCCAGGCTGTCGCGGCGCATTGCTGGGGCCAAGTTGTTCATTATGAAAGCGTCACGCGCGTTTTTCCGCCGCCTGCCTGCTGTCGCACAAATATTGTAATAATCGTAAAATAATTGACATTAAAGCCGAGAGTAGGCAGCTACAGAACCTGTCCCATTGCCTGACGCATAGGTAAGGCGGCATGTAGCATGTGACAATGTGCGCCAGTGCGCAGACAGGCCACGCTTAGCTGGGCTAGGCCAGGCCAGGCCAGACCGATAGTCAGCGAGAGCAGCTGCTGCGACAAAGAGTCTGTGAGACTCAGCAAGACAGATGACCGCACGTACATTTCACTTCGACAGACGGCAAATGGTGCTAGGCAGCAGCGACAGCGACAGCGACGTTCTACAGATTTCTAGGTCATGAACCAAAAAATAAAAATGACAACTAAGCCAGACACACAAACAAAACAATGCAAAACAAACACACAAAAAAAAAGTAAAGACAAAAAAAGAAAAAGAAGAGAGCAGAACACCGTCTGAACACGAATGAATGAAAAGAAAGAAAGGTCTTGATGCAGACCAGAGGCAGGCAGCGTGAACACACTTGCCTGAGCGAAAGTGTCGGCGTCTGGTAAAGCGCGCAAAGCTGTGGGAGCGTCCAACTTCTCACCCAGCGGTGCCATTGCCGGTGCCGGTGTAGGCGGTGTACACGAATCGTGCTGCGAATGTCATTAGAATACCATAAACTGAAGCTGGTCTCATTTTCGTCTCGTATTCGTGGGACTGTGCGAAACGGCGCCCACATTTCATATTTAGGCTAAATACTTTAGTTGCCTATTCACACTTAGTGGAATAGCTGAATTCATCTGAGCCGGTAAACACTTTAAGGAATTGGCTAAGAATCCGCAATTGATTGCGAGTATCTACTCTACTTGGTTGCTGCCTTAAGCAGTTCGCGGCTGCCAATAAAATGCGCGTCCCTACACTCGCGTGTCTCGATTTCAGTTGCAAATCAAAGATATTCATCATATTCAGCTTTTTGGCTGCTTTAAAGTTCAGACTGCCAGCAGCAGGCGTCGGCAACTCATCATCAGTGACGGCTGTTGCTGCTGCTGCTGCTGCTGCCTGGGCTGAGGCTGGGCTGGGGTGCCGCTTAAACGACGCAAGCAAATGCGCAAGAAATATGCGGCAATTAGCCAGCAATGAGCGCTAAAGACGTGCGCACAAATGTTGCCGCAATTAACAATGGCAAAGCGAGCATTTGCCAATGCGGCAAAAGAATGCAAACATTTTAAACTCGACTCAACTCGACTCGACACGACGCAACGTCAGCGAGTCAAGGACAGCTGCGATGGCCGCGTTTGTGTGCTTTCGTTATAATTTCATATTTTGCACTTTTTATGGCGTGGCTTCCACGCGTTTTTCAATTAAAATTTGTGCGTTCAACAAACAAACAAAAAAAAAAAAAACATCAAAAATAAAGAATACGAAAGCAGAAAATAAAAATCTATATATAGTATATATATGCGTATAACAAGAGTAATAAGAGCGTAAATTCATTCATTGTTGACTGCTGACACGATACGAAATGAAGCAAATATCCTGCGTGTCTGCAGCATTTTAATCATGTGCTCGACGAGCGAGCATCGAGGCTGGCTGCGAGTGTGAAATGGCGCAGAGGCGAAGTGCCGCAGGGGCAAGTGGCAGACAGACACGCCGTACGCAATCATCAGGGCAAGCGACCCTTGACAGACAACAATGCCCATGCGGGACTGTTACTGTGCCGGAATCGAACTCACACTCGAAGTCACTAACGCCATCGCAGTCAGAGTCAGAGACAGAGTCGGTGTCGGTGTTCGAGTCGAAGTCGGAGTCGGAGTCTGAGGCTCAGGACCATGATCATCGTCGTGTCCTGCTGTTCCACTGTTTATGCCACATGAGGTGAGCAAAGCTAGCAATGAGCATGCAACGTGGTGGGAATGCGTTTTGAATTATTGCCACTGTTTGAAGGGCAGCGCTTCTGCGACGGCTGACAAAACAGAAAAAAAAAAAGAAAAACAGAAAGCAAGCCAGCAAGCAAGCAACCCAATAGGCAAACATTGCCTGGCAGGAAGAAACACAACAGCAAGAACAAGAAAAAACAAAAACGAAAAATAAAAAAAAAAAGAAAAACATAAGAGAAAAGCGAAAAGAATTACAAAACAAAAGGATATTGTGACAAGGATTTATTAGTGTAGCGCGTCTATGCCTGCGATACGTGTCTGACGACAGGCGGCAGACGACAGACGACCGAGCGCAGTTCGCAGCTCGCAGCTCGCAGTTCAGAGCAACTGGCAATTCGTCGCTTCAATTATAATGCAGGGGTGACTTTGCGCTGCCGCCGCTCGTGACGATGGTTGAGCGCCACGTTAAGTGGTCCGTTGCCCTTCCTCCATTGCCCACCGCCCCATCCTGCTCCGCTACATCGCTATGTCGCTCTGTGTGTGTGTGTGTGTGTGTGTGTGTGTGTGTCTGTGCTGTTACGCAAAAGTGTCAAAGCGCAAATCGTATGCAGAGCATCCTTTGCCTTCATTGATGCCTTGTTCCTGTCACTGTCGCTGTTCGCTGTTTGCTGTCGCTGTATGTTATTGTCGCCATCATCGTTCGTGGCTGTTCTCGATGCCCGCCCGATTCACGACTTCTGCACGCATCAGCATTCTGCGTTGCGATTTATTGCTTGCAATCTGTTTTTTGGTGATTTCGTTTTTGTTTTTTTCTCGTTTCGTACCTTCGTTTTGAAATTGTTTGGCTTTGTTCTGCTTCTACCTTTTGTTTAATTACGAACCCAAGTTCAGCGTCTGTGAGGTGAGCGATTGCATGAATCAGACACCGACACAGCTGCTTAATGAACGCCTGATAAATTTATGTGCTCCGACAATTGCCAAACACTAAGGACTAAGGACTAAGGACTTTTAGCGACTTAGGCTTGAGTTTGGTCTATATTATCTGCGAAGATTATGGCAACGGCTTCGCAGCTAAACAGTATCGTCTTAAAAGTAAACTCATTTAGAATGTCATATGTCGGCTCTTCTACTGCGTTTTAGCTTTGCCTGTTGCTCGGCGTAGCCATGGGAGCTGGCAGCTGTGTCAGTCGGAGTCTATTGCGTTATCGCGCATGGTTGGTTTGAGTAGTCAGTGCGAAATAAATCAGCTACCTGAAACATTGTACATATGTGCAATCGTTTGTAAATTTTTCACACAACGACAACGACAACAACAACAACAACCATAGCAACAAAGCAAACAAAGACATGAGTAATTTCGCTGAAGTGTGAAACCGCATGCAACGGCATTCGCTTGACTTCATGCGACGCCAATCGATTGCCTCGATTTTGGCCACAAAAATGACTTAATTGAATGCCGGCGAGTGCGCGGCCGAACATTCTACCTTTGGGATTCGTGGCGTCCCGCTTTAATGGCGCAATTCAGCACTTAATCAATTTCGAAAACTCCCAAACTCTGGCGCAGAGAGGGCCAGCGGGTGTGCACGCTTATGTATGCATGTGTTTGCGGTTTTTTTGGGATTTTGTAATAAAGACTTTTGCATTAATTTATATTTAATTACCTTCTTCAATACACGTTGGCTGTGATATTTCCGCAAGCGACACGAAATTACCATAAATATATGTTATATAGAAAAAATTGTAGCACTGCAATGAGAATAAGAAGAAGCGCTTTATTAAAATTATTTTTATACAAATAATAAAGCTTACAACATACAAAAAAAAAAAAGGAAAAAAAAAATACATATTAAATAACAGGAAAAAAATTAAAACTGATTAGAAAATAATTACATCAAATATGCCTTTAAGACCAAACACTGATTACATGTTCCCAACAAAAAGCATAAACATATACATATAAACTATGTGTATATACCTACATACTTACATACATATATATATATATGTATGTGTAAACATTTAATGATTATTTCATACTATTAGCAAAATTACAAAATTACAAATTTGCATGTTTAAACATTATCAGCCGCTTAATAACAATACCAATATAAATAGCAACAACAACAACAACAACAACAACAATAATAATAATAATAATTGACATGACAAAAACAATGGCAATGAGAAAAACAATAATGCAGGCCTATAGTTAAATTACGTGCCACTTGAGTGATTAGCGTCGCTTGTGCACGAAATGAATTGGCATCAATGTTGCTTATTTGGGATGTGCGTTGACGATTTTTGGCTTGGCTTGGCTTTGCACAAATTCAAAACGAAAAAAACAACAACAACAAAAAATACGCACAAATTGACATACACATAAAATGTGCGAAAAAGTAATCAACAGCAACTGTTAAACAAAGAACACGAGAAAGCCATCAACAATGAGAGTGAGAGGAAGAGAGAGAGGCAAGAGGGTCATGCTCGTCTGTGACTTTTGTTTTATCATTTATCACAGATTATGTGCAACTGGGAATTCTCGTAATCGTGCAAATCGAAGTGTGACAGCGCAATAAAAACAAATACAAAAAAAAAAAAAAAATTGATATGTTCAAATCAAAGGCAGTTAAGCAAATAGTAAAACGGCAGCTTACAAATATTTTTAAGGGTTGCAGCAATGCAATTAATTTGTCGCATATGTTATATGCCGGCAACTGTCAGGTAAGCGAGCATTTGACATTGCGTGAAATTGCTTGGATGAACATATCAGGGACAAGAGGTCGCATCAATTCTGTGTGCATATAGGCAGCCATTCTGCAAAATGAGCTCTTACTTAAAAAAAAAAAAAGAAAAAAAAAAACACACACACACACATTCACATACAAATAGAAAAGCACTTTGGTAAGAGCAAGCAAAGCGACGAACCCAACCGACAGCCCTTGGCCAGCATTGCAATAACTTTCCCATAAAGAATTTAGCAGCTGTGTATGTGCATATGCGAGCGCCATGCCTCGCCGAGAAGCTGAAGCTGAAGCTGAAGCACCTTCTGGGTCACACTTAGGCGCACGCCCACGTCTAATATACGTAAACTATTATAGCTGACACTTGTTAGCATTTCTTTTTCGGTGTCAGGCCAACAGCAGACATCATCAATCACGGCAATGAGAGTTTAACAATGCTTCACAGAAAACAATTCATTATCGCAAGAGCCCAATGCCTTGGCGAAGTGTTCGTCAACACACACACAAACACATACTCACACACACACACACACAGAGACAGACCGTGTCTCAGTGACAACTGTCGCACCTTCTAAGCGCTGTCCACTGGCACAGCAACAGCAACAGCAACAAGCAACGGCAACAAAATCCCTACGCCAACGTAACGTAACCGTCATCAGAGTCACGTTCATCTTCTGCAAGTGGCCATTGGGTCGTGCAGACGCTCGTTTGGCTTAGCTTTACGCGCGCATTGCCATGATTTATGACAAACGTCAAAATTGTCAAAAAATATGCAAGAAGTTGTAAAACAAAAGTCAGACACGGCGACGCGTCTTCGCTTTG
This sequence comes from Stegana nigrithorax, assembly GCA_037044495.1. Taxonomy (NCBI): domain Eukaryota; kingdom Metazoa; phylum Arthropoda; class Insecta; order Diptera; family Drosophilidae; genus Stegana; species Stegana nigrithorax. The sequence goes on from JBAMBQ010004840.1 coordinate 99,417, forward strand.
TTACACTTGCGCCCGCCCCACCCAACTCCACCATTCGCTTCGACCCGACCCGCCTCGACTCGACTTGGCTTGGCTTGGCTTGACTCTACTCGATTCGACTCGACTTCACTTGACTTCACTTCACTTGCCTGCATTTGCGCTGTGACTTTACTTTTGTTGAAATAGTTTAGTTTAGTTTGGCTTTGTATTTTATTTTCCATTACAGTTTGGCTCTTGGCTGCGTCATTGAGTTCGTAGCGGTTTCATAGCGAATTACACACGAACTTGTTGCGTCTGTGCAATGTCTGCGTTGTGCAGCTTCTGCCTATTGATGTTTAATTAGGCATGGATCCTTTGCACCTAGCGGCTATGCGCGCGAAAATGCCTTTCATATAGCACAATAAATTACACACACGAAAACTAATTAAAACATCATACGAACAATTTGCACACACACACACACACACACACACACGACGCAGGTGTGTGCAACAAATAATTTAATATACATAATAACAACAACAATCAAAGCCAAAGCAAAAATAAAAACAAAATGCGAAAACTTGTTAACAAAAATTAAATAAAGCAAAAAAAAAACAAAACCAAAAAAAAAAAAAAATAGAAAAGAAAAACTTAAACAAGCGAAAATCCTGTAATGCGGCAAAAATCAAAGCGCAAGATAGTCGACGAACATGAATGTACCATACATGTAATGTTATGTGCGGCCTGTTGGCCTGGCAGGTGGCAGGTGGCGAGTGGCGGCAGTTGGACCAAAGGTAAACACACCAAAAGGTGCGCTGCGACGCCTCAGAATGCGGAGTACTGTGGATAATGCGTTGCATAGCACGTGTTTGCCTTACGGCTTCGCACTTTATTAGCGAAATGTTGGCTTATTAAAATGAAACCCAACAAAAAACAGCCACAGCCGCAGCCACACCCACACACACACACACACGCAGCGTAGCTTGCTCGCAATTAATGTTGACCATACACACAGCCGCCTGACACCCCCGCCCCTCTGCCATATTAGACATCTGCATGCATGCAGACAGTGGCAGCCACGTCGTGTCCATGCTCAGGCTGCCAATGCCGGCACTGCTGCCATGCTGATGTGCTGCCATGCTGCTTTGCTGCTTTGCTGCATACATCAAGGCTCAAGTACCTGCGCGGAGCACACAACAAAGAACAACGCAACAAAAAATAAATAAAAACAGAAACAAAAAAACCAGCAGAACGTTCGAACGTATGTTCAGACGAGCAACAGCAACAGCAACACCCGTTTATGGCGTCTCATATACCCTACCATTCCTATACATGCATGCACACATTCAAATAAACACACACACACACACAGGAAGAGAGGGAGAATGTTACACACACACACACACAGAGGGACACACACGGTAAGCAAAGCCAAATGTTCGCTTGGCTCGCTGGCTGGCTTTCTGTCTGTCTGTCCGTCTGCTTCTCAGAGTGACTCGGAAAAACAAATGAAAACCCAAATTATTTTGACACCATTACCAAATTTTGCACAGTAGCAGCATAACAACAACAACAAGAATAAAAATGAAAAAAAAAAAGTAAAAAAAAACAGCAGCAACAAAAACAACCAGCATGGCAATACAAACATTTGTCGTCGCCGATTGCTGATGTTGTTGCTGTCGCTGCTGTTGCTGTTGTTGCTGTTGTTGGTGTTGGTGTTGTTTTTGTTGTTGCTTGCGTGTGTGCCTGAAATGAAACTCATGTAGACATGGCAACATATTGTAGCATGTTTTCATATCCGAATATCATCAGCAACGAATTTAAGTGGGTGGTTACTCCTGCTCCTGCTGCTGCTTTTGCTGCTGTTGCTGTTGCTGCTGCTGCTGCTGCTGTTGTCGTTTGTTTTCTTTTATTTTTTTTGCCTAACAGCTTAAACGGCAACAGCATGAGTTGGGTTAATGCCAAACGTTATTGTCGGCGTGATGCTGAAGGTGGTTGGGTGTGCGTGCGTAACGCAATACTGTAAATTGCCAGTTAAAATTTTTGACATGTCAGCAGTTGAACAAACACACGTGGACAGACACACACATACACACACATAGACAGACAGACAGTTAGAGTTGAGTATCGTTTGCTATTGGCAGCGACCCCCTGCTTAGCTAAACGTCACAACACAAAAGTGAGCAGGTTAAAATTTGCCCCGAAGACACAGCCAACAGTTATTGGCAGTTACGCGAACTCAAAAGTCAGCAGCAGCAGCGGCAGCAGCAGCAGTCAGTGACACTGGTTAAGGATTGCCTGTGCGCTGCCGCAGGATTCGCATACATGTGCGCGCACTAGGTGCCACCCGATCTCTGGCGTTTTGAGCAATGGGGCGGCATTGTGGGCGTTTGGGGGCAATTAAAAATTAAATTTGCAATGCCAGAGCCAAAAGTGTTCGAGTGGCGGGGGCGTGGGAGTGGGGGCGGCAGTGCGAGTGCGAGTTAATGGTTAAATTAAAATAATTGCTTGCGGGATTTTATAAAATTAATTTGTATGTGTAACAACGAGACAAATGAGCAATGGCAAACGAGCAACGTTAAATAAATATAACGCGTAGAAGAACAAAGTGCAAAATAAACAAAAACACAACAACAACAACAGCAAAACTAAAAATAGAAAGAAAAAAAAAATAACACAAAAAACAAACAAAAGCAATCTTGCACTCAGTCAGTAAGTCGCTGGGGCGCCATAACAGCTGGCAGCCAAATCTTGGCTTAAGCATCCGTAAGCACCCAACGACAGCGCTAAATCCGCACTTAGTGGACGGACGGCAACTACGCCGTGCACAGTCAAACATCGCACGACGTGACGCAGTGTTATACTTCGCTACCCCGCATCCGCACCCGCACCCGCACCAGCCAGCCTACGTTGGCTATCAACTTGAATTTTTAAGCCTGTCAATTTGAAGTTAAATGACAACAGTTGTTTGTTGTATTCGGATTTGCCTTTGTTTTTGCAGCACTGGCTTACGCAACACCTGCAACACTGCAACGGTCTGACTCAAATATGCAATGCAGCCGATTCAATGAAATCATCTACGTAGCTACGAAGCGTAGCCTAGGTCACTTAACACTTAACATATGACACATGACACAGGGCTGGCAAAAAGTCAAAGGCCTTTTGACTTTGTTGCCTCAATGACAGTTTTCGCCACAAGAATTGCTGTCATCGCTTCGATTGAGGCAGCATGGAGCAATAAACGATGTTTGGGTCAGCAAACCATAAAGTCATGTGTACAGTTTTCCTTGCAATTTGCACTTGACTTTATTTAACATTTTGCATTGTTGCTATTGCTATTGTTGTCATAGTTGTTGTTGCCATCATAGTCAGTCACATGCATGCTGTGCTTTGCATACTTGAACATGTTTGTACGTGCACGAGTATGGTTCGAGTAGTGTAGCCTCTTTCCGCACCGCAGCGCAGCGCATGCCCCCATGTAAATTATTATTTTATTATTGCTTTTTACATGCCAAGTCAAGCGACCAGATTCAATAATTGGCAAAGCGCACACACACACACACAAACACACACACACAAGTCAGCCGCCACACGCACGCCGACCGACTGCTGTTGGCGCTTTGCATTGCTCTTGCAAGGCTTTGATTGTCGTCCAAGTGGGCCAGCAATAAAAAATAAACAAATAAGCAACAACAATAACAACAAGCAAAAGAAGAGGAAGCTATAACGCCTTTTAACGTATAACTTTGACTTGAGTTCACCTTTTTGGTGACGAACATTTGAACGCTTTAACAAATTATGGACAGTGTACGCTTTGAGTTTATTAAATACAACGCATGAGTGTGTCCGTGTGTGTGTGTGTGAGTGCGTGTGTTTTTTTCACTTCTACTTCTGCCACTTCAGTTAAAGTTTTTAACCTTGAATTGTGTGTGTTTTTTTTATATATGTTTAAAAAAAAAAAAAACGCAAGTACAAATTTTGCTTTGGTTTTTAATTGAATTACAAGGCCGCCTTGGCAGTGGCAGCTCGTGTGTGTGGTTTTTATTATATTTTGTTGCTGACTGATTGGTTTGTCAACGCTTATTTTTGGTAACTGACGACAATTCTGGCATTGTTACGTTAAGCGGATTTAAGCGATTTGTATCTTGCACACAAAGACACACCATTCATTGGCAATTTGCTCAGTTGCCGCCAATAAGTGGAGGCGACAGAATAGAAGCGGAGATGGCAGCGAAGTGGAGTATAACTTGCAACGAAAACAAAAGTACAGTCAGAGTCACTTTTAACGACATCGTTAACAATGACAAATGGCTGACAACGTTAGAACTGAGAAGTCACGGTTATATATTCTAATAATTTGGTTACAAAGACATTCTAATGGGATTCCTATTGGCAGCAAAACGAGCGTAAAATGGGAGATAATTTTTACTTCCTTCCGAATTAGTTTTTAACAATCAACATAGGCAAGCAAGGTGGGATAAGCGACTTTGTAAATAATTTAAGTTTTTTAATGTTAAAAACCTCAGAGGTTTCTTTTCATGTTGCTCTAAACTTGGTCAGTGCTCGGCACTCCTTGCAATGTTTAACGGGTTGAAAGACGCCCGTCAACTGAAAGTGCTTAAAAGCAAAACCGTATGAAAATAAAGAAAAAAAAAACACAAATAAACAAAAAATAAACAGTTTTGTCACAGCATAATAAAAATTTTTGTTTGAAATAATATAATTTGTTTTTTTTTTTTTATAGAAACGTTTGCGAATCGGTTAAGAAACGTACACGAATGTTAATGGTTAAGCCTAAACCAACTTTGACTAATCTGTCTGCTGAATATGAACTGACTTAACCTTACTTACGTTATGGCTTGGCTATGCTGGCGGCGCAAATGTTACGAATCTGCAATGCAAATAGCAACAGAGCGAATAGAAAAAAACTAATACACAAATGAATTGCTTAGGCAAAGGCAACTTCAAAACATTTGCCATTTGCATGTTAAAAAAAAAAAAAAAAATAATAATAATATACAAATATGTATATATGTATATATGTATGTATATTCATTTATTAATTTTTATTTTAGTTTTTTTTTTGCCACAGTTGAAATGTGAAGTTCGTTTGTAAAATCAAAAAACTGCGGCGTAGATGGAATATGTATAAGTACGTGTGTGCGTTGCGGAAGTGAAAAGAAACCGGAAATAAAGGAAACAGAAAAAGTAGAAAAACACAAACTCAAGAACAAAAGCAACAAACAGAAATAGAAATCAAATACGTTTAAAGCAAAGAACTAAATGCGATCAAATTGAAGCGGAAAATCAGCTAAAGACGCGCTCAACTCACCCGAGCTATGATTTGCTTAACGTTTGCCGTGTGTGATTTCTCTGCGTCTGTGTGTGTGTGTGTGTGTATTCGTGTGTTTGCTGTGTGCTTATATTTCTGTTTCTGCCACCGCATTTGTATGTTGCTCATACGCCATGTGCACCAAAGCCGCCACTGAAGCCACAAGAGAAGGACAGCGGCAGGGGCAGGGGCAGGGCGCGGGCACAAACGCCATTGAGTAGCAGTGCGAGTAAGACGAGTAAGTCTGCACTCTTAAGTACAAATGATTGACTGACTGTTCTTGTTTCTGATGGATGGGTGGCAATGACGACGGCAGCGTCGGTTGCCACTTCTTCCACTTCCACTTCGACTTCCACTTTGACAGCGACAAGGTACACGAGGCACCGCGGGATGCGGCGTACGGGGAAAGTGCCAGGCGGCAAGTGGCAAGCATAAAGTGTATGGCAGCTGCTTTTCTTCTTGTTGTTGTTGTTGTTGTTGGCTGGTCGTCTGAAGTTTTTATACTTATTTATCTTCATAAAATATTCATGCAATCATTCAACTCAACTCGGCACTAACCATGCTGCTCGTACATGCTCACTCGCACTCGTACTATCTCACTCGCTCTTTCACAAATACACACACACAGACACAGACACACATACACTCACAGTCACTGTCACTCCTGCTGTCTTGCGCCTTGCCTGTGCAACACCTGTGCTCAACTTTTGATCCTGCTGCTGTTTTTGCTTGCTGTGTTGTGTTGTGCTTTTGCACCTGCGGCACTCGTCGTCCTTATCGTCCTCTTTGTCCACATCCGCGTCGTCGTCGTCATCGCCATTGGTCTCAGCCTTTCTGGCTGTTGCTTTTGCTTTTTCTGCATTTCAATTAAAATTGCTTTTCAGTACATTTGAGTTGATTGATTTTTAATTGATTGCAATTGTGTAATGCAAAGGGAGCTGAAAAACAAATACGAAAACGCCAGCGATGCCACGTGCGGGTGAATGCTGCTGTGCATGTGTATATGTGTGTTTCTGTGTGTGTTGAACATTTTTTGTTAAGCAGTTTTATTTATTAATTTATTATTTATAGGCATTTTCCAGCATGCATCTTTGGGCCTGCAAGATATTCATGCAATGTTGCAAAATCGAATAAAAATCGAACAAAAATGCAGCATGTTAATGAGTCATGTCTTGCGTAGCGCAGCCCCAGCTGCATTTTATGTTCAATAAGCTCCGGTTATCGACTCTCCATAGGAATTTAACCATAAGTATGCATTAAGGTTGCTGAGCAAACGAAAAGCATGGCAATATTAAAACTATGAGAATGTTGTGAAGGATGTTGAGCAAAATGTGACATAAGTCTTACAGAGAATGTAAAGTTGGTAAAAAAAAAACAAAAAAAGGTTACCATATTACCCAAGCAAGGTGTATGCATTGTGCTGTCTTTGTTGCTGTTGTTGTTGTTCTTGTTGGTATTTTTCTCCGCCTGTCATGTTAAATCAGCAAAGTTGAATACAAAAACTTACTAGCAAAGCAAAACTAAAAAGGAGTAAGTAAACCAAAAGATCCCTCCACACTCATGCCCCGCGACTGCACCAAGCAAAGGTAAAAGCCAACTGTCGCATGTGTATTTCTCGCATACAACATTCAGGCACATGCCGTTGTTGTTGTTGTTGCTGCTGCTGAGGCTGCTACTCTTGCCCTCCCGTATTACCCTTTGTGCGAAGTGCTTTTGACATTTACCTGGAAATTTATGGCAACTGTCAATCCATTGCATGTATGCGATTTTGCATGAATTATGGCAGCTTAGAAGCCAAAGTGAAAGGAGGCAACTTACAAAATAGATAAAAGAGTCAACTACAAATAAGCAAACGCAATGAGTTTGACCATAAATAATAGGTATGCGAATGCGAATACGAACGAATGGACGACGGGCGCACTGCAGCGTTTGCCGTCTGCCAATGCTGCTGCTGTGGCTGTTCTGGTCACTTTGGCTGCCAATACACAACAGAGCCAGCAAACTCATTATGGAGTCTTGCTTTATGAAATGTAACTAAAAGGAGGTGGGCCACACTATTTATTTTTTATGCTATGTGTAATCGTTTGAAACTCTTTTACAACTCTCTCTAATTGTTGCTCTGTGATTCCACACTTATCTTAGCCATTAGTTTTACCATAACACTTTGAGAGACCTTAACGAAATCATAAATAATAAGTTAATTATATTCATTAGCAAAGCCAGTGTCCAATATTTTAAAAATTTCATAATCTATAATTTCGCTAGACTTTCTTATCACGTGATCAGTAAGTATGATGTATGATGTGTGTATCTAGAATGCATATGTTGCTTAGTTCTTTGAAACTTTTGAATTTGCATGCGTCTGCATTTTCTACAAAATGTTCTGTTTGATTTTGTTGAAAGAAACTCAAGCGTCAACATGATGTACATTACATGGCACAACAGCCCAAGAGGAAAGTATAAATTCTGCAAATGTCTGACATTGCGCACTTCATAGGCAAAGTGTGAGAAAGCTGACTAAAGCAAGCTGCAAGCAAAAAGTCTTATAACATCAGCGCCAACGAAACCTTAAATGCGTTAATCTAGACCACCCACGCCAGAGATCGGGTCAAGCCAGCAGCGGCCTGGCCGCAGCAAAAGTCAAACAAAAAGTCAGTACAGAACTCATTGCAAAGCTATTAGTCGTACAAACGATGCCTACAACAACAATACCAACAACAACAACATCACTAACGATGGCAAAGGCGACGGAGACGGAGACTGAGGCCAAGTATGTAACGCGTTCACTCACAACTCGTTGGCCTACAGCTGCTGCTGTTGTTGCTGTTGTTGTTGCTGTTGTTGCTGCTGCGGCTGCTTTTTCTGGCCACTTGTGCTGTGCCCATTTCCACTTCGACGACACACTGCCTTACTCTGCATGCATTTGCTTATGCTCTTTGCACTTGTTGTGCACAATTCTCGTGTTGTGTCGTCGGCATCGTGGGCAGCGCGCAATGGCCAGCGTTGGCCCAAAATGGCGTCACTTCTATGCCGCTATGCCGTTTGTACTATATGAGCCAGCACTCAAAGTAATGAAGGTCATTAGAAATGTGCTTTGCTTAGCATGAACTTTTGTTTTCGTTTCGTTTCGTTACGTTTTTAGTCTTTCTATTTTTTTCTTCTCTCTCAGTCTCTTTTTTTTTAAACGTTTGGCTTTTCTCTTTGGGTTTATGCTTTATTTTTTTCTTTTTTCTGTTTTTTTTTTTTAGTTATTTGTTGAACTTTTTGTGCTTAGACCTCACTCGACTTCTGCACTATGCTAAGTATTAGCAGGAAAGGAGAAAAAGAAAGAAATACGATATAAAATAAAGGAAGCCCAGTTGAACCGCAGCAACTATTGCCCTGGGCATGTTTGTACTGACATGGCAAGAATAGCACGGATACATGTAAAACACGTTGCTTGAGTTTAGGGTTCACTGTAAAGTTGTACGGACAGACAGGCAACACTTACACACTTTCAGTCGCACATTTAGCCGTGAGTATTTTATCTTACACTCACAAGACGACTTTACTAAAACAAACTGAAAAAAATCGGAAAATAAGAATAGAATAGAAATGAAAAGGAAACAACAAAAAAAAAAAAAAAACAAGAGAAAGGGTAAAAATGTGTAAAAGCATAGTGTTAAGGTAAAAACGGTAAATAAACTAAAGTGCAGTGAAATCGTTTTTGTTGTTGTTGCTGTTAGTGCTAGAAGCTTTGGGTCATCAGGCGCTGCTGCATGACGCTTAAGTCTATTGACGGCAGACCCATGGCGCCGACACTGCGCGCAAAAGGTGTGTGCCACTGTGACCAAGAAGTTGTCTACGCGTATTTTCGTGTTGCCTTCATTGTTTGCCTTCGCCGTAATTAGTCTCAAATGACAGCAACATAACACACACACATAGCACACTCTATTAACATAGTCCTGCCACTCATCATAAGCCTGCCACTGAGCCGTGGCCATTGCTGAGAACCCACGTCCAGACAAAGCCAAAGCCAATGGCGAAGGTATAAAAACTTAGTAATTAGCATGTTTGCCTTTGCCGGCGTTGACAAGATTGAAAATTACAAAGAACAAAAAACAAAAACAAAAAAGAAAAAGCAAAACGAAAGAAAGAAACAAAGAAAATCTTTAAGTAGCGTCAAGTAGCCAACGTCATCATCATCAGCAATGGCCATTGCCTTCGTCTTTGTCGTCGTCACCGGCCTAATCAGTTTGAAACAAAAGTAGCCAACTTTATTAGATGCGGGTGTGTGTGTGTGTGCGTGTGTGTGTGTGTGTGTGGGTAAGTAAGCATGGCAACGGGTTGTGCGCATATTTGTTTAGCCTTTAGTAAGCTGGCAGACAAGTGGCCCACAGTCCAACCCAACCCAACCCAACCCAATCCAATCCAATCCAATTCAGTGCAACCAAACCCATCCTCACGCAACTGAACTGAAATGAGCTGAAGTCGCGGCGGTGCGCACTCTTGTCTTTAAATTAAGTTGACGTTTTACGTTAAACTTTTTTAATTAGATTTTATCATTATAATCAAGTTGTCTACGTTTGTTGGTTGCTTTTGTTGCTGTTGTTGCTTGTGTTGCTTGTGTTGGTGTTGCCCCCTTCTTGGTTGGTGGCGTTGCTCTTTCTGTGTCTGTTTCGCAGCATCGACTTCGACTTTGGTTTCAAGGGCCGCTGCGGCGGCGACTTTGTGTTCATGTTCGACTCAAAGTTCTACTTTTATGTATTTCCGTCCTTTTCTTTTAGATTTTGATTTTTTTTTTTGTTTTAGCTGTTTTATTTTTACTGTTGCACAGAAGACTTCATTACCTTCAGACTTCGCGTATTTGCGCTGTGTTACACATTTTATTTACTTATCAAATTGTTTTTGCTTTTGTTGCCTTTGTTTTTCTTTCATTGTTGATTTGTTGGTTTCTTGTTTCGCTCTCGATTTCGTTTCGCATTCGCAATCGCATACGCCCGCAACTCTCTTCCTTTTATCTCTGTTTGAGTCAGTAAAAGACATTTTCTTTACTTTAGCGCTCAATTTAATTAAACAAAAAAAAAAAGAAAAAAAAAACCAAAAGCAAAAGCACCATCAAGTCAATAGAATAGCAACGTTAACACCTCAACAGTTACGCAAGTATCTTTACCTGCAAGTATCTGAGCAAAAGTAAGAGACTGCACGAATATCTGAGGCAGGCAACTGCATCCTTTATCGTGTTTACTCGCAGTTGTGCACACATTTCGCCTACACTGCAGCTAATCAGTGGCAATGATTGAATTCTAAAACCTGATTGATGAAGTTCGGTTAATTTATCTAAGTTCATTTGACAGTCAACAGATTTTTATGGCTAAAAAGTGTGGAAGCTTGTTAAATTTTAATTAAATTAGATAAGCTTTGTTTATAAGTATATGAGTATGTGCATATTTTAACAAAATCAGTCAATGTTCTCAAGTAAATAATTTTATAAATGGGCACTTTACTTTAAAATTCGCAGGAATTTTGTGTTTTAAAATACGGAGAAAGAAGTTGAGAAAATTTATATGGCATATAAAAGACAACAAGTCAACTGATCATATCTCTGAGATTATTTTATGCAGATGTATGTGATTTGCTGCTTACTTTGTAAAGGATATTTCAAAATAAACATAAAAAAAAATAAAAAAAAAAAATGTGTGTAGCAATGCACGAAGCGCATTTCCTAGTTCGGTTTCAACTTGTTTTACACTCAATTAAAACCAATTTGTCAGCAGACAGAAATTCGATGAAGAAGTTGAAGTCTGGAACGATGCGCAACATTTAAGTGAGGCACACGCTTGCTTAGATACTATGTTGCTCTCGTCCTTGCCTTGCTGCTGGGCTGATTTAGCGTCTGAAGTTTTCGTGTCGCTTAAGCGTATAATCATTATTATCAGCAGCAGCGCCTCGACAAAAGAAAGCGCATGTGTTGCCAGACGGTAAAAATATAAAATAAAAAGATCAAAAAGAAAAATGAACAAGAAAAGAAAAAAGAAAAAAAGTAGCGAAAGCTAAAAATAACTACAAAAACTTTTTTGCGAATGTTCAAAATTTATGTATGAACGCAAATTTATGACTGCCAAAAATGCTGCACACGAACGTGCTGCGTTCAAATTTTGCGACATTCGCGCGCACACACACACACACACATACATACATATAAACTCTTACTGCTCCTTGCGCTTCTACTCTTTTTTATTTGCTGGCGTCTTCGTCTGCCGCTCGCTGATCTCCTTGGCATGTGTCAACCGTTTTTAAGCTTTGACACTTTTCGCTGGCAGCAGCAGCGGAGGCAAAGTCTACACACATCCGACCTGTCTTCCTACCGTCTATTCATCCTTGCGACCGTTTGTCTGTCTGCTTGTCTGTCTTCCTGTCTTTGCAACTGTCGTCAATGTTACAACTTTGCGGCTACTGCCAAAAAAGAACAAAACAAAAAAAAAAGCCACGACAAAAAGAAGCAGCAGAAGTAGCACGAGGCAGCAAGTAGCAGCCAAGTCGAATAAACTTAGCTTACATGAATTATCGCTCATGGCGGCAGCATAAAACAAAAACAAGAAGCGAAAAAAAAAAAGGGAAAGTGTAAAACAGGCAACTGTGGCGCAGGGGACAGCGGGTGCAGAAGCTTTGGCGTCGGCATGTGCTACATTGTCGTGTTATCAGCATTAGACATGCGCGTGCAGTTCTGCATGACAGGTGTAGCTGGCACTTAAAATTATCTAATTAGCTTACATTGTTTATTTTATCTATTGCAGCTGAAGATGAGCTACTAAAAACATATGCAACGTCAGACAAATTTAATGAGCCACAGTGCAACTGTTTTAGTGGCAGAGCTGATCTCACGTGATGCCATGAACAGAGCAAATGTTCAAAGGAGCTAAATGAGACATCAATTCTTGTTGCCGAACTGCAGCCAACAGCTTACGTCGCCATTCGTCGGACACTGGCTCAAATAAAAAACATTTGCAAATTGATTTCCCTGAGACTTAGCACACAGCATATGCAAGTACCCACCCTACCCATGGCCTATAAGTCCGCCCATTGCTCATTAGTCACTAAAAGTAGACAGGCACAAGCGCAGCGCAGCGTAGTCCAACCAACTGCGGATCACTGTTAAAGGCAGCGGCAAACTGTAACGGCACAACAACAACAACAACAACAACAATAAAAACAGCAGCGGGATTGGTAACGGGAACGGGAACGGCAACACGGTCTCGTCAATAGTCATTTCCGCCAAGGCTGTCATCCTTTGGCGTAAAGTGCTGCTGCGACTGTTTTGCATTTTGTGCAATTTCATTTTCAACAATGAAGTAAACCCACAGGCCGTAGACGATATGGCCTGCCTGCCTGCCTGCCTACCTAACAAGCAAGCAAGTAAGCAAGTACCATAGACACGGCCCAGCTAGCAACTACACGCAACTACACAGCATAAGCCAAACTGAAACGTCATCATCGCCATCATCATTGTCATCAACAACGTGAACATCATCATCGCAGTCGTGGCTCAATTCATTTGAGCCGCCATTGTAGCTGACAGCGTAATTCGGCCATTATAGCGACACAGACACAGAAACAGGCACAGAAAGGGAAACAGAAGCAGAAACAGACTTTGTGGGGCTGGCTGGCTGGTTGACTGGCTGGCATATGGCCGTGTGGAGTAGCTCAAGTGTGAGTGGCCGATGCAAGGCTGGGCAAGGCCTTGGCAGGGAAAAGGGTTCCTGCATGTGCGTGTGTGGCCAGCCGGTGAACAGCTGTCGGTAAGCAGCGAATGTCGTAGGTAGACGACTGACGACACGACGCTGCCGCTGCTACGTATTCCAGCCAAACACGTCCAAACTTTGATGAGCCAGCAAAGGCATGGTGGCTTGGGCAACAGTTGAGGAGAAGGATGTCTGCGACGACGACGACAACGACAACGACAACGACGATGACGATGACGACTACGATGATGATGACGAGACAAAGGCTCTACGAGACAGTAGCAACAAACAACGCAGCCATCAATTGACGGCTTTTGCTTTAATTCGATTGGGTTGAGTTGGGTTGCCTTGGCTTGGGTTGGATTGCGTTGAGTTCGGCACGGCATGCGACGGTCGCACTGGGGCTGCGTTGCGCCTTTTGCAGTTCGTCTGGCAGTGTGTAGTGTTGAGGTTTTTACTGGCAGTCAAGCGTAGAAATCAAAGCCGCAAACCTATCAAGACACAATTTTTTACAATGCTGCATTTATTGTTGCGTTCTTTTTATTACCAACATTCTGCCTCTTGCTCTTTCTCTCTCTCTCTCTGCTGGTCTGGTGTAACGACAAGCAATGGCAAGTGAGTGAAGGGAAGAGACACCAGACACGGACAAAATGTGCTGTCTGCAGTTCAGTTCAGTTAAGCAACGCAGTCTTGTGCGCTACTAAAAAAGATGAACTGTTCAAAAGGCGAACGCCGTTGTTGGCTGTAGGGGCCCCCTGGTCTGACGACAAGGACTGGCAGTGCCAGCGATTGGCGTGCGGTATTGGGGATTGACGATGCAGTTACAGTCGTCTGCGGTTAGTTGTGTTAATCAGCAACCAAATGCATGTATGTACATAAGTTTAAAGAAACCCACTATGTCATTCACAACGAAGCCAATTTAGTGGAGAACCGGGGATAAAAACTAAAAACAAATACAAGATGAGTATATTTGATTTTTCCTGTTCAGGAACTTTTTCGATTTAAAACTAAATTGAAAATAAGTGTCAATAGTCATAAATTAAAAATAGAAACAAAATAAATTAGCACACTAGCAGACTTTGAGCTGAAACCGCGCATCGGATGCAATATAGTCAAGTGAAAAAATGCATGACATGAATATCTATGGCAATCAGAGGGATAGGCGAATGCTCGCACAAATCAAAAGGGACTACAAGATCCTGGCTGAATTCAAACTCTATGAGGAGGCCCAGCTACGCGGCATCTACGTCATCCCAAGCCACACCAGCTCACTAATCTGGTTCGGTGTTTTGTTTACGTATCAAGGCATCTATGCGAATAGCGTTTTCCGTTTCTGGATAGTCCTGCCCGACAAGTTCCCCGATGGCAATACTGTGCCAATGGTATGCTTCGCACATGATCCCATGCATCCGCATGTCTGTCCGCGTACGCGCTGCCTCGATATGTCGCACAGCTTTAGAACATGGCGCAAAGAGGAGCATCACCTTTCGCATTTGCTCCAGCATGTTCAAATGATCTTCAACGATCCTGAGGCGAGCATACGTGGCATCGAGCAGGAGTGCTGCAATCCGCATCTCGCCCTTATGTGTTGCAAAAATCCGAAGGCATACATGTCCAATGTCCGGCAGGCCATTGATGTGAGCAATTCGCATATATGCGACAAACCAACGATCGATGATCCGCACTACATAGTCTTCGAGAAGTTCGTGCCCGCTAAGCATGGCCCGCTGCTGGAACGATTGGCACGCAATCAAAATGTAATTATTGCGAAACTCAAACCTCCCAAGCCGGCAAAAAACCGTGTCCGCAATACTTGTCTCCTTTGGAAGCGGAAAAAGAATGCATGCATGTAAATCAGGATGAGAGGCCATGAGCTACTTAACTGCTTATACGTTCTTGCTGTAAGTCTGCTCGACGTTTGGCATACATACTTACATACATAATGGCAAAATCTTGATGAGAATAAATGTAACGCATAATCGCACTTCTCTATGCAATAAGTGTGCTCCCTCTTGCCGCAGCCCACCCGATCCCTCGCATTTGATGCAACTCTGTCCTCTGCTGAATGTCTTCATGTAAAACGATTGAATATAATCAGACAAAAGGAAATCGCTTTCGCATTCAATTCGAAAAGAATTGTGCGCACAGTATTTTTCTTAGCTTCTCTCCTTTATTTTCATTTTTTTCATTGTTTTTTTTTTCGTCGTTTCTTTTGTTTTCCAATTTGAATTGCTTGTGTCCTGCAAGCGCAGACTTATGCGCATTCAACACCCCGCCTGTAAGTTTTCCATATCATTTCATACCATTACATTCCATGCCATTCCATTTCATTCTCATCCATCCTGTTTGAATAGAGTAAGGCAAGAACTTCCTCTGCTGGCTTCCTTACGAATTGTTTGCCTGTTCGTAGTTCGTTGGTTGGCTGGTTCCTTCGTCTTTATAGATTATTATTTATTCATACGCATTTACTTTTGTACCTGTTATGGTTTCCTTAATGCGTTTATAGTAAAACGTAAGTACAATATGGGTAAGTGAACACAATGCTTCTGCAGATATTCGTACTATTGTATCGATGTCTATTACATCGAAGACAAAGCAGCGTGCCAGGACCAAGTTTACTTTCGTTTTCGCTTTCGCTTTTACTCTTGTGTCTGAGTCTGTGAAGTTTTTAACAACGTTCAGCTGGCATTCGCCGATAAGTAACTCATGCTCCTTGCTCATCATCATAGTGCAAATGCGACTCCACAGCCATGACAATTGCCAGCAAAAATCACAAAGGATTGTTTGACGCGTCTAGGTGTGATAAAGTAGCAGCAGTAACGGAAGGAGTACATATCTATAAACTACACAATCTATCTGAAGTCCTACTGCTCAAAAAATAGTTAAATAAAAAAAACAAACGATTTCCAACTATTTCAGCTTGGCTACTAGAAGGCAAAGTCCAATCGCTTAGAAGCGACAAAGACGAATGCTTATAATGCTCGGTAAAATCCGGTGATCTTCATTTGTAGTAGAGAAAATAAACTTGTAAAGAAATTAAAGCTTTTGCTAGCACTGCATGAATCAATAACCCAGGAGCCGCACAGCATAATATTCAACTCACTATATGACCGATCAGTTGGTTCCCTTTTTGCTAGTGCAGGTTGCATGACAACCTTAAAATGAAGTCTGTCAGGCTGTCGCTTTTGTGTGTACATGTGTATTATAGGCATGACTTGCATGATTTTGCCAGCCATTAGCCACCATGTTGTTCAGCCCTTTTTGTTGTTGTTTTTTCTCTATTATTATTGCATGTAATGTATCTTTGATAAACAAAAAAAAATTGTTTTTTCCTTTTAAGTTGTCTAGCATTGGCATTAACTTGAAAGAAAAGAACTTAATGCTAATTAATTGAGCACTCGAAGCGGCTGAACTGCGTATACACACACACACACGCACACACACACACGTTTATGTATACATTTGCAGGTATGCACGCATGCGCCTATGTTGACTGAGACACGGACAAGTCACTGTAAGCGTCACGATCTGCGTGACGCTGCTGTCTAGGTGCGCGCGCGAATGAACACCTCGGGGTGAGCGAGAGAGTGTGCAGGCGTGTGTGAGAGCGCAAGAGACGTGCGAATATTAACTAGCAAATGAGCAAATGAATAAGCGAGTAACTAGATTTGACTTGACTTCACTTGCGTTGACATGACATGCAGGTTGCTGTTGTTATTGTTGTTGCGTACAGATCTCGTTTCTGTTTTTGCTTGTAAGTCTGTAAGTCAGCACAGACACACATACATATATATGATATATCTACACACATCATGTGATACTACGCCTGTGCAATTGCTGTGGTGTTGCTTTAAGACTAAGATTTTTTTCTATGATCGTTTGTTGGCACGCGATCAGACAAGTTTTATTATGGCATTTTTTTTTATTGTTGCAATTGTTATTGTTGTTGTCAGTTGGACTTGGAAATATTGTCGGCAAGTGTCGGCAGTTACCTGCTGCGAGTTAGTACAGGTAATTGAAATGTGAATGAAAAATTTCAAATAAAAATCAAACAGCATGTCCGGCCAGTTGAAGTTCAGCTTATTTTAAATATTAATCAACATTTTAATTGCTAAATTTTATTTCAATTGTCTTCAAGTTTTTATTGTTTACTTACCAATTATTCTGCGTATACATTTTTTTTCATATAAATCTGCTTCAGAAGCCTGCAAAGACACAAAGAACAAATAAATAACATTATTAGATATAAGGAAAATGTAAAACTTTTAATATGCTCGCCAAGGCTAACGATTGAAATTTCAAAACTAGTAAAAAATATTAAAAACATAAATCAATTTGCTGCACTAAAAACTATAAACATATACAGCAATACCCAAAATAGCTTGAGTCAGAGCCATACTTTTTTAGCTCGGCTGATTTAAAAAAAATTAAATCCATTTAGCGATTAGGTTGACATCGAAAAAATAATTTAAGTGAGTAATTTACTTGAACGATATGACAATTGAAATCTTGATTCGTGTTCTTTTTGCGTTTTAACTTTTTGCATTTAATGAATTCCACTGAAAAGATACTGTGCGATTGAGCAATGAATTGGGAATAAGTTTCCGTCAGCCCTCATATAGAAACGCTTATCTAGTCTTCCTCGTTGTGCGTAGATATCGGCAGTACGCAAATCGAGCGGACTAAGGTGTCGTTCATTACCCATTTTATGAAAGGGGAAAAAACGGTAAAACCCATTAACTATTGACTGTCAGTTTTGTGACATTTTTTGTGCATTTTCTTGTTCTTATTTTTCCGTAATGTTGCATCTTATCTTATCGGCACGTCCACACGTTTAGTACGTAGCAACAGTGATGACAACAACAACAACAATTATACCAACCACAAAGTAATCGTACAAAGTCAAGTGGCCACACATCATTGAAAAAATTTGGTTAGTAGACAAAATTGATTTAAAATACCATCAATTCATATTGTATACATTTCTGTGCTTTTCATTTCTGCATTGCTTTTGTTTTTACTTTTTGCTTTTGCTTTTATGATTTAATTTGGCCTGCAGTGTTGTTGGTTGTTCGCTGTTTTATGTTTTTTGGATTTTTAATTTATGCAAGCAGCAAAGTGACCAGTGAAGTGCGCAATGCCGTAGCAAAGGCGACTGTGACTCCGGCTTCAACTGCTAAGTGAGAGTGATTCGTGTTAGCGTGTGAGCGCTTCAGTGTGTGAGTGAGTGGGAGAGTGGGTGAGTGGGTGAGCAAGTGAAAATCGACACGCACGTGCAGTGCAGCAGCAGCACACTGTCTAAGTTTTATGCTCCAAATACGCTTTTCACAAGTTTCATGCGCACACTACACATTTCATCCAACCGCCCACCCGCCCATCCATCCACCACTTCATCCAACCATACATCCATCGTGTTTGCTTTTCGCTTGCCTTTTGTTTTGCCTGCTTTGCTTATTTGTGTTTCACTCGTTGCTTTTCGGCTCGCAAGTCAATGTTTTCATGTTGTTCTTTTTGTTTTTGTTGTTGCTGCTGCTGCTGTCGAAACGAACCGCCAACAGGCTACGTACACGCCGGCGTATGCGCATTGCTAAAAAGTGAAAATTGCATTTTTAATGCAAAATTAAAATCAAAAGCAAAAATGAAAATTGAGCACAAACAAAAAAAAAAAATTATAATAATAATAATAATTATAATAATGCATAACTTCAACAACATCGACAACAACAAGAACTACAACCGCGCCTACATATTATTTGACTGAAACATACACATATCGTTGTTGTTGCCATCATTTTGTTGTTGGCTTCCCTTTTGTAAACTCACTGCCAAAGCTTTTGACTTAATTGCAATAAAGTGTGCATGGCACATTAACACAAAACAAATAACTGCAGGCAGGCAGAGCCACCTAAGGACATTAGGACGGTTGTGTACTAAAACAATCTGTTTTGTTTTAGCCAAAGTATCCTTTTGAAATGAAACAGAGCCTGAGCGTTTAGCGAACACTAATGGAAAAACATCGCACAGACTCAACTTTAATTGGCTGGCTGACATCAGTCAAAGTGATAAATGAAAAATACGCTTTTTTTAAGCTGCGAGTATTGAGTAAATAAAATGCTTCGCCATGTCAAACAAGAAAAATGAAAAAAGTAAAAAATCAGTTACATCACTCAAGCTTACTAAGATGCAAATAAGCAATCATAATTCCTTATAACGTGCCAATAATATGTTTTAAGCCAAACAAAATTTAATGTTGCACGTTTTTAATGTGTTGTTTTTAATAAAAGACAATACTCATATTTTCCATTTAATTAGCTGTGCAAATACAATTTAAAAAACTGACATAAAATGCTGGCCATCACTTCAATTAAGGAAAAAGCAAAAAATACAAAATTTATAATAAAAATTCACAAGTTCATTAAAAACAAAATTAAATATTAAAAAAAAAAAAATAATGATATGCATACAAGACGAAAAAAAAAAAATACCTTAAATAATTTAGCGCGCAGTTTATTTTAACAATACATGTTTATATTAAACTTATTAAATTGTTTTTATGATATATTTATTTAAAAATTTGTTGCAAATTTTGTTCACAGCGCATTGTGGAAAAATAAAGTCATCATTAATTAAACGCCTAATAGCAAACAAGCTGCCAGCAGATACTCCAGCCAAACGAAGCTTAACGCCGTACTCAGACCACAATAGCTCATCACGCCAACCCCACCATCATCATAATCACCAGCAACAGCATCATCAACATTGACGCCATACTCCACGCCCAGCCCCAGCCTCAGCCCCCGCCCCAAACGCAGCAGTGTACATGTGTTTGCCCTATTAATGCACACAAAGCTTTGGCTGCAGGCTTTGAAGCATAACAAAAGCATGAAAATGCCATAAACTTTCATTTTCGGTTTGCTGCTACTCTAAAAAGTAATGCCAAAGGAAAACGAGTAAATAAAAACTAAAAACAAAATAAATCAAAAATCACAAAAAAAAAAAAAGCGAAAAAAAAATAACGAAAATTATAGTTAAATTAAGACAAAATCAAATCAAATATCCGCTTAGACGCAGAGGCAAGCAACAAACCCGACGTCATCATCAGCAGCAGCAGCCACAGCATTCTCGCTCAGGCATATCGTTGATGTATCATAAGCATGCATACCTACACACACACACACACACATACGCACACATGTATATACTCACACACATGCATGCACTTATGAGTTGTGTGTTGTGCGTCTTAGGTGCAGATTAGTCAGTCTGACGTCTGTCTGACAGACCGTTCCACACTCACCCACATCTTGGCAAGTGCGCTGCGCGACTTGCTGCTGCACACACGCAAGCGTCTAATTGCTCCATATTTCTTTGCTTTTCTCTTCTTCTTTTCTCTCTCTGTGCGTTTTCCCTAGTTAAGCGAAGTGTCGCGCTTTTGGTCGATGCCTGAAACCTAAACAGCCTCGGCTGTGCCACCATCATAATCCTCATCAGCTTCAGCAATAACGTCGTCATCGACATTGCCATCGTTGTTGTTGTTGTTGTTGTTGTTGTAGTTGCTGTTGCTGTTGTTATAATCATTGCCAGTCATGCTTTCCGTAACGGTCATCTTTGTTGCATATTAATGAGTTTCATTTAATGAGCATATTTAACGTATTTTTATGCTTTCGTTTTATATTAAATACGCAGACAATCAGACAGACAGACGGACAGACAGTTACCATAGATAGGCAGACACGCGGGCAGTGGCGCTGCATTGTTGTTATTCTATTTAATTATCGTAATAGGCGCATCATTACACCAAATGCCTAAACTTGTGTGCTCATCCCATTATGACTGCCTAACCCCCTACCTCCCTCCCTTCCACCATATCAGTCGGTCTGTCTGTCTGTCAGCCTGCCTGCCAACATTTGGTAATCGCTTTTTACACATTCCATCCCACACCATGGCAATAAATTTGCAAACATTTTCGTTCTGTGTTTTGTTTACATTTCTGTCTGTGGTTTTTCACCTAATTGTTTTGCACATGTTACTCAAGCCATGCTATGCAGTCAAGGATACGAACATTTCACGCAAATTATGTCTTTCAGCAGTGTCAGCAATTTAACTGTTGTTTCAAATTGCTATAAGGTACTAAGTCTAAGGGGTTTAAATGTACTGAATTTAAAGAGACTTTTTATTTTATGCTTTTCATTTCTATAAGAACTTAGATTCTCAAACAATAATTTTCTTCTTTCGATCTTTCAATTGTTAGGGATTTTATTTGAAACTAACTCTTCTCAGCAAACGACAAAGCGATGCTCTTCAACAAGTTTACGGTGTCAATTGAATAAATTTTAATCCCAAGGACTTTCCAACCAATATCCTACATACTATATAAAAATAATAAA
Source organism: Stegana nigrithorax (assembly GCA_037044495.1). Classification (NCBI taxonomy): domain Eukaryota; kingdom Metazoa; phylum Arthropoda; class Insecta; order Diptera; family Drosophilidae; genus Stegana; species Stegana nigrithorax. The sequence goes on from JBAMBQ010004840.1 coordinate 120,818, forward strand.
TAATGAATTTCGAATTTGTTACTCAGAACGAAAATATATATTCCAATTTTATTTTGAACATAAAAAGGGAAGCTATAAGAAAAAAGTGAACAGAAAACAAAAGAAAACAATTTTAGGACAAATCGCTTACCTTTATGCATTTAAGGCGAGGACAGGATCGATTCGCAGTCCACTACAGAACCACAGCATCGATGGGAGGGCCATTTCTCGGCGCTTTAAGCACCTTACTCTGCATTGCCACTCCATTTCATCCCACTCCTACATTGCATGCACGCATACCCAACCCATCCCATGGCATCCCTGGCAGCAGCTAACATTCTACCTACATGACTGCCCAAACACTTAGCTGCTTCGTTGAGCTTTTGTCCAGCTATTGTGTTGTATGTGTGTCCTTTGGAGTTCACAAAATCATTCACCCACCAAATGTGTGAAGGAGATGGAGAGGGAGTGCGAGTGGGTGAGGATGAGGGAGGAGAGGACAAGGCAAGTGAAAGCGGGAATTACAATCAAATGCTGTTTATCTTCTTCCATTCTTCTTTTTTGTGTTGTTGCTTATACTTTTATTATATATATATGTATATATTTTTTTTTTTTGACTTATTTGAGTTGTTGCTACTGCTGCTGCTGTTGCTGCTGTTGTTGTTGTTGCTTTTGTTGCCGATGTTTGCCGCTCGCGTTGGACTACACTAATTTTGTTATTGTTGCTAAAGGTTATTGTGTGTGTTTGCGTATGCGTGCGGACCCTTGAGCCTATTTCATTGGACGGCTGTCGTTTATGCGCCTTTTTTGTTTTCTTCTCGTTTTATTTGTTATTGTTGCTGTTGTTGTTATTTTTGGGTACTCACTGCAAAATGAGGGTCAAACGGCAACAAATTTCGAAGCATTTTCATTTACATTTTCAATAATTCTCAGGAGTTGACTTTGCACATCCGTCCGTCCGTCCGTCCATCTCTCTGTCTGTCTATCTGATTGTCTGTCTGTCCATTCGCCCATTTGTCCGCATGGCCGAGTGTGTGTTTGCTCTTTGGCCTGCTGTATGCATGCGCATTTTCTATTGTTGTTGCTGCCTCAGTTGTTTAGGTCATTTTCACTCAAGGCCATTCATCTGGGATTAATCCTTGCCGGTTCCATAAGCGATATGCGCGTTCTCTCATTCTCGCCTACACTTACATACATATTCGCTTTTACGTGTTGTTGTCTGTTGTTTGTGTGTTGTTTTTGTTTCGTTTGTTTCTATTTTTGTTTTTTTCTCATGAGCATCATAATATAAAATAAAAGTATCTGTATCTTCAATATTGCGTGCATATACGAGATGTATCTGTAGATCCATCTATTCATATATGTATCTATTTATCTATCTATTTGTTTAGTCCTTTGACTGAATGTATTTGTATCTGCGCTATGTATCTGCAGGATGCATGCCATGCTGTATGCTTCATGAGCAGCACTTTTGTATTTTGTTGTGTTGTTTTCTCCTCGCTTTCGATGCAGCTTTTGTGTTAATGTTCTTGCCATTGCT
>JBAMBQ010004841.1:0-91270 GCA_037044495.1 Stegana nigrithorax
CTAAATGAAATTTTTTTTTTTTTTGTTAATGCAATGTTAAAGAGTCACTGTCTCATATGTTTTGCACTTTTGGTTGGTTAATATGTACATATATATACTTTTAATCACAGGACGATTATTAGGAAAGTCCGATCGCGTTCACAGCTAAACTGAAACTGCTCCTCAAAGCACCATTATACCAGGCATTAGCTACGCCTACGCCTTTTTTTCGCTGTGTATTGTATTAGTCGTGCTTAGTTTGCGCTCCGCTGTTTTTGTTTAGTTACAACCAATAACTTATATGTATAACTACTAACTCGCGGCGTCTTGCTTTACAATTATAAAATTAACTATCAAGCAGTTTGCGAATGGTCAGAGAATATATCATTCCCACTTACGATGTTAATTTGGTTCTCAGATATTTAATAAGGTCAGGTTTTTTATTTGTGTCAGTTGGCCAGTATGTTGGAGAACCTGTGGATATAAATTTGCAGTTTGTATCGTTGGCTGCCTTTAAAAGCGTACGATCTTTAGTTGTTATTTGTTGTTGTTGGAATTGAAATCACCTCCAATAATAAATCGGCCTTTATATTTGGTTAGCAGTTGTTATATTGTGTTTGGGAGGGCTATATATAAATTTTTTTTGACTTGTATGACATTTCACTGATATGTTATTTAAAATTCGTCTGTACTTGTTTTTTCCTCCTTGTGATGGTCAAGTTTTCTCTTTACTATAATTGCACTACCTCCCCGTTCATTATTATTAGGATGAGTTGTATGGTAGCTGTCATAGTCTTTAAGACTTTTTAGTGAAGTGGGTTTCTGCAATTAGGCATATATCAAAAATGGTTTTTGTCCAGAATAACTTTGCCGTTTTCATCGCAATTTTTTTTTTTTTTTTCACTGCTTCAGTTTTCATTTCTATTCTAAAAAAAAAAAGAAAAAAGAAATACCCCAGTTTAAACTTTAAATTCAAAACCATTGCAATTTGCCGTTTGCAAGAAAACCAAAAGGTGTTCGATTTTTAACAACGCGCTGCTAATTCTTTCAACAACAACAACAATACAAGCCAGAAAGCATGTTACGCGTTGAAGTGAAGCAGCGCACGCCAGCAGAGAAGGCGATGCCAGCGCCTGCCTGAGCAGCACGCAGCAGTTGCGCTGTGGTGTCGCATGTTAACGGCATAACGGCTGTGAAAATCGGTACCCACTGTGGCCAAGAGACCACGACAAAGCCCGAACACTTATAATACAATAAAAATCCCTTGTGTGTGTCCCAAACCGTTTACAATTCAACAATTCAACAATTCAACAGTTCAGCGTTTGCGTATAAGTAAAAATGTGAATTATTTCTTGGCAATGGATTGCGATTAAAATACAAAAAAAAAACAAAAAAAAGCTCTATATAAGAAAAAAAACCTCGATATAAAAATAAAAAAAAAAAACAAAAAATAAAACAAATTCATAAACTTAAAGACATTGTGCGCGTGTACATTTAGAGCCGCTTAAATGCGTCAACAAAACGTTGGTTTTTTTTTTCTTATATATGTTTAATATATATACATATATACGTATATTTTTCACTGCCTTCAATTTTTATTTATTTATTTTTTGTTTTTTTTTTTTTTTTTATTTTATATCATTTCGTTTTCGATACAATAATAATAATGGTAATTAATGCAATATGCTCGAGAAATTTATTGACTACGCCCAAAGCGTTTTAGCGTTGATTTAACCAATCAATGACACAACCAACAACAGCAACAACAGCAACAACGACAACAACAACAAACCAAATCCAAGACCAAGACGATAAAAACACATGCTGGCATATACACAACGCACGTCAACCGCTTTAGTTTAAAGAAAAGTTCACATTTACATAATACATTTTGTATATATATATTTCTTCTTTTTTTTTTTATTTTTTTTTTATTTTGATTTTGAGGAAACGAATTTTTAATACGATACATTATGGAAAAGACGTTTCTCTAAATAATACAAACAGACCGACTTAAAAAACAAAAAAAAAAAAAAAACACTAAAAAAAAACCAAAAACAAAAACCAAAAAAAAAATATAAAAAAAAAATACAAATCACACACACGCATGAGATATGTTATATGCTGTTATAAAATCTGTGATGAGGCAAACATCTGAAACGTTTAAAGTTTTCATCTTGGATTAAACTCTGTTTTGGTTTTGTTGTTTTTTGTTGGTTTTTTGTTGGTTTTTTTTTGTTTTATTACAATACTTGAAATTGCCTATGGCTTTGACATGACACTTTTCGTTGGCTCGCGCGGGCGTCTAAAACGGTGCTAAATGACGTAAAAGCCCCTACATAGTGACTGCCCGCCATCAAGCGAACATGCAGTCAGCTGTCTAATCTGGAGCAATATGCCCATAAAGAGGGTTTCGCTCTGCCAGAGAGCAACGACACCATTGCAGCTGACTTGTGCGTCAACTCCGATTTTAGTTATAAAAACGAAAACTGCATTTTGCCAAAGGCATTTCTTTCAAGTTTTGTAAACATTCTTTGTTTAATGCTCAGCCGATCGCATTCTTTCCAACTTACTGCACTGCACTGCACTGCAGCTCAAGCCTCACTTTGTGTTGAACTCTTCTGTCCTATTCCCAAAGCAATCAAATTTTCAATTTACATATTTGCGCCGATCTTGGCCATTTCATTAATAATCATGCAGTGTAAAATTGTGCTATAATATTTTATTCTCGAAACTTGAAATTAAACCAAAGGTTCTTTTGTTTTTGCCAGCTTCCATAAACTCTTAAAGCAATACATTTGCCCATCAAATGTCACGATAAGCATTGGAGAGCAGCATGATTATTTTATGAAGTCATTAGAAGACTAATCAAACAGAATATTTGAAGATCACCTGCAAATGTCAAAGGCATCTCTGTGATAAGCTGATAAGTGCTTTTGCCATATACGGGCAAGATGCTCATCGTTCAAAATCCATGATGAGTGTGTCCAACGGTTCAGCCGTCCGCTGCTGCTCAGGTATGCTCCTAATGATGTCAAGTTGTCCGAACCTTCCTCCAAAAGTCGTTACCGTTGCTCCACTTCATTTACATTTTCGTTGTCGTCCGCTGTTGGTCTGGGACAGGCAGAGTTTTGACAGTGAAAAGTTCGTTTCGTCATGCTTCCAAAAAAAAAAAAATAAACTAACGCCAGAACTGTACAACAGTTGTGCATTATTATGACTTTGCATAGTTTTGAATGTAACTGTCGTCGACTATGCCCATAAGGGATATTGAACTGTTTACGGTACAGTGAAGCAATTCATTTGCATTACACTTCCATTTAATCAGGCAGTCTGCGCTGCTTTCACACTCCTAATTTCGAATAGAAAAAAAAAAAACAAAAAATACTTAAGTCACTGGCAGCCATTAGGCAAGACAGTCCCTTTGTCTAAGGTAGCCAAGATTTGGCAACACGCATTGTCCAAGGCAGGCAGCGAACTTTTATGCCGCGACGTACATGTCCACAGGCAGAAGCTGAACAGTTTTTCCTTGAGACCCTTCAGTAGCCTTTGCATGCAGAGCATCTGAGCGTCAGCCGCATCACTTGGCATTGGGTCGTCTGCATTACATTTCGTCCCTCTTGGGCATAAGTTATAGGCAGGATTTCGTTAATTTCAAGTTCGTTTAGGATTTGCGTACAAAAGTAAATCATTTCGAAATATTTATCATAGTTTTGTCTTGTGCACACAATGCCGCGTCGAGCTGAGCAGAGCCGAGCACCCATGTCTCACATTCCCATCTGCAGACAATGCGCAGCCATGTGTTGGTCAGCCAAGAGCCAAGCATTGCTGCATGATCTCAACATATGCCTAAGCGGCCCATAACAATGAACAATTTAATGCAAGTTATTTTAATCAAAAATGATATTATACAACAACAACAACAATAACAAACAACAGCAAAGAAAAGTACAACAAAAGCAACAACAACAAAAAAAATCAAGCAGAAAAGCACGTCGAATCTTAAGGCTTGGCTCGCCACTCAAAGGGTTCTTTCTATTTTACCTTAATATGTAGTTAACCACCAGAGACAACAACAACAACAACAAAAACAATAACAGCAGCAGCAACAACAACAACAACAATGAGAACGCGATAGAAAATTTTTATTAATAGCATCTACAACATTAGGCAGCGAGAAAAAGGAAGATGCGTACACGAGTATAAGAAATAAGAAAAAGTGATTTTGTAAAATTGTCAAAATAAAAAAAAGGGTTGAAAACGCTAAGCTTGGGTCGGTCTTGGCCAGTTGCTACCTACCGCTGGTCTGCAGGCAGCAGGCCAGTCCAGATGAAGGGTTGTTTCCAACTGCTGCGGCTGCGGCTACGGCACGGCTACGGTGTTTTCCTTTGCTTTTTTGCTTTGTGTTGTTGTTGTTGTTGCTTTTTTTTTTGTTCTAAAGCCTTTTGGACAAACACAAGGTGAGATGTCCAACCATGAGAAACAATGACACAAACGCTCCAAAAAGGAAGCTACTCGTCCGTAGCAAATGAGCACGCAGTCCTTTACGGGAGACAGTTGCGCATATATTAAAAAAAACAAAAATATACAACAACAACAAAAACCTCGGCTTAACAAAAACAAGACACTCAAATCCGTGGACGTGCAATGGCAGCGATAACGCGGCAGCCGCATATGAAACCGTAGCTTTGCTTTTGATCCATTCGACCGACCGCGTCTGGATGAAAACATTATGCAAATTTCGTTTTCTTTTTCTTTTTTAATATTTTTTTTTGTTTTTTTATTCTCTTAGTTGTAAGATACAAAAGGGTTTGTTGTCTTGTGGACGTTGTCCGAGGGCCATTATATTATAACATACGCTATATTGTTATTGGATGTGCCAGTAAGGAACGCAATTAAAAGTAACGGTCGCTTGCCTGGTCCTTTGCCTGTTGCAATTGAGTCTGTGCATACGAATTCATTCTGTGACCATGCCACCACGTGCACTAATCATTTGCCTTGTGTGTAATGCAGTTGACGCAGCAGCAGCAGCAGCAGCAGCAGCATCAGCAGCAATTGTACTAAGTATCGCGATGCGTTGTGCTGTGCCACGCCTTGCCTAGGCTTAGTTGTTGTTATTGTTGTTGTTGTTGCTGTTTAGTGGTCAGAGTTTAAAAATGTGACTTTATTTTGCCTGGGGTTGCATATTGCGAAACGCTTTGCTTATTTCTGTTCATGTGTGTGCTTGTGTATGTGTGTGTGTATGTGTGTGTGTGTGTGTGTGTATGTGTGTGTTTCGTAATTTCTATTAAGCTATTTGCAAAATGTACTGCTGTGCCGAAATTGAATTTCCGTCTCCGGGGGTTGCTGGCAAAGCTTCGAGGTGCCAAGTAATCACAGGCTCAGAAACCAAGAAATAAATGGAAAATCACCTCCTTCAAAACTTAAACTTAATCACACTTTGCCTGCCAAAGACTTATGCCAAAAATATTGCAAAAGTTTCACAACGCAATTATTTCTTTTCTTTTCTTCTCTGTGCTGTGCTGTGCTTTGCTTTGCTTTGCTTTGCTTTTACACTCTGTTGTTGTTGTTGTTGCTGACTTTTTACGCGCGCGATCATGGGAAATTAGCAATTAGTGCCTTTATACGAAGACCACTTGCAGCGCAGGCCATGCCAAGTTCGCATTTTTACTCTTTCGCTGCGGCATTGCCTGTAGCTAAGACAGACGTTTCGTGCTCTATGCCCAGCCCGACTGCTGCTGCATGTGTGTGTGCGGGGCTGCGTGTGCGCCTGCGCGCGTGTGTGTTTGTGTGTGTGTGTGTGGCGTTTTTAATTGTACAATCATGTTCATTACACATTGGCGTGTCGTGTGTGTGGCTAGAAAATTGCCAAAGTAGCCGGGATTAGACGTGTCACGGGATGCTTACGCAGCTTATCTCATGTCATAACAATTTGCCAAACTTCGTGTTTTAGCCCAATGAGATTTAACTGCTTCGACAGATTGTCTCTCCACTGCCACTTATTGTCGAATATTATCTCATACGCTTATTCGACAGACATAGCACACAATCAACTCTCAGCATAAATGCTTAGCTATCCTTAAAGGCAACTGTGGGCCACGTCGCGCGCAGCGTACTTGGCTAACAACCCAATGGGTTCAAGATCTTCAGGCTCGTTACCACATGATGGAATTTTAACTGTTGCCGTCGTTAAGCGCGCGCATACCTCCCATGTACTAGCATTAATGGCCTCTGAAAAGAAGAAGAAGAAGAAGAAGAATTTCATAATATCTCACATCATAATAAACGAAATCGTGCGTTTAATAAAGTTAAAGTGTTCTTGAGAATTGGCCAAAATTCGAATGCCTTGAAATTTTCCCAAATTATTATGTGTGCTCATACAATTTTATTGGCTGTTGCGAACTGATAACTCATCACGATTGCAAACTAAAATTCACCGCAGCTTGAATTTTTCACAAATGCATAAAATCACAATTATAATAAAATAATTGTCGAGGGAAACTATTCATTTGAAATATTATGCCCAAGAGACCGAAATTTATTTGGATTCTCGCCATATGCAAACTAATTTCACTGCAGCAGCAAAAACATTGTTCTGTAAGATTGATTCCCATTCGCATTCTTATCACTCAAGACTACAACACGATCAGAGTCCCCAATGCAGCTCTGGCTCTGACTATATACATTACAGGCTACAGAGGATGCGCGGACGGGGTTAAATGTATAACTTAATCTTGCCTATAATTTGTCCTACGCATGTCATGAGCTGACTCGGCACTTAGGTGCATAGATGTAGTTGACTTAGTCGATGAGGATATGTGAGATGCATATAGCATACAGAAAGGCCAGTTGGCGTCTTGAAGATTGTCCAGGCTATTACTTACACGTCAAGCTGCTAACCCAGAGAAGAAGTCAACTAATTTGTCAACGTGCGCTGCATGGGCTCTCGATGGTCGATGGTCGATGGTCGTTGGTCTTGAACGCACTGTCAGGAGGGAGTGCTGTCCTTGTGCGGGTGTTGTCCGGCTGCTTGCTCGGCTGAGCGTAGCATGTTAAGATTGCACACAGCCATGGTGTGTTAATATAAAGTTTAAATAATTCGGTGTCTAAACTTAACACACATCACACATCACACAAAGCCAGCGTCTTCATTTCAAGCCAACTCTTGGTGCCGTGCTGTCTCTGTGTGATGGCAAATGTTAGGCCCTCATATGCATATGACCGTCAGTATGCGAGTCTGGCGGTCTGTGAGCATGTGAGTATACGTCGCCAAGACGTCTCTAAGCGGCTCAGCTAAGAGTTTGGCTAAAACATTTTTGGCACTTGAGCGCAGGGTATAGCACAGATTTGGCTGGCGCAGTCAAGTTTTGTTTGCTCGCTTGTTTTTTTTTTGGTATTTTCTGTTTTTTTGGTTTTTTGTCTTTTGTCGTTTTTTGTATGTGGGTTTTTGTTTTCTTTGCGCTGTGTTGTTGTTTTATTGTTGTTGGTAATGTTTTGTTTGCTTAAATAATGTGTTAAACTCGGTGGCAGCATCTTTTGATTTTCAACAAATTCGACTATTGCCGCTAATAGAACTAAACAAATAACTTAGACAGTGTGAAATAACAACAAAAGCAAACACTTCCGATACACAACGCTTAACTCAAACTTAACTTAAAGAAAAAAAGAAAAAAAATAACAAAAAAAAAAGAAATAAAATAAAAAAAAAACCCAAAAAAAAGAGGAGAAAAAAAAAATCGCCGAAATTAAAAAAAAAAACCGAAACCTTAATAGCTTCATTAACAGCCATAAGGTCGCGTCGCACAGTGTAACAGTGTAAGCCATATAGAAATAAGAAGAAAAAGCAAACAGCGGCTGCCGCCACTTGGTATGCAGCTGGAGAAGCAGCGCAAAGGCGCTTCTGCATTCTGCAAAGTCTCATTGTGTGTTGTTGTGATGTGATGTTCTTTCACGCTGAAAGCGCAATTATGTTAAACCAAAACGGCAATTGACTTTAGGCGTGTTGCAATACCGAACTGAGGCCGAAGCCGAAGCCGAAGCAGTAGCAGCCATGCAGCCGCACACGAATGCCACGTACACAGCAGCGGCTAATCAGCAACAGCAGCAGCAACAGCAGCAGCAGCAGCTCATGCAGCAACACCAACAACATCAGCAACACCAACAACACCAACAACATCAGCAACACCACGAACAACACCTTCAACACCATCATCATCATCATCATCATCATCAGCATCATCAGCATCATCAGCAGCAGCAGCAGCAGCAATTGCAGCAGCAACAGCAACAGCATCAGCATGAAGATGAAACGTTTCTGCATCATGGTGCAAATGCTGCCACGAATTTGCGTTATTTTGAGCATGAGGAAGTGTCGACACTCTTGGCACCGACAACGGCAACGGCATTGTCGCATATATTCGAGCCAGCAGGCGCTGCTGAGAAGTCCAATCAGGCCAATCATGTTGGCCAATCAATGCAGAATGGTGCACATTATGCGGTTGTTGCCAATGCACCGTCAAACTATGAATTGCAAACGATGCAGGCAACAACAACAATAACAGGCACAGCAACAGCAACTGCAACGGCGGCACATGCAGCGGCGGCAGCAGCAACAACAAATGGCTCTGCAACCGCTTACGCAATTTATGGCTACTATAAGAACAACGACAGCAACAACGACAACAACAACAGCAGCAGCAGCAACAGCAAAGACAACAACAACAGCCATGCCAGCCATGAACTTTACTGGAGGTAAGTGAACGCCACTTGATCGCATACTACGCACATACACACACACATACACACACACATGCATACATACATAAATGCATATGTGTGTGTGTGTGTGTGTGTGTGTGTGTACTGATGAGTATGTACATGCGTACTTACAAATTCACTGGATACAAAAAAACGTCATAAAGACAAATAATGTGCAAAGTTCTTTATTTTTTTTTTGGGTTTATTTTGAATTTTTTTTTTTTTTAATTTTTACGAAATAATGTGTGAGTAGTTCCCTGTAATGTAGACAGTAAGCAACAAAGCATGGGCAGTTCTAATATCATTTTATGTGTGCAACTTTGTCGGCAAATGAAGAACACAAAAACGTAAATATAAAAAAAATTAAAAAGAGCAAAAAAAAAAAAGTATTAAGAAAAATTAAACTAAAATACTATTAAAAAAAAAGTATATGAAAAACAGACAAAAAAAAAAAAAGAAGTAAACTCACTTCGTGGAAACTGTTTAACAACCATTTAGAACACGTTTTCAAATGTCGTTTCCAAAAATGAAATTATGAAATCGTTTGTGTGAATGAGTCCACGAGTCCACGAATCCATGTACGCGTCCACGTTGTGCTTCTGTGAATATTCTTTTTACATTTTGGATTTTGTTTTGTTTTTTGTTTTTTTTTGTTGTCATTTGTTTTTGGTTTCTTTTTTATTTATTTTGTTATTTTGTGTGTTATTTGGCTTTGTTTATAACAAGTTGACGAAACCGTTGCGGTGTCATGGAAAAGGTCGCGTACTCGCAGAGCAGACGCAGACCGCAGACAGACGGCACAAATGCTTCTAATGCTGTTTCCATTGCGCTTTCATTTCATACATGCTGCCGCGCAATTTGTTTTGACCTTAAAAGCATACAAAATTAAAAAACGTATTAAAACCGAAAAAAAAAAGAAAACCATATATAAGTTAATAAATAAAGAACAAAAAAAGGCAAAAAGAAAAACCAAATCTAGTGAACGCATATGAAACGCCTCGCACTCACGCACTTTGACTTTAGTTGCTTGTGAAATTGATGTACATGTCCTATAAATATACACACTACACACATCCGTACTCACATATAACAGCAACTGTAAAAACAGTTTTGTCTTGTCTCCAACTGAAACAGCCGCGTGAATTAAGGTGACAAATGTCGCAGCCCATGAAATGCTTGTATACCAAGTGTGCCCACAATTTCATTTGAACTTAATTAACAGTTTTCAACATTAACAGCGATGGCAGCCCACACACACACACGCACACACACACTCGCACATGACCAGCATTCAACGCAGTAACTGCCAAGTATCTGAAGCGAAGTTGCTAACTTGCCCAATGTTCGTCTTCATTTGCAGCTACTTGTCAGAGTTAGGATGCTGGAGGTTTTGTAGCTCTGTCACTTCTCTGATAGACTTCGATGAGCTGCCGTGGCCATCATGGGCTGCTTGGCTATTTAACACAAACTGCCTCAGTTCTGAGAGCTCTTTTGTTAATACTTTATTTTCCTCAAGGAAAAAACGAAATTAATATATAATTCTGTTTTTGTGTTTTCGTTTGCTTTGCGCGTCTTTTTAAAATGATTATCTGTGATATGTAAAACCAAATCTCGCTAACTACTGTCGATTGTCATTGCAATATTCAAGTTAAGCGATTTTAACGAAAATAAACGATTAAACATTTTTGAAAAAACTTTGTCGCATGCCCCCAGGGCTACTTGGCAGAGGCTAAGTTTGATGTTAATGGTGCCGCTATGGCAAATGCGTTTAGCATAAGTTTTGTTAGTCTTTGGCACAGTTTTATTGAGCAGCTCAGTTCATTGTTAACATTGTTATCGGCGAGCAAAAAAAAAACGGTTTAAAATTAAATAAATTCATATAATATATTTAAAAAATAAAAGTGAGCAACAGAAATTGTGCGCTTATCAAGCAAACAAACAAAAATATGCATTTCGCTTTAAAGTTAAAGAATCAGTGTAGTAAAATTGTGCAATGTGCTAATTAACAGTCACTGTTGCCTAACATTGCCTAGCATGTGTGCACTCTGTTGTTTAACATGCTGCAGTCCACAGTCACCTGCAATAATCAGTTACCATGCGTGCGAACACATTTCGGATGCGGATGTGTATGTGGATGTACATAGCGAATGTGGAACTACGATGCCAGAATGATTTCCGATCTCAATCTACATTTTATAAGCCATACTTCAGCATTCCCATCACAAAACAAAAAAAGGAAGTTAGCTTAAGAATAAAAAAACTTAAGTATGTAATTTTTGCAGTCTTAAAATTAAAATAAAATAAAACATAATACGTATGTTATGCAATAAGGAAGTAAAAGTGGGCGTCTTTGGGTTACGTTTTTTTAATTAAAAATATAAAATATATATATATGTATGTGCTTCCATTTATATATATATATACTTGAAACTCATATCAAAATGAACGATTGCTTTTAAAAAAGTATAAATGAAGTTAAAAAATAATATTAAAAGAAAAAACAAAAAAAAAACATAAAACTGCATCATATGCATCAGCGCTGTTAGACGTCTGTAAAGCACAGCTAAGAGCTGCCGAGCTGTCTATCAAATGGAAACAAGTTGGTGGGCAGTAAAGTTTTATATGCAACGCCATGAAAATGCAGATGCAAAAATGTTGAAATTGGCACAATCTGGTTGTTAAAAAAAAAAAAATAAAATAAAAAATAAAAAACTGAGAAAAAGAAAGAAAAAAACCAAAACGATCCGTGAATTACACAAACGAGGACATAAAGAAGCCGTTAACGCTTTTAAGACATTCTATGCAATTTAATTTGTTTTGCTTATTGGGCTGGGTAGGCAGGCGGCGTGTATCTGTGTATCCGTTGCAAAATATGAATCGCTTTGGTGGCGAATGTGTACAAATTAGTTACACAATAAAAATTTGGTAGCCACCAGCAATTAGGTAAAAATACTAAAATTCTAAGGAAAAGCTATTGCAGAGACAAAAAGGAATTTATTAAAATGCATAGAAAATATAAAATTAGCCAAATGATTTATTGCATCAGTTTATCAGTTGCACTCTGCGGTGCATGTGTATGTATATAGCAGCATGTGTATGGGCGTAATTGTCCTTTCATTGTCCTCGCACTGTCAGTGTGTGTCAGTGTGAAGCTTTGCATAGTTTATTTGTATGCAGCGATCAATATAAATGAGATTGTTTTTTTTTTGTTTTTTTTTTGTGTTGCTGTTGATGTTGTTGTTGTTGATGTTGTTGTTGTTTTTGTTTTTGTCGTGGTTGCAATATGAAGATGAAATACACGGCGTCGTCGTCGTCGTCGTCGTCGTCGTCGTGTTTTGCTATTTACAATGAATACTTATGTAAATGCTAAGGTTTTTTTGTTATATTATTCGTGTTAAGTTTCATACGCGACTATTTCATACATTTCACATTTGTGCGTCTGCTGACGTGAGAAAACGAAATAGTCACCACATTTACACAACAATACAAATTTTTAAATGCTCTAACAAATGAAACGGACACGCAAATGTTGGGCAGCTCTTGCCCACAAATTACTTGTTCAGTCGAAATGTTGCCGCCCTGTTCATGCGCACCAGCGGCACAGTCTTTATTTCGAACAAACCAGGCGCCACGCCGCTCTCCTTAATGAATGTCCTGCTGCTAGCATCGGACCTCGCAATAAACGCGCGTTGGCTTTTCTCAATACTATTTGATTTACATTCTACCTTGCTCTGCTCCAAATTGACCTCGGAGGTCGCCGAGTTCGGTAAATTTTGCTCACTGATCGTATCCGAACATGGACCAGGCGCGCTGACATTGATGCTGCCACTTTCGGACGTCTCCAATGGGTCGGACGACTTGCGATTCGTCTCGGACGAGCTGGTCTCGAATCCGCTGCTGGTCTCATCATCCTGCGTGCGCTTGCTCTGCTTCGGCTCGAGTGTCTCATTGCCATCGGAATCGGTGTCCTCGTCTAGACAATCCAGAACCATACGGTAATCGAATTCAGGCGCCAAAGTGATCGCAGCTGCCTCCGGGTCAACTTCGCAGTCGGTTGCTGGCCGCAATGCTCCTATCTGTCGCCAGCACAGCTGTTTCTGTATGCCGTCATACCACGATTCTAGTTCCGGTGCCAGTTTATTGTTGGCTTTGAGGATCTCGTACGTGTGCCTTAGCGTCTTCAAGACAGTCGAGAATGAGCGGACCATGGCGATGGAGTTCTTGACAAGTTCCTCATTAATGCTGCACAGATAATGATTTTCGATGATCTTCCTCGACTTCAGCAGTTCGTGGTCCTTGCTTTTCTGGTAAATAGCCAGGATCAGTGCTTGATTTGAGTTTGCTATTTGTAGCCTCATCTGTTCCACGTGGCTGCGTGCGATCTTTAGCTTCTGTTGCCAATACTGCAATTCCGGATCCTGCTGCTCTTTCTGCTTCAAGGCATACATATATGCTTCATTTGCAATCAGCTTTAGCGAATTCTCAAGGTTCTCCTGAAGCATATGCTTCAACACTAAATGCTTCAGATGATTGCGTAGCCAGTATACGTGGCTCTGCATCTCGAGCTCCATAGCATAGACGGCATCGATCCTTTTGAACCATGCCAGCAGTTGCTCTGCCCCATCGTCATCGAACTCATTGCGCTGCGCCGCACTCTGCTCCAGCTTGGCCAGCCTCGCCTCGAGCTCCTTGTTCCGCGCCACAAGACTCTCGCGCTCCGCCATCAGTTCGCCCAGCTGCTTAATGTAATACTCCTTGGGCATGTTGTACCGCAACACATTCTGCCTCAGGCTGGTGCGTATCTGCTTGGCGCGATCGGCATACTTGAGCGTGTTGTAGGTGTCCTCGTAGCACAGCGCGCTCATCGAAATGTTCGCCACCATGAGCGTGCGGCAGTTGCCGCCGAGCGAGTCCTTGAGCAGACGTGTCAGCTTGGAATCACGATACGGTATGTGCTTCAGCCCATCGGCCAGTTTGTTGATGCAGTTGCCCAGCGCGAGCAAGCTCTTGTTGATGCTGGCGCCCTCCTTGAAACGCAGACCAATGCCCTTGGTGCACGCGGCGCGTTCGCTGCCCGCCAGATCGATCATCGACAGCTTGACCGTGCGCTTCGTGCCGCCGCTGCGGTGTGTCGTCATGCGAATGTGCACCTGGAAGACGGCATGCGAGCGCGAGCTCTCGGCATGCGCATCCGTGGGATGCTGCGTGCGGTTGGCGGTGCCCAGGGCGAGCAGGCGCATCAGCTCGCCGGCATCGTGTATGGGCGTGAGCAGCAGGCCGCTGACAACGACACCGTTGGCGTCCTCGCGCAGCTTCAGGGGACCCGACTTGTCCAGCAAGTTCATCACCTGTTCATTGTACACCTCCAAGTAGCTGACGCCCACATCGTATTGGCGCTCGCTCTGCTCCGCCTTGATCTTCTCGAACAGATGGCTCATGGTCAGGTACATCAGTCCGGGGCTCGAATCGCAGCCAAGCATTGTGTACGTCTTGCCCGCACCCGTGGCCCCATATACAAATACGGAGCAATTGTAGCCATTGAGTACAGCATCCACCAAAGGCATGGTGCACTCTTCGAAAATGTCACGTGTTGTATTCTCCGTGTCGAAGACGCGATCGAAGCTCATTGACAGCTTCTTGTTTAGTCGCTTGATGCCTTCCCGGTTGATTCCCTTAACCCCTTGATAGAAGAATACGTCATCTTCCTCAACGTCGGGATCGAACAGCAAACTCGAACCGTCCAACAACTTAACGATGCACCTACGATTTTGCTCAACTTCGTGCTTATTATACGGACGCACTCTTACCGCGACCTTTATATGACTAGGCTGCTCCTCAGGCAACATTTTGCCTCAAATTAAAAAAATGTTCTGCAAATCTATAAAACAAATTACGCCACCTTTGTAAGTATTAACTTGAACGAAATTCTCAAGCCTCCTAACATTGAAGGCAAAATGAAAAGCATAGACAACTTCGATTTAATAAAACTTCGATGAACTCATGGCAAGAGTGTTCGATTATTGTAATGGAACAAAGTGTTATTGATGAATGAATAAAGAGATCAGAGCAACTTGTAATAACTTTGGTTATAATACAATATAAGCTTTATATCTGCCAATGTCGGATAAAGCTCTGAGATGTCAATGAAAAAACTATTCAAATGTTTAATGACATTATAGTAAGGAGGAATAAAATTATTGCAAAATTGGACACGACGCAGACAAACGATCAAACGTTATAAAGATTTTGATGATTGTTTGTCTGAAGCTCTGCCAATAAAAAATAAGCATAAAGTGATAGATCATATCGTAAAAACATAGAACGTCTATCTATGTATGTATATATATATATACATACAAGTTCTTGCAATAAAAGTAGGCTGTGATTTTATAGAATCAAATACCTGGAAAAAAATCAGTAATGTTCATATGAAACTAAGCAACAGAGAAAAAAAATTATTGACTCACAAATAGACAATATCGTATATCTAAAAAATATAAAAATCAGTGCCAGTGGTGGATTTTATGATAACCCATTAATTTGTAATCAAATCTGTGACTGACTAACCTTCCGGTCACAGTTGGAGTTCTTATTGAAATAAAATTACTTTAGTATTTGAAAAGAATGTGAATAAATTTTTTATTGAAATTATTATATTATTATTATTAATTGTTATATTAGTTACTTTGAATATATGTTTTATTTATTTACCATAAAACCAGGAGTGTGTTAAGTGTTAGAAGATGTTTTCCATATTGGTAATGACGAAAACAATTTTGAAGAGTAGAAAATTGTATTTTTTTATTGGGTAACAATTCACATGAACAATATTTTATATAATATATGTATATAATATATATTTTGCCTGCTGCGCTTGGTTGACATTTTTAATAAAATTTCATCTACTTTTCTTTCTATTCAACAATGCAATACTCATCCTGGGTTCATGATATAAAATATATATATGTATACTATATGTATGAAGTTCAAGTGATTATTTGAAATAGTTATATAAACCTTCTATCTCATTAAGAAACATGTCATCAATTGTTTAATTGTCGCAGATCTGTGAATGAGCACATGCGTGGCGCAGATGTCTGCAAGCTGCTGCAGCGTTTTGAGCAATAAACGTGTGAGGACGGCATTTGTGCAACTCCTGTGTAAACCGAAACGAGTGCGGCAAAAATTGTATTTTTATCTCATAATAGCGACGCAGTCTGAAAACATGTCGCGGATCCTTGTCGGCGCACAGCGTTGCTAGAGTAGATCTGGTAACATGAATTTAAGAGCGAGATTGTCCTTTTCATATATGCCTGCATGTGTGTGTGTAGATGTGCATGCAAATCAGTAGCAGTTCATGTTGTATTTTTATAAATTGAAGAAGATCTCATTAGTAACAAAAATAGTCCATAGTTGCGCATGTGTGCATATGTGTGTGTGTGTGTGTGTGTGATTTGGCTATTTCTGACTGCTATCGTTTGCTGCAAATCAAAAGCAATCAAAGCACACAAATTTTACAGTTGACTTAAAGTTCAACGATACACAACCAATAAAACAACAACAACAAAAACAACAACAACAACAAACAACAACAACGATAATAATAAAACTTTGATTCTGAAAACAAACAAATAAACAAACAGACAAGCAAACAAATAAAGCAAACAACAAACAGGCAGCAGGCAGCAGGCAACTGAGCAAGCAAACAAACAAACAAACAAACAAACAAACAGACAAACATATGAACATGTGTATGTACATACATACGTGCTGCCTATATAGGCATATATGTATGTATGTATGTGTACATATTTTATATCAAGCTAACCACACACATACATTAAAATACATATATATGTATATATATATATATATATATATATATATAGATAGGTATATTTATTTATCGCTATGAAATCACAAAGTTTGAGGCGGTTTGACGCCCCGGCGAGCGCGGCAGCGAGTGTTTGACGTGCGAGCGAGCGGTCTGTGGACGACGGCGCGTGTGCGCAAAAGAGTGCGAGTAGTGATGTTGATGCTGCTGATATGTTATGTTAGTTTGTTTTTTTTTTTTTCTTTTTTTCGCCTTCATTTTTGTTGTTGTGCTTGTTGTTGTTTGTTGTTGTTGTTTTTATTGTGGAAATTTGTTGCCAACTGTTTGCAGTATACGTCGTACGTAGACTTGTTTTGCACTTGGAATCTGGTTTGCTGATCGTGTTGCGCTTAGCTTGTGCTCCTATTTATATATGTACGTACATTTATTTAATCGAACATACATATAGCTTTATACGTACATACATACGTACATATATATGCATGTGTATGTATGTATGTATGTATGTACGTCTGCATGTCTGTTTGTGCATTATATGTGCGTCGGTACGTATTTGTTGTCTTGCAAGTTTCTGCCGTTCAATAGCAGTGATACGAGGTGCACAGGTGTTGCCGCCCGAAACGATTCCTGCTGCATGCTTTCTGGATAATTGTGTGCAGTGTGACTAACAAGACTAAAAGAAAAAAAAAAACAACAACAACAACAACAAAACAACAAAACAAAAAACAATCGAACAAGAATGAAAAAATAAACAACAACAAAAAGCATTTAAAAAAGCCAAAGAAGAAGAAGCCAGAGCAAAAGCAGCAGCAGCAGCAGCAGCAGATGAACAAAATCAAAACAACAACGACAAGCAGAACGATGACGACGAAGACGAAGACGATGACGATGACGACGACGACAGCATGCACAGTTATTTTTGCTATAAAAATATTTGATTGCTGCACTGCAGCATGGCATCATGGCATCATGGCATCATGGTCTCATGGCTTGATACGGTTTTCACCTCTAACATATGTACGTTGACAATTTCTCCTGCTTTAGTTGGCCAAGCGTTTAGTAAAAAAAAAAAAAGAAGAAGAAGACCTTAAATAAAATGTTCGTTTGTTGATTTTTTTTATTAATTGGTTTTCTTTTCTTGATTTGTTGTCATTTCGTTTATGCCAGCACATCGACGAACAACAGCAAGCTAAACGGACAGACCACACCTATCGATGTATCTAGCCTATCGCAAAATGAAATTCAAGGCTTTCTACTCGGTGCACACCCATCATCGTCAACGGCAGCAACAACAACGGCGGTCTCGACGACAATTTCGCAGCCAACGTCCATAATACATCCAGCAGGTGTCAGTGGGGTGGCCAATGCAACTGTTGTGGTAACTGCCGAACAGCAGCAGCAGCAGCAGCAACAGCAGATTATAAGCATCAAACGAGAGCCAGAAGACTTACGAAAGGATCCTAAGAATGGCGCGAATAATAACAATAATAACAACAATAATAATAACAACGCAAGTGGCCATGGTCAGAAGGTGAGTGTGAAACTTAACAAATTAATGTATATGTACATATTATGTATGTATTTCAATGGACACACACGCCCCGTAAGCGCCCCAGTCAGCCCTCACACGCGTTAGCACGTTGACGTTAGTCCTTACAAGAAAAACAAAATAAACAAAAATAATACAAAAAAAAAAAATAACAAAAACACAAAACAAAAAAAAAAAAATGTCAAAAAAAAAAAAAGTATTAAAGAATATTTTGCAGCAGGCTGACAAATTAGGCGTCCAAAAGCGCAGTCGACAGGCAATAAAACAGCAACACAAAATTAAAAAAAAAGAAAAAAGAACAAAATCTAAGCAAGGTCAAATATTTGTATAGTCTAGATGGCATTTGCATACGTACGTAGGATTCGGCAGCGCTCACAGAGCATGCAAAAATATGTGTGTCCGTCTGTCTGTATGTTTGTCTGTAATTTGTACATGCATTTTCATACGGCAAACACAATGTACCATATTATGGTCAGGCGTATGCACAAAACCCAACAATCGACCGTACAATGCCGTACGCGCGCGCGCACTCTTTTTCTCTCTCTTTCTCGCTCTCGCCATGCGAGTGCAATGTGTGATTTTATTTAACGCTTAGGCGCCACGACTTGCAATTGGTCTGTCAACGGCGCAATGAGCATCGCATTGCAGCCAATACGATTGAGTGTTCTATTGGCTCACAGAAAAAAAAAAAAAAAAACATACGAAGCGAATGTACGACAACAACGGCAACAACGGCAACAACAACAACAACAATAACGATGACGACGACGACGACGACGACGAACATTACAGCGAAACTGTTATAAAATTGTACATACGCGTGACAAAGTCGCAGTAGCAACAGCAGCAGTCTGTTATAATTCATAAAATCTACGCTTATCGTTCGCTGTTGTTGTTTTTGTTCATATATAATAAAATAATAATACAATAACAATGTACGTGTACATTTTTACCTGTGGCGAAATGCTCGGTCGCGTATGTTGTACTCACTCGCGCACACGCGCAGTTACACTCAACTCATATGTGTGGCGTGTTGAGCGCTTTGACTATTAAAAATACGCGCTTGTTAATGGCTCGCAATTGCATTTGCCAAGTATGCATATGTATGTATTTTAATTGGTATGTGTTAAATAAAATTTAAAAAATAAAAAAAAATAAAAATATAAAAAAAAAAAATTAAAAACAAAAAATATTATTAGCAAATAAAAAATTGATAACAAAAACAAAGAGAAACAAAAAAAACAGGTGTAAAAATTGCAATTGCTTTCGAAATCAATTGCTTCGCGCGCGTTATGAGAACTAAACTGCCAGCAAAGGCAGCAAAAAGACAAAAATCTGTAACAAAAACTGACACAAGTTTCCGCTAATTATGCTTTGAGTGCAAACTTCCGGCCGTACTAACTTCCTTTGGCTAAGCCAACTAGCTAAATTTTCTTTACATAAGTACTTAGGCATGTATTTACTCGTCGCATGCTATTCTACATACATTTGTTGTTTGACAAAATTGCGCCGCCCTGCCTATATCAGCACAACTTTTAGTAACACGGTAATATTGCGAAAGATACCAACCATTTTGCGTCTTTACTACAGTGTTCGCACGGTTCTGTGAACACTCGATTATGCGAACATGTGCAACAGTGATCACTCTTTTAAATACATTAGCATATGTTTACTATAGAAAAGTTATTCTCTTATATAGCCGGTGCAATTTAGAGGGTGTTCACTGTAACGAGAGAGTTCGCAAAACCGAGTGTTCGAATAAGCGAACAAGCACTGTATTTGCGACTTGAGCTCAAATCGCTTGAGTGTTAAACAACTTGAGTGAGTTTCAACGCATATTATACGCTGATGTTGCTGTTATATATGTTAAACGCATACGAGAGAGAAAGAGACACACGCAGTCCAGTTGAAATGAAACTCAATCCAATGTGATCACACCACTCAACACCTTGGTGAGTTTTAAGAGCGCGACAGGCCGTTCGCGTCTGCGGATCCCACCACTCCGAGTACACCACGCCAATCGCTGAGGCTGTGTGTGGTAGCTTGCCGTATGAAAACTATGAAAATACCCCCGTCTGTGTTGGCTTAACGTGTGGTGAGAACGATTTTGCCATACGAATTTACAAAAATGGTGAAACAAAACCGCGCAGTCGTACCTGGTGTCAGTTGGCCACACCACGTTGTCGGAGTAAGATCAAACGAGTTGGCTTGTATCGATGATTAGTGTTATGTAGCGTATATGTGCGCACTTATAATACGTCAAAATATTTTTTTTTTTTTTTTAATTAAACAAATACGAAATATAGAAAAGAGATTTACAGTGATTTTTGAATTTTGATTCGTTATCGGCATGTGTTAATTGAAAATTTTTAATTGTTAATTGTTAATTGTAAATTGTCATTCGGTGTGGCGCACAAACCTTGTACGCAACGCATGGGGACAACGTTTTGAAAGTGTTGCAAGCAAATCAAGAAATGTATTTACGTGTTTAAGCGTAAGTGACCACTCAAATTAATAATGAAACAAAAAATAAAAAACAAAAAAATAAAAAAAAAACAAATAAAATAAATAAAAATATTGATAATAAAATTATTAATAATAGTTTGTGAAGCAAAAGCAAAATATAAGCAAAAACATGGCAAACTGTTAATCACAGGCTAAAGTGCAGCTAAATGCAATTAAGTACAATAAAACTAACACCTGTCGCTTTAGCGCCAAATACTTGTGTGTGTGCGTGTGTTATGTGTGTATATGTGTGTATTTTTCATATAAAATAAACAATCCCCAAGTAGCCAAGAAGTCAAGCACTGCGCGTATTAACGTACGCTTGCGCTTAAAAACAAATGTCAAAAGCAACAACAACAACAACAGCAGCAGCAATAACAACCACAACAACAAACAGCGAGAAAAAAAAGAAATAATAATAACAACAACAACAACAGCAATGCATATGTAGGTATGCATGTCTGTGTGTTTGTTTGTAGATAAACATGCGTGTAGGCGTACAGCCTTGCCAGACGCCCACACAGCAAACAAGTTTGTGCGCGCAGTCTTTTGTTCCGCCGTGCACAGCGCTAAGAACAGCACGACATAACACAGCACACTTGTCTCTGCTGTAGCCATGCCAGCGACGCGCCACACATAGCAGCACAGCACAGCAGCCCAACAGCCCAACAGCCCACCTACCCAATAGCCCAACTGCCCAATAGCCCAATAGCCCAACTGTCCAATAGCCCAGAGCACATGTGGCCATTTTGGCTTATCACAACGCAGCATAGGCATAATGTTACGCGTAATTAGTGTATAAAATGAATTTTTTTTCTCATTTTTTATTGCCGCAACTTAATACATAAATAATAAAAAATTAACAAGAAAACAAAAAGCCACGAAAAAAAAAACTAAAATAAATAAAAACAAAAATTCAAAATACGAGGAAAAAAAAATGAAAAATATAAAATGGAAAAAAAAAACAAAGTTTCACTTTTTATCCAAACACATTAAAATAGTTAATTGGCTTTATTTAAATTTTTTTATTTCTTCCTCATACATAAATATATGTCTCTGTTTTGCATAATTCTAACTGGCAGCAGCAGCCGCAGCGACAGCAGAGACAGCAAAGGCAACAGTTCGACGCTTCGTCAATAAATGTAGCGTCGTCTAGTATCTAGTATCTGTTATGTGTTTGCGTCTGCGTATTTAAATTTTTCTTAACGTTTATTATTTTTTTTTTTTTCTTTGCTTAGCTTAGCTTAACTTAACTTTTTTTCTTCTTATTTTGTTATTAAAAAGATTCCTAAATCTTTGTTGCTTATTTTTTTATATGCTTTTTTTATTTGGTTTTTTTTTATTATTTTTTTTTTTTTTAATTTTTGTTTCATATGCTTAGTCAAGGCCTTTACTGACGTCGCGCGTTAAAATGCAAATTGATTTTGAAGAACAAATTTAATTAGCTCGGAGCTAGAATCTGTACGCTGTTGCCTGCTAAATTATTCAACAAATCTTTAAATGATTTGATATCTGACATTTTAAAATCTCGCATACGCATACGTTGGAAATGTGTTTTCGTGTCAGTTTAAAAATAAACGCAAAAAAAAAAAAAAACAATTCCCTTATCGGTGACAAAAGTATTGTTTAAAAAAATTATCAAAATAAAAAATAAAATAAATAAAAAATAACAAATACATACATATAATATAATATTAAGACTTGTATATATTAAAAACAAAAAAATATTTGTCAGCCAATATACACGCAGTCAAGCAAATTGCTTATGATATTTTTTTTCGCTGCTGCTGCTGCTGCCAGGTTTCACTTTCAGCGCGCCAAAACGCGTCAGACTTAAGACCCATTGATAAGAATGTTGTCTGCTATTAGTTGAAAGATGTAAAAATTATAGCATAGCTGTTAGTTATGAGACATGATAGTGTGTAAATATGTACAGATGTATGTATATGGTAAGGTATATGCTTATTATATATACATATTTATATGTGTGCGCGCATGTATTACCTCATTTTTCACACACATTTGTAGCAAAAGTTATCCATAACCATTTGACATTTTAGGCGATCAATAAAAAGCAATGGTAATTAACATATTCATAAGCATATATCACACACAAAAAAAAAAAACAGAAACAGAAACATATTGCTTTCAAAAAAATAAAAATAAAAAAAAAGAAACACCACAAACTTAAATAAATATAAAATTAAAACAAAAAAAGAAAGAAACCAAAAAAAAAAAGTATAAATAAAAAAATGTACCTGTTTACTTATTTTGTTAACAGATTTTTATAGCATTTCTGCTGGCATTATATGCACATTAGTCTGCGCTTTAAAACCACAATAACAACAACAGCGAGAATTAAGAAAAATAAATAAAATCATCAAACAAAAAAAAAAATTCAAACAAAATTTCCACTACTGAAAAACTTTTACCAATAAAAAAAATCTACACGAGGCAACTGACTGCCTTAGCTAATTTAGGCGATCTGTGGCAGGCAAAGTAAAGAGCAATAAAATGCATTAAAAATGTCACTTTCATTAAAATAATGCTTGCATTATATGGCTACCAGCTTGTCATTATACACACATATATGTATATAAATATATATAAGTTCGTATGTATGTATAAAAATGCAAGCGCCTAATTGCCCACAGACAGGAGACGCGCCTTTTGACGCATAACAGACCCAACTGCGTCGCCTGTCAGCAAAGTTAAAGCTTAGCTAGTGTTTGTTGTTGATTTTGCTTTTGTTTTTGTATGTCTGTTGTTTTATAGAAACACCAAAATAAAAATTCAAATAAAACAGAGAAAAAACCAAAAAAAAAAAAAAGAAAAAAAAAAACCCAAGTAATAATAATCAATGTAACTGTAAACGCCTTGCTGTGCTTGCATACCATAAACTAAAACTAAATTCCACAGGTTTTAGTCGTGGACTCAACACCAACATTAGAAACTAAAACTAAAAAGTCAACTAGTCCAGCAAGTACATCCAGTGAAAACATGTATGCTACTACCGGCGGCACACAGATTTACCTTCAGGTGAGTGGACACAACAAACCAACACACACACGCACACACACACACACGCACACACGCACACACACACACGCACACACAACTGAACGAACTTAATTTAACGTTGACAATTGATACGACGCATAACCCAACCCAATCCAAAAGAACAGAATAAAAAAATAAAAAAAAAAATACCAAAAACTGATAATGTTGGCATTTT
Source organism: Stegana nigrithorax (assembly GCA_037044495.1). Classification (NCBI taxonomy): domain Eukaryota; kingdom Metazoa; phylum Arthropoda; class Insecta; order Diptera; family Drosophilidae; genus Stegana; species Stegana nigrithorax. The sequence continues at coordinate 23,860 of JBAMBQ010004841.1, forward strand.
GTAATCGATTTAATGCATTTCCATTGGTCTAGACCTCACATACCTCGAATGCAAACGGTACGGGCCAAGCAAATCTCAGTGCACAATCGCCGAGTCCGGGTCCGTACATAAATCCGGATAGCTATGGCATGTACACAAATCGTTTACCTCCGGGACCGCCGACTGCGTTCATTGCGGAACCCTACTATAGAGAATATTTTACACCCGATGGCCAGGGTGGTTATGTTGCCACACGTTCCATGTACGGTGACAATGAAGCGCCCCAAAATCAGACAAATGCCACATACGAGAATCGCTTTGCCAACAGCACGAACACAACAAGTGCGACGGCACCGCCGCCACCGCCGCCCATCAAGAGTGGCACGCCGATCTATGCCAAGGCCATTACAGCCGCCGGTCTGACCGTTGACCTGCCAAGTCCCGACTCGGGCATTGGCACCGATGCGATAACACCGCGGGATCAGAACAGCATACCCCAGGTATGTACGTCTATAAGTCTTACAACATTTAACACCAAGTAATCCCAAAAATCATACTTAGTCATATTTGTATTACATTTAATTTTAAGTTGCCATTTATTAAAAAAGAAGAAGAAATTTGTGGTTTTTTTTTTTTTTTCTTTAAATATTATATATTGTGTAGGATTGTTAATGCAAGCGTGTAGTGTCCATTGAAATTTAACTAGTCTACTATATTAACTTTAATATGTAATTTTTTGTTTGTTGTTTTTTTATGTTTTTTTGTTTTTGAAATTTATGCAAACTAATTATTTATGTCTGCTTGCAGTCTTTCGATTATACAGAATTGTGCCAAGCCAGCGCCGGCGCATTGATCGATGGCAATGGCACCATACCCTTGCCGGTGAACAATATACAACGTGCTACAGTGACCATACACGGTGGCCAGAACAGTCCAACCACCTCCTTGGTCGACACAAGTACCAATGGCTCCACAAGATCGCGACCTTGGCATGATTTCGGCCGTCAAAACGATGCAGACAAAATACAAATACCAAAAATGTAAGTGAACCCAATAAAAACTTCTTATGTTATGCTTCAACTAGGTTCCAATGCAAATAACCAATCTTAAATATACTTTACGCCCATGCCACGCCCACTTGTGTAGTTTTGTACACACACAATGCCAATTTGGCTAATTCCCTTTCGTAGCTCGATTTACAGTTGCCCTCATCTACATAGATTCTTTTTGCTGCGACTCCTAATGCCAGGATGGACACACTCACATGTTATGCTAAGTCTGCCAAAGTTTCGCTTTGACTTCACTTCGCATCGGTGAAGTAACTTATCTCAAATTATGGTCCTCTTTGGATGAACTTGCATAAATTTTAGCCGCGATTCCCACATATTTTGCATTCAAAACGTGTTTTACGTGTTTCCGAAACACATACTCATTTGCAGCTCTCGTTTAAGACACACTTTACTAAAAGCGTGTCATTTACACTTTTTCAGATCCAATCTGGCCTGAGGTGCCATATACGATATTAATTATATAAAATTATATTATTAAGAACATTTCATATCACATTCAAATTTTACGATAATCCATAGTGTGAGTTGTGCCCCATCATTTCAGTAAAGTGTCTAGGCAATAGAGCTCTCGCACTTTGTAGGTGAATTTTTATAGGAAACGTTCTCTTATCACGCCAGAACAGTCTTGCTAGGATAACTGCAGTGCTCAGTTGCCCAACAAGTCAATTATTCAAATTAGAGTCAGTTATAGATGACGATCTGTGTTTCTGTGTTTAGTTTCCTCACAAAATATTTAAATCTTTAACTTTGTGTTTTCTTATTATTTATAAATATTAATCGTATTTTAATTATTATTTCTTTTTTTTTTTTTTTTGTTTTATAATAAATATTTTTATATTTTATTTTGATCACTATAATTTATCTTATTATAATATTTATTATCATAATTAACATTTCCATATATTTCTCATTATATTCATTATTACTATGTATTTTCTTAAATTTTTCTGTTGTTCTTTTTGTTGCTTTTATGCTTTTTGATTTGCCTTTTTATTGAAGTTATTATGACAATATACATTTTTATTAATAATTTTATATGTACTATTGTCGCCTTTATTTACTTAATTCATTTTTGAGCAATATTTTTCCAATCTTATTATTACAGTTTGCATTTTTCAACATTTAATTTTATTTTTATTTCCATCAATTTTTTTTTTATTTTTTTTTTGCCTTTATTGCTTATATTTTATAATAATAACATTTATTTTATTGCTTTTATTAGACATATTTTTCATTAGGATTATTTTAATTTTAGTAATTAGAAGAATTACTTTTATTTTTTATTTTTATATACTTCATGATTATGATAGATTTTTATTAGTAAAGGCAACCTTTCTACAAATTTTGCATACCGAAGTATGAGCACACAGTAAACCCTCGTCGTCAGTAATAAATTTTAAAACAGCAAACATTTATCTAATCATTTACAAACATTTAAATGCAGCGAGTAAATTTTCGAGTTTGCCGATTTTCTTTCATTGAATATAAAACTTAGAAGTCATTTTTCGAGACTTTCGCCGTTTGAGTACTTATGCAGATACATATATGTGCATTTCGAGTGCATTTCCTTTAGACTGTTGTTGTCAAGCGGAATACAAAAAAAGCGGAAGTGCACTGACGTCTCTTTGTCCGCCAGACAAGTTTCAGCAGTTGGATCAGCCGCTCGGCGCATGCTAGAAAGTTGTTTTCTACTTTTGCTGTGGGCCGTTTATCTGCCGCCGTTTAGCGGACGGTGGGTTTGCCTGCAGAGTTTAAGAAAATTCCAATGGATTAATTCTAAAAGTTATTGCACATATCAGCGAAACCTTATCGTCCACTTTGTTCTCAGCAATGCGCAATGCGCTGTTACTCACTCATAGTGCATGAGTCCATGTCAGCCTACTTGGCAGTTGGTTGCCAAAGGATATTAAACGAACTAACTAATTTAAACTCAACAGTTAACCTTTTTTTCCCACTGTTCATACTCGCACGTTAAGGTCTACCATAAATGCAAATCGTTTCAGATTTATTTTATGTAATAAAAATAAGATGAAATGCTAGACATTGAATTTTTTATTCATGTCAAGTCTTTGCTTTTAGCTTATTTACATCACAAATAAAAAAACTGTGCGCTGCTTGCCAAAGCACAGTGACTGCTAATATTATTCTAGTATTGTATTTAGTTCAGTTTTCGTTTCGTTTTGAGGTTGCTTTAACATGCAAAAATATTTAGCACCTAATATGTCATTTAACCGTTTATTTGCAGTTTCACAAATGTTGGTTTCAAATATCATCTCGAGAGTCCGATAAGCTCGTCCCAACGGCGCGAGGACGATCGAATCACATACATCAACAAGGGACAGTTCTATGGCATCACTTTGGAGTATGTGCCCGATGCGGACAAACCAATCAAAAATACAACAGTAAAGGTAAGTCGCCTCTTTCCACTGCGCTAGGATACCTTGTGCGTTGCCATTGTGTCTGAGTGTGGAGTGTTAAGTGCTCGGTCGCTCTGTCAGGACACAGCAGCAGCAACGGCAGCGACTGTGTGGCAGCCGCAATGTTTAGTTCATTTAATCAACACCAGCAGCAACAGAAGCAGAAGCAGCAGCAGCAGCAGAACAATCAGCAACAGAAATAGAAATAGAAACAGCAACAGGAATCGAAACAGAAACAGAAGTGGAAAAACCCTTTTGGGCCTGCGCTGCCTGTTTGATTGTTGTTGTTTTAGGGCAGTTAAGTACAAGTTCTTATAACCCTATTTGTCAGTCAGTATTTTGATGCTTCTTCAATGCTTTGAGCTCTGCATTGTATATGCCCTGGAGACATTTGTATGCATTTACTCGTAATAATAATGTTTGGCGTGCCGAATGCTACTGAAATCGCGCTGAGCCTGATGCCTGATGATTGCAAGTTGCTAACCCTTTGCGCACAGGATGTGCATGTGCCCGTGTGTGTGCGCGCGTGTGTGTGCGTGTAGCGAAGAGTGACAGGAAGGCGCTGATGATAAATGATACATATACGCTTTATGCTACGTATTTGCATACGCAAACGCTTTTCAATATGAATTGTGCGTCTTTCAGCAGTTCTCAACGACGATGACGATGACGATGACGTCTGTTTGTTCAGGACTTCTTTTTCAGCATATCATCAATCAGATAAGCTCGTTCAAGATCTTGAAAAGAACGACAAAAAAAAAACACAAGACGTTGGCATAAAATGCAAATTGTAAACTGAACCAATACAGCGCAGTCAACGTCAACGTCAACGAAGTGTTAGATCCTTGCTAAAGGATTGAATTTATTGAGCGTAGAAAAGCAAACAAAAATAAATACACGCAATGATTATGCGTATAGCAATGCATACAAAAAAAAAATTACGCATATAAGAAAAAATACAAAAAAAAAAAAAAAGAATACTTAAAATAAAAAATAATAAAAAAAAACGAAGCCGCATTTCGTCGGCTGTAACACTGGCAGTTAAAAGTCGACGCACAGTTGCTAAGCTAAGCTAGACGCCATAAAATATATTATATACATACACACGCATGTGTTTGTATGTGTGTGTATATAAATAAATAAAATTAAAAATTTAAAACAAGTAAGGCACCGAAATCTGACATAGCTTAGCATATGGCGTCATGCCGGAAGTAGCAGGAAATGCTCAGCTTCATCGCACGTTTGACATAATTTCCATAAGAATTGAAAATAATATTTTGCAAAATTAAAGAACTGTGTGTAAAAAAAAAACCAAGAAGAAAAAAGTGTCAAAATTAATTTACGATGTTATTTGTTTTGTAGCAGCGCCTTCGTTAGATACAAAAGACATTTGCATATCATCGTCTGTCGCTAACTAAGTAGGAAAGAAACAGAAAAAAAAAAAAAAAAAATTAAGCAACAAATATAATAAAACCAAAAAATGAAGAAAGAAAAAAAAACACGGTAGAATTCATAGCAAATTGGAAACATAATTTATGACCTTATCAGCCTATGAATATTTAAGAAAAAACAACAGAAACCAAAAAGGAAACTAACTAAAAATGTTGCTGCAGCCTTGGGCACATTCAAGACAAACGCGCAGTCAGACAAACATGCAGATAGACGGACGGACGGACAGACAGACAGGCAACTAGACAGATAGATCTAAACGTACATGCATAATGACAATCCTGTAATACAGTTTCTCCTTACCAAAGGGTTGCAATCGACGATCGGCAATCGGCAGTCGGGATTTGGCAATCGGCAGTCAGCAGTCGGGGATCGGGGATCGGAGGTCGGCAGTCGGCTGTGTAACCGATCGCGCGTCATTGCTTGGTGATAAATATGCAAAATGGGTTGAAAAAAAAAAAATGCAAATGCTGGGAAAGAAAAAATCAAAATATCCTGCCGCTTGAATTCCTTTTGCTATGTTATGCTGCCTAATCCTTTTGACTTTTGAGAAGGGCGTTGAATCATAGATAGCAGAAATGTCACAACGCATATATTGTGTTCCTCTGTCATTCTCCTGGCTGTCCGCTGTCCGCAGTCCGCACTCGCTTGCACTTCATGCGTTCGGGTATGCGCATTTTTCATAAATCAAGCGAGTTCATTAAATAGTTTTTCCTCAATTTTTCTACTCTTTTTTTTCCAATGTTTTCTTTTTAACATTGAATTTTCTTTCGTTTTTTTTTTTTTATTTTTGTTTTTACAGAGTGTGATTATGTTAATGTTTCGTGAGGAGAAGAGCCCCGAAGATGAAATCAAAGCTTGGCAATTCTGGCATAGTCGTCAGCATTCCGTTAAGCAAAGGATACTCGATGCGGGTAAGTGCCTAAAGAAATTTTTAACAGTGTATATTATTAATTAGTTAAGTCCAATGTACACAATCAGCGGCCAAAACTGGTTATGTAAGGCGATACAAGCAGCAACCCCTTGAGTCCTTTGTTGGCAACTCAAAACTGTGGCCAGCCATTTGGTCCCATTGGGCTTGAGTGCGCTGCAAAAAAATGAAATCAATCAGTGTCCAAAAAGTAACAATGCACACACATTATGTTGTTTTAAGCAGCTGGGCAGCAGCAAGAATCTAATATGAAAATTATTACTTCTCTTGGTAAAAGACACAACTAATAGAATTCAAAATAAAATGAAGCGGTTCAACGTGGCCCACAATGATTTTTATCTCAGGCGGCTTGCAATGCAAATTGAGATAACTTAGATTATTAAATTTGAGTTAAGAGTTTACCTGTTCAACAAAAATCTACTTTGCTCAAAACACGTAACTTTATACAATTGTTGTCACACAGACAAAACAAACCTTAAGCCTTAAATTATAAAATAACTTATTATAAAATACTATTTCAAATAGTCCTGCCAAAAAACACATCCTTTCAATGGAAGAAATCATTCAGATACTATGAGCAGCAGATTTCTTACTCAAAGAGACTTTTAACTCTTTACTCTGCTGCTGCTTTGTGTTTAATAAATATTGGTATGCCCATCTGGACTGTGTTAGCTATTTCTTTGGAAAATGTTTGTAATAAGAATCTTTTTTCTTTGTAATTGTTGTTGCTTTAATTTTATTTATTACTTATTTCAATATTGCGCTTACAATGAAGCGGTATTGAAAGCAGTTTAATAAATAAATGCCATGCATTTAACAAAATTTATTATCGCTCATCACAAAGAATACTTTTACAATACAAGGCCGCAAAATACATTACAATATTATGACAAACATGAAACGTATCAATAAAAAAAAGGAGTTTTTTTGTCTGACTTAAGCTGTTAAGTTTACCCACACAGTATAAAGGTATTCCATGATAAGGAAAAGATTCCATTAGCTTATATAAACCGTTTCTGAAACTAGAAGAACATTAAAGCAATGATAGGTTTTCAAACCCTGGTTCTTTTACTGGCAACAATCTGGATTATTTTAAATCAATGGCTTTCAAACAGTGGACTAAGCTTAAACATAGATCCGCGTAATCAAGTTATTATATTAGCATATAAGAAATTATTAGTTACTCAGATGAAGCTTGAAAGACAATTTGAGCATCGAAAGAAAAAATATGAGTAATAAAATTCTAGAAACATAAACTTAGCAGGTGTAGGAAAAACAAGTCTGACTGTCAAGTGCAAAGGACTTAGGTATCAACGAAGCTAGGCATTGTATTGTTTGTTAAATCAGCAATCCTGGAGACACACCTTTATTTATTTAATTATATTATGGCTTATAATATTTGTTATGGATTGTATTGTATTATTTAGACTCATATAATTCTTATGATGCCTTTTCTAATGCAATTGCAGACACCAAAAACTCGGTTGGTCTTGTTGGTTGCATCGAAGAAGTCTCACACAACGCGATTGCAGTCTATTGGAATCCACTTGAGAGTTCCGCCAAGGTAGGTGCACACTTAATAATATTCGCACATATATCCACAAATCCACAAATCCACAAATGTACAGCACAAAAACAGTTATGAGTCATATACGCCGTTAGCTAACTAAATTTACACACATGCGAACGTGTCTATAAACAAGAGTATTAGAGACATACGAGTATGCATATTAAATACGTTTGTTATTGCCTACTGCTCTGAAATGCTGCGATTAACTTAAATTAAAATATTGTATTTAGTATGTACGCGTGCATATAAACGATTATAAATACAGCATTCATATGCATATACATATACATACATACATATACACATAGCTACAAAAAAAAAAATAATAAAAATATAAAAAAAAAAATAAAAAATAAAATACAAAAAAACACACAGAAAATAATATGACAAGTAAAACGCAAATTCTTATGACCCGCCTGTCGCATGCACTATAGTCATCTCGCTCTAGCGGCCATATTTATTAAATCATAAACCAATATCAATTTGTATATAAATTCATTTATACGCTTAGCTATTTATTGCACTTAGTTTAAATCATTGCGAAATTGTAGGCTTTGTTGCTTGATTTGCTTCTTGTTTTTTTTTTTTTTTTTGTTTTTTGTTATTTCTGTTTTTTGCTTTTTTTCTGTTTCTGTTTTTGTTATTTGTTTTTCTTCATTACATTGCATTACATTACGGCCGTGCATATGTGGGCCTGCAAGTTTGTTGCCTAAGTCTTTCGTTTTGCGACAACGCCTGGCATTGCCAGTGGAAAGTTTGCAGACCCTAACAACGTGAAATCAATTAATGCCATAATTGTTTCAATCACTGCACCGGCCGCAATGGCAGTGGCCAAAGGATCAGCCTCAGCATCAGTCGCGGCATCAGCATCGGCATCGCTGCAGCATGTGCATACACAAATAGAAACATCTTTTCAAGTTCAACGACACCATGGCTGCGGCTGCATTTTTGCCCAATTGGCCAAGCCTTATTAAACAACGTGTGTTTGTTTGTTTGTTTCTTAGCTAGGCAGTCAGTCAGTCAGTTAGTTAGTTAGTTAGTTAGTTAGTTGCTTAGCTGCTTAGTTAGTCTGGTCTGGTAATTTCTCGCATCGCGACGCCGCTTGGGCAACATGTGTAGCTGCATGTGATAGAGTGCATTTTATTTACAAATTGTTTACGCCTTAAGATGTTAATCCATTGACGACGACGACGACGACAACGACAACGACGACGACGTCTATGACGACGACAACAACAGCAACAGCAATAGCCACAGCAACTGCAACAACAGCTAAGCTGACGATGACGCTCATAATGATCACACAATGATCGTGATTATGATGATGATGATGCTGTCGTTGTTGTTGTTGACGATAATGATGCCAATGATGATGGTACACGGCAAATGTAGCAAGCGTATGATCGAACGCATGAACAACAGACGTTCGTTGCTACGGCCATCTATAAAATCGTTGGCGATTTGTGCCGTTAGCAGCAGCAGCCGCCACGCAGCCATGCAGCCATGCAGCCATGCAGCCATGCAGCCACGCATCCACGCAGCCATGCAACGGCCAAACGGGCACACACAGTCGCACGCACAAAAGCACAACAACAACAACAACGCCGCTGTGCCTGTTGCCGTCACCGCTGCCGCCTTCCTCGCCGTCCTCGCCATCCTCGCCGTCGTGCCTGTGTGGCTGCCATATGCGGTCGCTCGCATATACTCGAACACTCTGTACGTTTGCTGTGCCCGCGTCTGTCCGTCCGTCTGTCCACCAGTCCGTGCGTACGCGCCGCCACGCAGTTGCAGGTGCTCCATGTCGTCTTATATGGTACGCGCCCGCTAATTATTCACATTAAATACTGCAGCCAACGATGTCGTTGTCGTTGTTGTCGTTGTTGTCGATGTGGAGCTTGGACCTGCCTGCCATTGCCTGCCGCTGCCTGCCGCTGCCTGCTGCTGCTGCTGGAGTGCTGCTGCGGATGGAGTTGTGATTGTGGCTATTGCTGTTATTGTCGTTGCTGTTATTGTTATTGTTGCTATATGCATTGCCAGCCTCAGCCTAAGACGCACTCACAGTCCCAGCTGCTGCTGTTGTTGTTGCTGTTGTTGCTGTTGCTGCCGCTGTGGCACTTTTACCATTAAGATTGTTTCCTTTGGTATTTTTGCGTTGATGGATTTTCTTTTTGCCTTTTTTTTTCTTTTTCTTTTTATTATTTTGCTGTTGTTTTGTTTTTGCTTTTTTTTTTCTTTATACTTATTTCATGTTGTGCTTTTTTTTCTTATTTTTATATTATATTTTTTTTTTATTTTTGTTTTTTTTTTTTTTTTTTTTACATTATTGTTTTTGTTTTGTCTTTATTGCTTGCATATATGGCGTGCTTAAAATTCCTTTAAACACACTGAATCAAACTAAAAATGAATTGGAATTGAAAACGTTTGGTCCTCTGTGTATTAGTTGTTATGTACATACATACATATAAGCATACATACAGACGTATGCGCGTTTGTGCGTCTGTCATGTTGCTTTGGCATTTTTTAAACTGTCTTAGGTCTGAAGCGCGACAACAATGCAACGGCTAGCGGCAATAAACGCATAACACATGTACACACATATACACATAAACATACATACATACACACATGCATATATGTACTATATGTACAAACAAACATACAAACATACAAACATACAGGCATGGCAGCCATCCAATCAACACACGAACTGAACTCAATTTTCTCTTTTTCCAGATAAATATTGCCGTACAATGCTTGAGCACCGATTTTAGCAGCCAAAAGGGTGTCAAGGTAAGTACAATAACAACAACAACAACAACAACAACAAATGAGAAAAAAAATAAAAAAAAATCCTACACATTTTGGTGTGCAATCGAAACTTATACATTTGCTTAATGAATTTCCGTTTGATCTTGTCACCTTTTCCAGGGCCTACCACTGCACGTACAGATCGACACGTTCGAGGATCCCCGAGATGCAACGGTATTCCATCGGGGCTACTGTCAGATAAAGGTTTTCTGCGATAAGGTAAGCACATTTTACTTACTTATTCAACTCTCCGCTCGTTTGGCATTTTTTGCCACAGACTTGTGAAACATTAAATCAGTTAATCTTAGCCTGAGCAGCTTCCTTGGGTTTGCTTTGGGTTTGTATTAAAATACTTTATGCATTGAAGCAGTTAACTTCTCCACAGCAATTATACGCTTAGCATAATATTGTAAATTAAGTTATTCGTCTTGCCGCTTTAAATTTTCCAAAATATTTTCTTTCCTTCTTTCACACCAATCCTTTGTATGATATGCGGCTGTTAAAGCCAAAACTCATCGGAGTCTCTTTATATGCCATTAGCCCAGCGCTTTTGTCGGCTGTGATTTCAGAGTGCAATGACACAGATGACTGCTTTTGTGTTTTTCATATTATAATTGCAATTAGCCATAAATGGGAGCTGCGTCAATTAGCAACTTAAAAATTGTCAATTGTAACGCAGGCGGATGTCAAAATCGTCAGCAGCACTAAGAGGACCGTCAGACTTGCGTACATTTTATTTAAAAATCAAACAGCCGATTCATTCGCTTCAGTTAAGTTTCATATGCGTGGACTTTATTGCACAGAGCATATTCGAGAAAATTATTCGAAAACCAATGAAATCGGGGAATATGTTCCATAGAAACATTATAACTTAATCTATAATATTATAACCCATACAGTTCTTTCTTGGCAACTCTCACAATCCAACCGACGTATCCTAGTAATTAAGTGTTTGTGATGCTCCTCCTTTTGACATCATTTTCATTTGTCAGCTATACATCGTATAGCTGAATACTTAACCCAATTTGCTAGGGAACATTTTATATTAAATCAATGTTTCGTACTGCTAAGGAGAAATACAACTTTTGTCTAATCCTTTGCTTCTGCTCTCTCCTAGAGTGTACACATGTTTACAATTTTAGGTCTGTAAGTTTTGGTTTATGATTTCTTATCTATACTTTTATACAAACTTTGCATGGTTGCCTTATATAAAGTAAGTATATAAGCGAGTAAACTTCAAATTGACTTTGACTTAATGCCTTTATCAGACAGCCGTGCCTGTGCTGTGCTGGAGTAAAGCAACATTAAAAATTTGATAAAATAACATCAGCTTATAGTGCAGCAGTCCAGCAGACAGCATCGGGCTTGTGAAGTACATACTTATCTCGAGATCTTGAGCGCCAGTTTATCATTTAATCAAACGCTGCCGATAAACTTGGTTTCAATTCAGCAAATTTAACATGCAAATAATTGTAGTGCACTGCGGCACCTGTTTGCAAAAATGAAAAAAAAAAAACAAAGAAAAGAAGCAAACAAGAAAACGTTGGACCTAAGTTAACTTAGCTTGAGAGCTGAGTTTGCCTTAAGCCGGCAACTGTTAACTGTAGGCAGCTTTGGCTGACTTACATTTAAGCAGGGCTAAACGATTTGCGAGTTTCAACTATGCGCCATCGAGACCCTTTTGCCTTTGTGCCTTAATGCCTTTGTGCCTTTGTGCCTCTGTGCCGTTTTGCCGTTGCTGATTTACTTGCGCAAAGTGCTTGGCCACATTGATTGCGAAAGGTAAAATAAAATATAGCCCACGTGTAAGCTCGCGTACAGGAACAGTTAATAAGTAATAATGAAAAGGCGTAGCAGCATGCCTGACTGTACGTATAGACAGACAGACGCAGACGGACACGCAGACGGACACACATATGCACATTCGCTGTGCGCATTTATCAATATAAAAATATCTATATATGTACATATATATATATATATATATATATATTTATATATATATACAATACAATATATAACTGACGCATTTGTGTGTGCGTTGGAAACCTGTATGAACTTGGTGTGCGATTCACTTGTCGCAACGTCAGCTCTCTCCTGTTCATCTGCTTTATCAAATTGGGGGCACTGGCATCAGTAGAGAGAAGGCAAGCGGCATTTAAAAGTAAGTGGCCAGCACTCACAGCCTGTGCCTCTGCCTGTGTGTGTGTGCATCCGTTTTTATGCGTATGTATGCATGTGTGTATGTGCCTGCACGCTTGTGGGAACTTGCATTATTTACGGGTGTCATCCAGTCAGTCAGTCAGTGAGTCGCATGCATATGGGCTTGCATGTGTATCCTTTCGTTGCTGGCCGACGATGATGACGACGACGATGATGTTGGTCATGGTGACGGTGATGGTGACGGTGACGGCAATGGTGATGGTCATGCCCTTGTTTCGTATCGGTTTCTTCTTTTGTGTCTTTTGTGCTTTTGTTATTGTTTTTGTTTTTATAAACCCTTCACTTTTTGGATGATGAGGTTTATTAATAAATCATTTCGCGTGGATTTTCTTACTTCATTACAGTTTTCGCATTGCATTGCCGCAATGCATATACATACATACATACATAACATATATATACGTTCATACATATATATGTATGCAGTGTAAGTGCATACATTGTCGTTATGTATGTATGTATGTATGTATGTATGTTAGTATGTATTTATTATTGTGCATTGACGACCAAGGGCTTATTTCAACTGATCGTTTTTCTTATGCTGCTGCTGCTGTTGTTGTTGTTGTTGTTGTTGTTGTTGTTGTTGTGGTGGTTGTTTTTGTTTTAGCTCTTCTTGTTCATGCGTACTTATCAACCATGTGTATCAATTAAATTTCGCAAACATGTTTTTAATTTTACATATCAAACTTGGTTAAATAACCATAATTATACACAAGCCTAACGAAAATGCGTACAGCGCAGCAGCGGCAGAGGCAGCGGCAGCGGCAGCAGCAGCAGCAGCAGAAGCAAAACGATAAACATCACAGGATATGACAATTTAGGCGCTTATTTGAATAAACACATAAGAGTGGGTCTCAGTTGCATAGCCTTGATAACTTAAACGTTGTAAACCGTTTCTCCGTTTCTCCTTTTCTTCTTCTTCATATTTTTTCTTTTGTTTTTTTTTTGTTTTGTTTTGTTTTGTTTTGTTTTGTTTTAACTAACACGTCCCATGTTGTACTGACACTCTGAGGACTTATGTATGCAGCACAACGCAATTATTGGTTACCTCTGACGATTGTCAAGTTATGCAAAAAGAAGAAGAAGAAGAAACTACTCCAAAAGCCAACTACTCCAGCGCTGTCGGATGTGAGTGCGGAAGAGTGTATGGAGTAGAAAAACTATAGGAAATCTCTAATTGAGTCTTCTACTATTTTCATGAGGGTTTGCCTAATCCGTTGCCCCTCGCATTTTCTAGTTGCTGTTTTTATTCGTTCGTCGCCTGTGTGTGTCGCCAAAGATCAACGTTGCTCTTGTCTGTGATTTGACCAACATACTCCACAGATAATTCGTAGGCATTTTGTTACGATTGTCTGGCATCTTCGGTTCAACTCACTTGGCACCAACTAAGCAGCACACGGCTGGATGGCAGATGTTATTCGAATAGCCTTTGATATTTTAGTTGCGTCTTTATTAACTGCAGTCTTACTTGCGAAGGTTGCTCAAGCCTTGCGAAAACTGCTTTGAATCTGGTTATGCTTTAGCTTAAGTCTTTTTCAGAGTCGTGGCAGATGTAGATTAGACTTCTCAGATAGAAACTGCTGTCACTTTATTACTTAAATAAGGCAACATGTCACACGCTTTCTTGGTTCATTCTTATGGCTATCATAGGGATGTATTGAATATCAGGCTAACTGAGCTTATGAGTGCAAGGAGATAGTCCGTTAACTTTTATATATGTTCTTTTTTTTTTAACATTTCCAGGGTGCTGAACGCAAGACACGCGACGAAGAACGACGCGCGGCTAAACGCAAAATGACAGCCACAGGTCGTAAGAAACTTGATGAGCTCTATCATCCGGTTACAGATCGATCTGAATTCTATGTTATGCAAGATCTTGCCAAGCCGCCGGTGCTCTTTTCACCTGCCGATGATATCGAAAAGGTAATGTACCATATTGAAAACAATTTCACATATGCATGATTTTCAAATTTAATAAATTTATGTAGAGTTTCTATGGACATGAGACTGATTCACCAGACCTAAAGGGTGCATCGCCGTTCTTACTGCAAGGCCAAAAGGTTGCAACGCCAACGCTCAAATTCCACAATCACTTTCCGCCCGATATGCAGACGTGAGTAAAAATCGACACAATTCACCAGACACCCACACATCCCCCCTGCATTTGTCAATCTAAAATGAGTTTTCGTTTGTAATCGCAACAGTGACAAGAAAGATCATCTACTGGAGCAGAACCTTATGACCAATACCATGGCCGATTTTGGGCCGCCAATAAAGCGTGGCCGCATCACGCCGCCGACCAGTGAACGTGTCATGCTGTATGTGCGACAGGAGAACGAGGAGGTCTACACGCCGCTGCACGTGGTGCCGCCGAGCACAATAGGGCTACTCAATGCGGTAAGTGCATACGTTGGACGTAAGGTCCGCCGCATGTTGTCAACGTATGTATGTATGTATGTCCACGAATATGTACATATGTATATGCGTTTGCCAGGGCAGCTAATTTCTAATAACCGAACGTTGTGGATTTTGTTCATTTTGGTCTGTTGATTGGCTTGCAAAATTGTTGAAAAACGCTACCCATATATGAATGTAGCATCATGCTCTTGTAAAGCCAAAATGTTCAAAAAGAAGGAAAAAAGGAGAAAAAATAATAATATTTCATAATAAATAAATAAAAAGTTTGCGCAGTATATGTGCATTTGTATTTATTTTCTAATATGTATGTACATGCATATTTAACTGTGTTTGAATATATCATCGTTAACTAAAAATCCATCTCAATAACTGTATTAATCAATTATTAATCAATTCACAACTTACCAAAGCGTACAAGTACCAAGTTTGCACTTCTAAACAGCATTGCCCATAAGTATATAAATATAATAATAAATAAACAAAAAAAAAAAAAAAACAAACACCTTCAAAAATTAATGCTATGAAAAAACAATAATGTGTGTATTGTAGTACATAAATAAATATACACACGAGAAAAAAAAAATAATAAAATACATGGCATATCTGGTCAATCAAAAGTAATGCGCACCAGGCATTGTTGTAAGTGGAAAATGTTTGCGTTAAAGTTTTAAACATTTTAACAAATAACTAAGTACTATACATAAAAGGAAACAATGTTTATGCTTTTTAATTCATTGAAGACACAAAAAACACTGCACCATACTCTGTACGTAAATAATCAACCAACATGTGAAGAAAATAAAATGCAAATCAAACAAAACGCGCAACGCATTTTGCTGCAACCCTGCGGCCAGACGCACATTTGCCAACACTAAAAAGGAGAGAAATTTCATGTAGCGACACACTGTTGTTATTCAAATTCAAATTCACAATCGATATCGAAATCAACAAAAATCAGTCAACAAACATTTTTTGCATTACATTCTAGGCAATTGGCAAACAATTTTGCATTAGTGCGGAGCAATTAGTAGCAATTAGACTAAAATGGACAAAATCCTTGTATAAGCATACAATTCCTACATCTATACTTGACACGTATACATAACGACAACATCATGTTTCTCTCTCGTTTCTCAATTGCAGATTGAAAATAAATACAAAATCTCAACAACGAGCATAAATAACATATATCGCACAAATAAGAAAGGGTAAGTAAGCCGAGGACTAAAGGAAAAGCCAGCTGTGAAAAGTCAAAAACCTAAACACGGCGTCAAAATTGCAGACACGTTAAAAAAAAAAAGCACAGACACATCATGCATTACACTTAAAACAAAATTCGTTTTTTTGTTTTCGTTTTTGTAATTTTATTTGGCAATTTGTATAATGGCTTTTGAGTTTCATTCTTTTATTTTTTTGTTTTGTTCTTTACACTTGTTAAGGTGTCAGTTAGCGGCGCGTCTAATGCTTTTGTTGTTATTAGCTTTAAAACATAATTAACATGTGTCTTTGCCAATTGCATTTGTTTGATTAACAGCAACAACAATAATTATAATAATAATAATAATAATAATAATGAATAACAATATTAATATTATAATAATATTATTATGCACTAAGCCATCTCTTAGCTACATTCATGTGGCATTGTGTTTTAGCATTTAGTAATGTTTTAAACATTTTTTCAGGATTACTGCGAAAATTGATGACGACATGATTTCGTACTACTGCAATGAAGACATTTTCCTACTGGAGGTGCAGCAAATCGAGGATGATCTGTATGATATCACGTTAACGGAGTTGCCCAATCAATGAGGATGCAGTTAGCCACAAAACACAAACAATTACAAATACAACAATAATAACAACAACAACAACATTAAATGTAACAAAGCTTAAATGCCGTTACGCGGATATGAGACGGCGATATTGTTTCTGATGTTATGCACAATAAGCGGACACAAGTTAAATTTCGTTTCAATAAGCCATTTTATGCATATAAGCATATTACATATATATATATATATATATATATATGCTAAATATATATATATACATATATATATATATATATATATAACAAATACTTAGTTTAAGTACAATGCGTTGAGATTACTTTAAAAACCTACATATGCATTTTTGCTCTAATGTTTATGTAATGCAAAAATTTTCGCAATTTTTTTTTTTTTTTTTAATCCAATTGAGCCATTTAAAGTATGCTCAATTTTTTAATGCTAATGCAATTGACCTTAGGTCAAATTGACAAGCATAAAATAATATATATAATAATGATTAAAATTAAATGTTTAAAATCTATTATAATAATAACAACTATAATATTAATAATAGTTGCATTGGAGATTATTAGTTGAATATAACTTAAATAGAAACATTCCATTTTAAATCGTTAGTTTTTTTTTTATATTATTATGAACGCTGCGAAGAATACTCGAAAAGAAATGTTATAAAGTTTTGCAAAAAATTTAAAATAAATTACATAAAAATAAATAAAAAAAAATGAAAACACAAAAAAAAAAATACAATTTTTAAATAAATAGATTTATTAGGATCTCTTTTACGAAAACTTAAAAATTAAAAGTTAACGGAAATTAAATTTATATAAAAACAAAATAAATATTTTTCTAATTTTATAAAAATTTAAAATAAATTTAAACAAAACAAAAAAAAAACAAAAACAAATTGTCAGAAATATAATTGCATACATGCGCACATATATGCTGCAATAAAAATAAAATAAAACGTTAATTTGTTAAAGCTAAAAAAAAAAAAAGAAAAAACAAAATTGTGCATTTATTGTAAAACAAAAACAAACGAAAAAAGTAATTTAAAACAAAAAGAAAAAAGCATTAAAAAAGAAACCACAATCAACCAACAGTTGATGCAAAACTTTTGTTACAATTAATTAATTAATTAATTAAAACTTAATACTTATGTACATACATACAATATACGCGCTGTTGTTTACATACATACATGCATAGTTGCTTGCTAACTTTTCATGCACTGAAAACAAATCGGACAAGTAAACATTACAAATTCGTTTCTCTTAGCTGTTGCTACACTCCTTCGTGTTTCTTTGAAGCCTCTCGCTCAGGCGTAGGCTGCTTTTAGGCGTCTGCGCTGCGTTCTGCTGCTATGCACACAATTCGTGGCACTTAATGCAACTGATTAGACACGACAGTTTAATCGCGCGAAGTGCTGGAAGTCTTTTATTGTTTGCCATATTTACAATTACACTTAATACAACAAAAACAAAAAAAAGTAAAAGCAAAAAAAAAAAAAACAAAAAAAAAATCAAAAATAATAAAGTAAAAAAAAAAGAGAAGCGTAACCATACATGCAGTTATACAAGTATTGCATGCCATTTCCTTACCTTTTTTTTTTTGTTTATACTATCGCTGGGTGTAGGGTTTACTTGCATACTTCCGCACAGACCATTGACTATAAAATGAAAATGCGCAACTTCTAACTAATTTTTTTTTTTTTTTTTTGAAATAAGCGTATTCGTATAAGCAATGTACCTTAAGCGCTATAATTAACAACGCAACAAAAACTACAATAACAGCAACAAAAACTAGCGACAGCAGCAACAATGCATCAACACACACACACACGCACACACACAACAGTAAACACGCCTCAATAAGTTTTTTTAAACACAAAAAAAATTTCCCTTTTAAGAAAATGACTTTCCCCAAAAGTTTCCGTGCAATGTAACCCAACCCAAACACTGCGAAGGTTGTGTGTGCTGCCCTGCCCTGCCTTGCCGTGCCTTGCCTTGCTTTGGCTTGGCTTGGCTAGGCTTGGCTTGTCTTATGTTGTCTAGTGTTGTTCGGAAGTAAATTTTCTTTAGTTTTTAATCGAAATCGTAATCTTGCCGAAATGTTATAAACTTTATGTGTAATTTATATATATAAATACATATAACTTTTTTTTTTTTTTTTATAAATATATAAAATAATTTAGTTTTTCATCAAATATATTTAAATAATTTATTTTTGTTACTGTTGGCATCACTTCTGCAAAAGTGAAAAATATATAAGTAAAATAATAATAATTCTTAAAAAAATCAATAAAAATAAAAAATAAACAAAAAAATCGGTTAATAAAAACTTATTTGCAAAATAAGAATGTCGAGTTTTGTTTTTTTATTATTATTCCAAGTAGCGAACATAAAATAAGCATTTATGACAGAACTCCTACAGCGCTGCCATGCACATGCGTATATGAACGCACGTATATAGTCACAAAGACCTTGAAGCGGCTACTGTTCAAGATAAAGTTAAAGACCGTAGCCAAAGTTTTACGGTAATTACGTTTTGTATACGCGTTGCTGCCATATTACTTCAAATTATGATGTCATCTTGTTGAAAAATTACTGACTTTCGCAGGCGATTGCCATAATTAAACTTTGGTTCTTGTATCGTTTTCACGTTCTATAACTGAAATGATATTCACTGTTCTCCACATTGAATGCAATGCATTGCTCAAAGCTCAGCACCCGTCGCAAGCTTACAGATCAGGTAAGTAAAGTCCACTGGCTGGCGCACTCAGCACTTAGAGACGCCCTCCCCTACTGAGTAAGCTCATAAACTTGTAAACAAAGCATTGTCACTTGCTGCTCTATGTGCGTTTAGCAAAACTCTTTGTCTTGCCTAACTGTTAAACACTTATTTGAGTGCGCATGAGCAGCTTAGAATGAAGAGAGCGTGGCGCAGTCAGGCCGGTGTAAGTGCAACAGCTAATTAGAACAGAACAGTTATTCAATGTCAATGCCAAATTGAAAAGGAACATAAACATTGCGAAATATTTCAACGCTTCCCCATGTTTGCTTTTTATGACAAACACTTGGCTTCCCCGCACCACACCACACCGCACAGCACCACCTCGCTTAGCTCAGCCTCATAGTAAATTCGTAAGTACATTTATGACTTACAAACCTTGTCAGATACTATTTGGGCAAATATCTGAGCTGATCAGAATGTACAGGTTCAAACTTGTCAACCGCTTAGTGCTGTGTCACTTTCACTCTCACAGGTGCTTGGCAGTTAAATTTAAATTTCTCTATCACTAATTGAAACTGTTTTTACTAAATGGTTACTGTAAACACATACATTCATATATTTTTTTTTTTGTTTTTTTCTTTTTATTTGCCATCTGTCTTATCAGGACTATAATAAAATTTTATAAACATTCATATATACTCGTACACACATTAAAACATATGTACGCACACATATTTCTTTTATAATAGACTTGGCAAGTTGACTTTTGGGTACCTTGAAGATAAACTTATGCAGATATTTAGCATTTCTTCAATTACCAAAAGAATTCGCAAACATTTTTATGATTAGCTCATACTGTATTTTTTTAAAGTTAAATATTGCAAAAAAAATTCCATTGTTAAAAAATTTCCTTAAAAAACAAAACAAAAGTAAACACAAACATTTATACAATACATATATGCATAGGAAATGTTTTATTATAAAAATTCGAATAATATAATAATTAACTAATTATCTTGACAAATTGATAAATATTAGTACAATATATATGTATATGCATATATGTATGAAAATATTTACAGATATTTTTTGACTAAATAATTTATTACACAGCTGCAAAAAATCAGTAGAACAGCTGCGACAGAACCCCAAACTGGATAGAGTGAAACAAATAAATAATAAAGAATATAGATAAATCTTACAACTTACAGTTATCTATTATTTCAGTTAATACGTTAATGAGTTTTTGCTTTAACAGCGCAATAACTGACATCGTGTAAAAACAAGTCGTAAATTTGATAACGGGAAAAAGAAATGTACGCATGCATGATGCAGCAACTTCTGATTCCTTACAGACAATCTATGGAGGCACACATTTTTTTTTTTCGCATTTCGTTTATACTATCTATATAAGATTTTCTAAAGAGAACACAGACTTTAGATTGAAAAAATTATATTAGATTTTGCTTTAGAAGGAAATCTACAAAATTAGAATTAACGTTCTAAAATAAAATGAAATTTTTTAGTAAACAGCATTTAAATAAATAATTATATATAAAAAGAGTATAGCCTCTTTAATCCGGACATATGTATATAGTTTCCACCATTGTACAATTTACTGAATTGTCTAGAAGACTGGCAAGTGTTCCGGATGGAGGAGGCTATACTGAAAATAAACATTTATAAAACTGGCACCTATATGAATACTGGTTTTCTTCGTATAAAACCCATCTAAAACTAATTAGAACTTGAAAATATCTAGAAGCATTTTGAGTTAATTTATGTTATGTATAACTAAAAAAACTTAATTAATGCAAGAGTGCCGTTTTAATAAGAAACCCAGAAGCAGATTTTATGTCTTGTTTATCTCAAATCTAATATATTTGGTTATCGCTTATGATGTCATTAGTTATGCTTTTTAATAAGTAATTTGGCTCTTGCATAAAAAATGTTTTTTATTGTGTTTATCTTGTAGATTTCAATTTCGAGTTGATTACCAAAACATTAAAGTATTTTACGTCCGAAATATTTTAAATATAATATTTTATCTGTATGAGTATTATCCTTACCATGCCTAATTGGAACGCAATATAAAAGAGCATACAGCTTTCCCATCTGACATACAAATCACAACATCACCTTAGAGTGAACTACAACGAATTTCGTATACCCTTTACTTAAGACTCTTTAGCCATTTTATTGCATCTATGCTTATGCCTCTTAAGCGTTTTTTGCATTGTTATTTTGTGGAACATATGATAATCTAAAAATAATCTAAAAAGCATATCATCATAACCGCCTGGCAGAATGGTCTAATGGAGCTTTTATTTATGGATTCGTATGCTTTTCACAGAACTTACAGAACTCATATTGCTCTTCTAAGATAAACTTAATTTAATATGCCTGATTGTATCTTGATTTCTAAATTGTTTATGCAGCATAAGCAACCTTTTAGTTAGGAACGAACAATGAGAGTGTCAGCTAAAACAAATAAATATTTAATAATAATGATTTATATGAATGAAGTGTTATTTGAGATCTAAAAATAAACCTTGCATCAAAATGAATGATTGACGTTTATCGCTTTCTCCGGCTGTAGTTCGTTTAGCTGAACAGCATTCTCCATAATTAATTCAATATTTCAAAATCAAATTGCATAAGTAAACAAATGCGTTTCTCAAACTATGCGCGGCACCCACGCCGCGACATGAAGTTAGGCTCGGCTGTCGTGTGAGGTGTAGTGTGCAGTTATCGCGGTTATGCCGTTGCTCTTCAAATACTTTTTTCCTTTTGGTTGTTTTTGTTTTTTTGTTTGTTTAATTTTTTGTTTTGTTTGTTTGTTTCATTTTTCATTTGTTACGCTTAGTGATGTCGACGTTTTAAAAATCCGTTCACTTCGTAGTGAGCTTTCGCCGTGCACGTTACAAGTGGAAAAGGAAAATTACAAAAAAAAAAACGCCAACAAAAATATAACAACAACAATAATAATAAAAAACAAAAAAAAAACAAAAACAAAAGGAAAACAAAAAACGAGCGTGTTATAGTTTGCGACTTTTAGTGCAGCGTGTGACAAAGATTTAAAATAAAAATGTTATCACGCAAGTCTTTGGCAGCGCAAAAATGTTCAAAATAAATAAATATTGTTTGTTGTGTTTATCAAATGATGTTGATGTATCCCACAAAAGATAAAGCACCGCAAACACATGTGTAATAAACATATAAAAATAAATTTCCTTTTGTTGATCTGCACTATCTGCCCGATCGCCAGATAAGTGAGCAATTTCTGAGCACGCTTCCCAAGTACACGCAACCATGAGGAGCACTCCAACTTGTGACTTGCCCACGTAAAGTCATCAACTTACTTGCCTCCTATGCACTTTGTGTCGTTTTCTTGTCGTGTGCGCCGTGCAACCAAAAGTGACGCTTGGCTAAGAGAAGCCTTACACGCTTAACTAATAATCAATCAACCAAGTGTGCCACTGCGAATTGTGTGTGAAATTGGCTTAAAAACAAAAAGGTAAGTTCCACTTGCTGACTGCATACTGCCAAAAAACAAAAAACGATCAATTCAAAGTCTGCCTTAGATGCTTCAAGTGTTGCAGCCAATGTTGGCCTTTGTGGTTTTGTTGTTTTGTTGTTTCGTTGTTTGTTTTATTAATCGCAGCGTGCACAGGTCTCCACAAGCGATGATACACACATATGAGTACACTGCGATGCAATCGCCGGCACAGCACGCGACATGAGTTGCTATTATATTGTATATATGTATATATAATTATTTTTAATTAAAAAAAAAAACAAAAAAAAAAAACTGAAAATCTCGTTCGGAATTTCATGATTACAGACATAAATCAAAGCTCTTCGGCTTAGTATATTTTCATGGTTTGCATAAAGGTGACTGTTGGCCGTCAGCATTAATCGAAAAATTGTTGAAATTAACGCCAATTAAAATGTTTTCGAGTTTAATTCCGTAAGTGCATGGCATGTGAATTTGTGCAATTATTCCTAATGAAATATAAGTAATTAACAAATCAACTGGCAAATTAATATAATATCGCTTCTTTTAAGTCTTAAATTAAACGGAATTTTGACAAGAAATCTTTTTTCCTTTGGCCAAATATTTGCCAAGTTTCAAGAAAGTGAAATGTGAATCTACGAAGCTCTTTAACAGATGTTTTTGTTTGATTTATGAGGCGTTTTTTTTTTTTTTTAAATGTGATTTTAAAGGACGTAAACAAACCTCATCACGCCGAACTAGTGTAGATCGTTTGAATACCAGACGGAAAGCCGTAAAGCATCTGCATAGTTAGCTCTGCAAGTTTCACTTTCACATACTTTCCTTGTTTCTCTGAGCTGCTTCCCTGTTTGTCTTTTTTTGTCATGTACAACTTGAAAACGTGATTTTTGGCTACCTCTGCATATTCCTTCATATTCGGTGCCCCTGCACACTTCGCTTTCTTGACTCTTCGACTGATCTATATCTTCTTTCACTGCTCTGATCACCTTCGACTTGCGTCCAGTCGGAAAAAATATTCTTGGCTCAGGCAATCGTTTCCGGTTTCTGCCTTGGAAGTGACTCTGATTGAACTCTGTGTTGCCGCATTCAAAATGTTTGCAGCTCTGCAACGATCATTCATATTGAATATCTCAGCTGAGCTGTTTGCAACAATTCGAGTCGATGCTGGCGCACTAGCCTCCTACTCAGCGACTCAGATTGCTCTGCAGTAGACTTCAAAACTTTCGTCTTTGCTCGTAATTCGCTCAGAACAGACTAATTGGCTGCTAACTTTCGCTGATTACGTTGATTAGCCTCGATAGTGTTCAAAGGAAGTCATATCTTGTTCAGTTTAATTTTCGCGGCGTTTCCTTGTTTCCAATTTAATTCAAAGGAGCCTTATTTCCAAGGAATGACAATATTAGCCAAGCGCGTATTCAAAAACATAAACTAAAATCGAAAACTTTTCCGAGGACTATCGCATGGAGGATTTCGTTGCGACACCTGCAGAAGTGCTAAACTCTGCTTCCTTGCAGAAATGGCAGCTAATTACAGTGAAGCTTTTATATGATAAAATATTTCAAACGTATGTCAGTGCAACCATTCTCCACATACATACATACATACACACACACATACATACATATGAATGTATTTAGTCGCATCTAAGCTAGAGTACATTTTGTGTGTGTCTGATATTTTAGCATGAACTATTATTACCGATGAGCCCCTATCCTCCCATGGGAAATAAAGTAACTGATGATGATGATGATGATGATGATGATGATGATGATGGTGATGATGATAAATACAATTTAAAAAAAAGTAGGAAAAAAAATACCAAAGCTATGAAGTACCAAACGATGCCATGAATGGGTCTTGTTTGCCTTAAGTAAACCCAGACCCAAGCAATGTCAAAACGGTTAACATCTTAATGCAAATATTTGGAGTACTCGGTGACAATGTTAAGAAAATAAGATAGCAACAACAACCGCAATACCCAAATGAGCCATGATTTACTTCAGATAAGTTATCTCTCACAGCAATAAGCTTTTTCCAACCAAATGTCAACCAATGTAAAAAACTGGGGCGCTCAATCTTTGAGTAAATGCCAAAGCAATAAGCAAAAACTGTTTCGGATATTCAAATTTGCTTAGAAGCTTTGGCCCGACAAAGACAAAAGAAAACACATGGCAACTTGGAGCTGTTAGCTTAGCTTTGTTGTAACGAGGCTTAAATTGTTTTGTCTCTCGCTATTTACATAAAATCATTTTCGCTGTAAATATTTAATGCATTTATGGCATTAACGAATTTATTATAATGTGCACAATAAACAAATATCATTACAAACAAAATAAAAGCGCAAAACGAGCCAACGTGCCAACAATGCAAATGAGTGAGCGGCTGCAGCAATAAAACGACGTCGTCCGTACGTCCGCACGTCCGTTCAGCCGACTGTCGACTGTCGACTGGCGGCTGGCGTCTGCTGACAGGGGGAGGCAAAGCATTTCGAAATTAGACGGCACAAATAACCGAACAACTTAATAACAAGCAATGCATGCAATTATGACAGTTCGCCGTAAATCGAATACGTGTTAGGGAATTTACAAAAAACAAAAAAAACAAAAAAAAAAAAAAAACAAAATGCTATTAAAAAATGTGCGAATTACACGCAATCATCAAGTGCGCACCGTTAATCTTTGCAAAGCGCAAATGAAAACTGCTGAAATATGCAAAACAACAAAACGGCAACTTAATGACCCTACACCCCTTCACTTGCGGGGGCGTGTAACTCAGTTGAATGCCGTTATCGCTTTTTTTTTGAAATGTTTTCCTCGATGTTTCATCATATTTACAGTTAAATAGGTTTTTGATATCAGCATAGAAACTTGTTACAGTAAAAAAAAAAATTCTAAAAAAAAGTCTATAAATTTGTAGATCACAGATCTGAATACAGTGGAACCTCATATAACCTCATAGAGGCTATAGTATAGCACCCGACCAGAAAGAATAGTCTGTACCCAACCCAAAATAATAAATATTTTTATGTTTAATATTTTATATTATTACCTAAAATTATAAAATCCAAAATTAGATAACGATATCTTAATATACAAAAAAGTTTTTCTCACAAACACAAGAAAAAGTCCTTTAATTAATATGCAAAAATGGGGAATCACATTGATGAAACGCATCAAAAACGCACAAAACAAACGAAAATGTTACAGCTTGGGTAAAAAACGATGAAAAACAGTTTCTCTAACGTTTACGTTTATTCAAGTTCACTGAGTTTTGTTTTTCTCCGAACATATTTGATAAACAACATAGTTAATAATCATTTAACGAATAATTCAGTTAGCTTAATGTAAAGTTATAGAGAGTCCGCTGTAATACACATTTTCAGAGTACACATTTTCGAGGTCGAACTGTAAATGCACGCTTATATATTGTAGAGTCATCACGTCTACTTAATAGTAGCGACAAATTGCAAATTCACAAATCTCTAGCATTTCCATCAAATGTATGTATGTATATACTATATGATGACTTGTCTCAAATTTTACTACAGACGCCAAAATGAACTATAGATCTCAGCCCGAATTGCATCTTTGAGGCTGACATCTAATGCATTAATAATAGTTATTTGGAATATTTGTTTTTTGCCGGAATACTTAGAAATGTTTATTAAGGTTTAAAAATTTCATATATACTCATCTTAATTTTGAGCATGTGAAAGGTTCAAAGTTGGCCATAAGCTTCACGTCATTTTTCGTAACTTACAAAAACTGAAGTTGATGAAAATTTGAAAATTGAAATTTTTTGCACCTACAATTGTTTGTATAGAAACAAAAAGAGAATGCCGGGCTGAGTCTGCCACCTTCTAATTTTGACGCCAAGCATGCAAACTGTAAGCGCTCTCTTACTAAGAGAGTGAAAGCTTCAGGTGCCATGCAAAACAATATCCGCCTGCTGATCGTGCAGCGGCGCAAACGAAACGTGCAAGCTTTCATTAAATGTGTCTCATTTACATTTACGGAGCACTTTAAATATAAAAACAATAGCGCGATAGCAGCACAACTAATGATATTTATTTTTAAACAATATTTATCAAATCGAACGGAAAAATGTTTACGGTTCAATTGTAATGACGTCTGCAGCAGTTGCTACGGCGATATAGTCACGTTTATCGTATTTACACGGTAAATAACATTTAACTCTGTAGTGAGACCTTAATAGCCGTTTAAGGTCAATGTTTTTGACTCAGACTAAGGTACGCTCCCAGCTCTAAAGTAGATACAACTTTTTCTCTGAAAAACTGCTATAAAAAATATAAAAAAAATAGTCTATTAACAAATATTTAACACTTTTTAAACGATTCTTCGTTTTCAAGCTTTTATATTCAAACCAAATTGTATATTTGAAAAAAAAAAAACAAAATGTCATGGTGCAAAGACACGCTGATCAAATTAATACATCAAAAACCGAAGAGGAGGTAGAAACATGGACAAAAGTAGAACTTATGCTAATAGGAGGCAGCTGATCAAATAAAACGATAAACACTAATTGGCTCTGATCTTTAAGAAACACATTTGCATCATTGCAAAAAATATCAAACCTACTTCCAAATTTACTTACATACATATATGAAATTCTGTAAGATAGTAAATTATTTAATAATAAAAAAGCTCCTTAAAGATGTGCAGTGTCTAGCAATACTGCATAAGATATGCTGTAAACAAACCAAGCGCAAAGCAAGATTATTTGCATGTGACTCTCTAGCGCCTCTTTACAAAACCCATAAATAACCAATATTAATTATTAACTCATATAATATTATATCAATATGAAAACATAATTAATTAGGCTAGCACGAATTTTTTAAAAATCAACAATCCAGAGTAAGGCACAAAAATCAAGAAGCAGCACTTTTGGTTGTTGCAAAAATTCGTCGTGCCGCCATTTGCATTCATGTGAGCAAAGCTTCACTCGCCTGAGAGTGCAATTTTGAGCGTAAAGCCTTAAGAGAGGAGTTTGCTGAGGCTAGCGCTGCTGCGCAACAGACGTCGGAGCGAGCTCGGTTTGTGTTTTTAGTTTAAGAGCAAATTTCATGCAGTGCGGAACACAAAAACAAAGCGGATGTTGCCTTAAAAAACCCAAGAAAAGACGGTACAAAAACATATGTCGTACTTAAAGTAAAATTTGAAATTTGAAAATAATTTACACAAACTTTGTAAAATATAATAAGTCAGTGAAAAAGCCAGTACTGATGACACAAGCCAAAAATAAATATTGCCTAAGACCTACATAAATACAAATGAACTTACTTATAGCGGCGATAAGCGGTAAATAGGAAAAGTAAAATAAAACTAAAAAATTCAAATAAAAAAAAAAAGTAAAAAAAAAAACAAAGCTGCCGTAATGAATCACGTTGCGTGTGTAAAGTGAAACCTTTGGAAAAATCAAACAATGTCAAGTAAACTTAATCGCCTCTTACATAATGAACGTAGTAGGTACGTAGCTTACTGCCAGCATATGAGCAACTGTATTTGCTGCTGTTGTTGCTAAATGATTGTTGTCTCTACGCCAGCTCCAGAGTTAGCTTAAATGCGGCCAACACAAATGAGCTAATAATCATAAAGCGGTTATTTATACAAGCTCGGCAACTACAACAAAAAACCCCCCGAAAAAAACAACACAAAGAAGAAGAAGACGTTAAAGAAAACAAACAAAGCAAAGTACATAAAAAACAGAAAAACACAAAAACGAAAAAAAAACAATAACAAAACCACAATTTTTATTTTTTTTTTTTAAATAAAAAAAAAACACAACTGAGCTGAACTTGCTACGCTGTTCTTGTTTTTGCTGTTATTAATATTATTGCTGTTGTTATTATTATTGTTATTATTGTTGTTGTTATTGTTATTGTTGTCATGGTTGTTGTTGCTTGCTGCTACTGTTTTTGTTTACTGGCTTCACTGCTAACAAACTGATACTCGATCTGGCGAGATCAGTTGCCAGTATTGCACTTGAACTCGCGTACACGATTGATCGTTCGGTCGGTCGGCTGTCATTACCAAATTTGCACCTCATGCACGCATTCGAGAACATTTGAGGCGCAGCTGAGAACGTTAACTATAGAGGGAGCGGCAACGGCGGCAGCGACGTAACACAGCGAAATCGCAGAATATAAATCAAAGTACACCGTTCCGCTGAGTTTGAGTTGTGTTGTTTGCACTAAGACTCCTCAGCATTACAGCAGTAACACACACGGATCAAATTGTGGCACATTGCCATAATGCAATGCCTGTGCGCATGTGCTTGTGTGTGCATGTGTGAGTGAGTGTGTGCAGACAATACCCCCGAGCATGTGTAACCGTGACCGCGACGCGTTAACTGCTTAGACAACTGCGACGACTGCGGCAGCGACGCAAATAAAGAAAAAAGCTTTTATGGCAGCGCTTTGACGCACTTCATGAAAGGCAATACAAGCGACAACAAATTAAAAACAAAAACAAAAAACAACAAAGCAAATACAATACGACGACAGGCAAGACAAGCAAACGAAGAAGCGCAAGAAATAGAAAGAAAAAAAAACAAAATAAATACAGACAACAGCAGATAACAGAGAGCAGTAGGTGCACGTACATGTGCAGAAACTATCGGAGCGACCTTGTTGCGCGTCGGCACACATAGTATGTACAAGATGGAGCGATCGCAGAGTTGTGTGAATTTGAAAATGGTCGATGCCATGGAGAGCGACAGCATGGCACGTGACGTAATGCTGCATCATCAGCAGCAGCAGCAGCAGCAAGCCAAATCGCAGCAGCAGCAGCTGCTGCCCTACGGTAGCCGCGATTGCTTTCCGCTGGCATTGTGCCTGGCACAACAGCAACAGCAACTGCAACTGCAACTGCAACAGCCAGAGCAGCAGCTGCAGCTGCAACTGCAACACTTGCCGCCAAGTAAGCCGCTGCGCCGTCGCAAGCTGCAGCGACAGCCGACCGCCGTGGACCATGATGACTATGCGGCCGATGTGGAGGAGGATGCCGCCAATGAGCATGAGCTGATTGCGCGCCTGAAGAAGCAGCAACAGCAGCTGCAACAGCAACATCATATGCAATTGAAACGCCAAATGTCAATATGCAGCACAAGCAACAGCAGCGGCACACTCTCAACGTCCGTGTCCACGCCATCGACGCCGACACGCCGCCGCCTGAACACCGAGGAATCCTTCGATTCCGTAGCATCGCTGCCGTCGCCATTAACAGCGGCAGCCGCCGATCTGAGTCCACTGCTGCAGCGGCATCATTACAGTGCACTCATGCGTGATAACTCTGTGCAATCGGACTCGAGCCGTTATTCCAGCGTGGACAGTCTGCTGGAATCGCGTAAGCCCGATCCCGAGGCAATACTCATCAACTTAGGTTTCGGTCCCGTCGGCTCGGAGGACATACTCTCACGCATACCGAAGCGATTCCTAAAGCCATCGCAAGTGCCTGGCATCGATACGGAGGCTTTTGTCAAGCGCCTGCAGCTTGCCAGCTCGCTGGCCGAGTCCAGCGTCATGGGTTTCCGTGGCCTAACCGGAAATCCCGATATGCCGCCGTCGTCCATTGTGGCCAAGATCATGCAACGTTTCGAGGTCAATCAGAGAAAGAAATCCATGGACCTCGTGGAGCATACGATACGTTGAGCCAACTTAGCCGTTGGCTGCTCAAACACAATGACGTCAACTCTTGCTTACGCCAATGCATTCCATTTTTTTCTTATTTATAATAAACCTTTTTTTTTTTTTTTGTATAGTTTTAAGAAAATCACATACAAATATACAAATTCACATATATATATGTACACATATATATGTATGTTTATATGAGTAAAATTATTCTCGATACGTAATGTGCATTCTTGTCATATTTATGTATGTATTTACATAATCGCAATTGTTTGTTGTACTTATTGTAGAAATCTGATGTTACTTAAATAATATAAGACAAAAAGAAAAAAACATAAAAAAATCACACAAAAAAGTAAAGCAACAAAAAAACATATCTGATTTCTTATTTTTACGCCGTTAAGATCCGAATTTATTGATTTTAATTGATTTCAATTGCGTTTGCATCGCAGAAAGGGAAATCGGATGCTGTTGCAATAATATTGCTGCGTAATAGAAATGCCAGTACATGTAACACAGTAAAACCTCACACCCCATAATAGTTTCATAATACACATTTGCACATGACATTACCAAAGAAGCAAAAAGCTTCAGATAGAGATCTGTTCTTTTGCCAAAATGTGTACCAGCTTATATCGCCTGCGAGACCTCTGCCTTGGCTCTGAATTAGTTATCTCATACATGTATGTATGTATATAATGCTCGTGGCATCTTGACATTATTTATGGCATATAAAATCATGCAAAAAGCTACCGGAAGTCTGCTTGCGAGACACATGTTCCTTTTAAGTTAATTTTCTTCGATTTTTTTTCGCATATTTGATGTTGCCCGCCGACTTTACATAGCATTCTATAAGCAGATAATATCCTCTTATGCGTTGGTTCTTTATTAGTGGTTAGTATTGTCCAAATTGTCCCATCTCTTTGCCTTAATGAACTGATTTGTTACTTTATTCTGAAACTTGAACCTTTACTTGAACCTGTACAGCACGATAAGTTATCTTCTGAAAATCATTATCAAACGTTTATAAGTAGCGAAAATTATTTAGATAAAATTATTTAACATACAATATGTTAGCTGAGTTGAGTATTGAGTGTTTGAAGAATTTACGAATTTATCTGCATGGCATTATAAGGTTTCACTGTATAAGTTATAAGGCATATGGGCAAGCATTCGGATCGCCAACCATTTTCGTAGACAATGAAAGATAAAAATAAATCACATCAGCATAACACATCACCTGCGCGGACGTATGCAAATCGTCGAAATAAAACAATTTAACGAACGTTGAGTCGAAGTCCAGATACACTACACAACAGACGCGCCCGATTTCCGTGAAAACTTTAAAGTAATATTAATATATATTTAATAAATAAACTTTACTAAGATTTAACAAAAATACAATGGGAATAAATTTGTTGCTTGATACTGAATTTGTCTGTCTGTCCGTCTATCTGCCTGTTTTTCTCCGCTATGCGGAAAATCAAAATCTGTTACATTCGCAATATTCGCGTAATCAGTTCGTTTCAGTCAAGCAATTGCTTTTAAAAATCGCAGTTAAATGCAATTAAAAATCGGAAAGAAATAAGAAAAACACGTATACGTTATTCATTTAAATATTGAATTTGACATTACAAACTCATGACCAAATGAAACGAGCACATAACAGCTAACTGCGACAGATGTGATTTGTGGATCTGCGCAGTGTTTACAGCACTGAAAATAAGCTCCTACTAGCTCCTCTCTTCTGACTTATACACTGCATCAGATAGAGTGAGATACTGCCAGTAAACAGAAACTGCAATTCAAGAAGAAGAAGCATTCGTTGTTAGTTTCCGACACTGTGCGCGGCGTATTTTTTGTTGATTTTTTTAGTTGCACTCGTTTTTGTTTTTGGCCATTGATTGTTAACAATTCGCATGTTTAATTTGTGTGTAATCACGTGCGGCCATTAACTCTTTTTGACAAACTATTATTGGCAATGCTGTATAACGCCAGTGAACAAAAACTATATATATGCAAAGACCAACTACTGTTTGTTTTTAATAAACGCTTAAATATTGTTTTCGTTTTTTGTACGTACGCTTGTTTAAATAAAGTTTTCAAAATGTCTTATTTAAGTAAAACGATTCGCGTAAACGCTGTGACTTTTGCGCATTTGGCAAAATGTCTGTCTGGACAACGACGTCTTCTGCTGGCTTAGAGGAGCTAACAACAACAACAGCAACACCAACGTCAAGTGGCTTACAAAAACTGCAGCAACAGCTGCAACATCAGCAAATTCAACGTCAGCGCCAACAACTACAGCATCAGCAGTCGTACCAACTTCACCAACAACAACAACAACAACAGCAGCAGCAACAGCAACAACTTAATCCGAACCCACAACAACAACAACTGCTCAACAAAACCAGATTCCAATACATTGTCGCCGCCGCCGCAGCCGCAGTTGCAACGAGTACGCATACGCACACGCACCCGCAGCAGCAGAGTGCTTACAACAGCCTTAGCCAATCGGTTACCAATAGTAATACATCCTTGCAACAATTCCCAACACCGAGTGCAGCCAGAGTGAGTACAGTTTTTAATTAACATGTTTAACACGTCCACCTTTTTTAATATTTTTTTAGCTATTTACGGTGCCTTGGCAACTGGTGGCATTTAGCGCTTTAAATTCGATTGTTAAATTGTTATTGCTATTGTTATTGTTGTTATAATGCTTGGCGAAAAACAAAAAGAACAGATGTATTCAAAGCAAACACTTACTCAATATTTGAAACTTCGTGTATTCGCAAACGAAGCTAAAGTCAAGCATACTTTCCGTTTTAATTAGTTTCCCTTATCTGTTGTGTATTTAGGCGCGTCTTATTTGCGCAATGGAAAGTTTAACCCGCCAATATATGCACGCCAAATAAACAGGCAGATTTTTATGCCAAAAATAGTACATAAGTTTAATACCGCAATGGTGGCAGTGGGGTCTTGTCCCTCACAATGGAGAAAACGTTTGAATTCGTTAAACATTGTTTACATAGGAACAACTTCAAACCTCGTATTTGCGCTTTAACCTATTATCAATTGAGGTTCAAAAAAGTTCACCCCGTTCGTTAAATGCGCATACAAAATTATTTGAATAATAGTGCGGTGTGAAATATTGGAAAGTCTAGAACGTAATTGAATTACAATTTGCTTTTTCAATTATTTTTATTGACGCGACACTTTTCGAGTTGATTGGGTGTCAAATGCTGCTAAAATTATTTTCTAGACGTAAGACAAGTGTTTTGTTTTATTTATAACCGACATGGCCTGATAGATAAAAACAAAACAAAAATCGAAATCCTAAAGAACATCTTTTTTAAATAGCGAACCTATAGTAAACTTATATTTTTAAAGTATTGAAATAAAAAAACAAAAACAGATGAGATCAATGCTCACAGGGATCTTATTAGATTATACTTTGGGCTACGCGTAGATCTTAGTGGGATAAGCGCAGTGGCATAGAAATACCAAAGGGTTCAGTATGGCTACAGAAGCTTCTTTCATAGATCTTAGTTACACAGAACAGCAACAAATGGCTAAAGGATCTTTTTACCTTCCAATGGAATCTAATAATTATGCGAGGCTGAAACAATGGAAAATTTTGATTTATTTTTTATTAATAAAGTTTCAAAAAATATGAGAAAGAATACAGGGGATTTTGATAACAAGTGACTACTGAATTACTTTTATTATCTACTTATTGGATTTGAAATCTTATTTTTTGTTTTCTCTTCGTACAGTATTTTTTGTTTTATTTACTTATTTACTTACTTACTATAACTCGAACCAAATCGAGTGTCAAGTTTTTATCTCCCTAACTCATAGTCTCTCTTTAACTCAAACTCTTTTCTATGTATGATAGAGCTTCAAATCAGAAGTACAACTGTTTTTATTTTTATTTATTTATTTGCATTTGGTTTGTGTTTTGTATAAAATGTAAATACTTTGAAATACATATAATAATGTGAGCTCGTTATGAGGTCGCTTTACAAGATTGAACTGTCTGTTGTATCAATTGACGAACCAAGATAGTTTTTATTGTGCAGTTCACACATTACAAAGAGGTTAACTGTTAATCAATGATGTGTTGTTGCTTTGTTGTTAGTGTTCCGCTCTCGTACTGACTAAACGTCACAATACACAAATAAATTGCCGAAATTTGTGATCTAGAGTGAGAGAAAGAGAGGAAATGTGCTAGAGGAGTGCATTGCGCCGCGTCGTGTACGTAGCCTTGCACTTACACTTTGTTAATTTCCCCGAATGCTTCGCGCCCTTGTCGCTTTGATCCCACTAAATTTCAATGAAAGAAAAAATACGATGGCAAGAACAGTACAAATAAAAATACCGGCATAAATACTTATTCACATACATACACACGTGCATACATATCTGCTATGCGAGTGTAGAACGATAAAAAAGTAATAATCGATCTTGTGATTGTTTGTTGTTATTATTGTAGTGTCTTTTGTTTGCCGTTATTTTTCACTCGTCGACTTTCGTTAATTTACTTATGCACGAATATGTTGGATGTTTTTTTTTTGTTTATTTATTTATTTTTTTTTATTTTGTTTTTTTTTTTTTTCATTTAAAGATGTGTTTATTGTGTTTTACTTTGTTGTTGTGTTCCCTGTTTTTGTTTTCGTTCTCTCGCATTCATTTAAATAGCATTAGTAATTTGATTGTGAATTTGTTGCTATTGTCGTTGTTGTTGTTGTTATTTCTGTTTTGTTATTGTTGTTGTTGTTTTTGTTGTTTTTTTTTTTTCTGATTCGACTGTCAAATTCGAATTTCAATCGCATCGTATTGCTCCGACGTTGTTTCGCTCCCACCACCTGACGTCGCGTACAATTTATCGACAAATCTTGTGTGTGGCCTGGTCTGGCCTGGCCCGGCTGATACAGCGGTCGGTGGTCTGCGGCTTGCGGCTTGCGGCTGACTTGTTGGCTTTCGTTTCAGTTGTTGTTAACTTGCTGCTCGTTCGCGTTGCTACTGTCCGCATGCTGCTGCTGCTGCTGCTGATGTTGCTGCTGCTCCTACACCGCTTAGCTTCGCTCGTCACTATTCATCGTGTCACATCGCATTGCATCGCATCGCGTCGCGTCGCGGCGCGTCGTTCGTTTTGTTTCGTGAAATGCTAATGATGTTGCTGATACAATAAGTACAAATAATCGAAATTACTATTACTTTTCATTCAAATTTGTAAATTGTTTTTCGCATAGCAATTCTTAGTTTTATTTCGCAACGTTGCTGCGATGATACTCGTACACAACAAGCGGAAGTGTTCGCGCCCGTAGACGCGCCAATTCGTGCAAATCTCGTGCCCTTCGGCGGTGGGTGGCTAAACAGCAACTGCAAGTGTCTGCAGCGTCTTGCAACTTATTATCTTGCCACTGTGTGTATGTGTGTGTGTGCGTGTTTGCGGTTATTATTATTTTTTTTATTGTCATTGGTTGTGTATAAATTGGCCACCGCAAACCGTCATTAGGGTTTATTAATAAAAAAAAATAACAAAAATATAATAAATTAATAACATTTAAATTAAGATGTGCGGCGAGATGTAATGCGGCCAATTGCCGTCATTTTTACACTCAACACGAAACTATTAAACATAATGAGAGCAAGCAGATAATCTGTTGTCCTAAAAAAAAAATTTAAAAAAACCACAAATAAAAGAAAACATGTACAAATATATATATAAATGTATAAACATACAGATACATATATATTTTCAATTACGAATTTTAATAAAAGATTAGAAATTCGCCGCATAGCTGTAGACTACATGCCCTACATGCTAGGTGCTCGCTTGCCAAAGTGTGTGTGAGTGTGTGTGCATGTGTGTATCTGCACTGAGCTTATATAAGTATGCACATGACTCAGGCACAATGCCCCACACACTAACTTTCAAAATGCAATTTCTGTTTGAAAAAAAAAAGAAGAACGATTGGCATGTAAATCATTATAAAGTATGCGACTTATTTCGGATTTTGATATATGCTACAGGTCTGTTATGATTAACTGCCTTTGCAGTGTACAATGACGCAGCACTGAGACTCTAAAAATAAGTGAGAATGTGAAGCAGCGACTCAACCAAGTGTAACGCATGTGATTATCGATACAAGTTCTACAGATACAATTGCCAGATACAATTATTGCGGCCACGAGCAGTTGGGGTGTACTATTTCAGTTATGCGATGTCTGCATGCGTCTCTTTTGGCTTTGGCCATTTGCGCACAGAAAAACTTGGCATAGGAAAAAATCAAAAATATGTTAAGGGCCAATTGTCAGTGTATACTTGTGCTTTTTTTCTATTGTCTAGCCTTATGTTATGCGAAATTTTTAACTTTAACTTGCTGATAAGCGGTTCACATATAGTTGTTAGTTTTAAAAAAAAAAATTTTATGCGAAATTTGATTTTAAACCAAAATCTTTGGGAGTTGGTCAATTTGATCAGCACAACGGCATGAGCCAATATAATATCGCTTTTGGGGTTTCAATTCTCAATTGATCATACTGCATGTCTTTATCATGACTGAACTTTTTGCAAAATGTGCATATATGGTTTTCACGACTAGTTGCCCGTCTACATTATTTCATATTCAAAAAGCCGAAGTTATCGGTCAATGTTTGCCATGAAGTTGGCTTGAATCACAGAACAAAAATGTTTTACAATCCTGTCATTTGCAGGAGCACATTACTGTCAGGTTTCAGACCTCCTGTTAGGATATAATTAGTTCTCCTGACTAAGTGACTTCGCATAGCCATTTTACGAGTATATTGTAATATCTGTATTCAGATCAGTACTAAACTTTGCCGAATGCTCAGGATTTTTGTATGCTGATCTTTCTTTCGTTGAATACAAAATTATATTCATTACAATAATATTCCTTAAAGTCTGTCTGCCACTTGGGTAAAGATTTATTTTAATATTTTACATTTGCTTTAAAAATGCATAATTTTTATAAAAAAAAACTTGATCATGAAATTATAATTATTATTTATGATCTTGTTTAACTGTACTTATTTGAAATACCTTGGAAATGAACTTTATCGCGCTTAAATTGAGTCAGAAAAGTTAAAAAGAAATATATAAATATATATACATGTATGAACATATGTGCAGTGCGAGTTCGGTACTACGAACGCTTAATAATAATATAACGAACATTCGATATAACGTGAAACGTATAACGCAGAAACCTTTTTAATTTTTCTTTTTTTATTTAGAAAAGTAAATTTAGTAAAAAAAAAAATAAAAATACTTTGGCTGTCCTAACACACATATGCTATCTTTTTTAAAGTGGTTTTCACACAACCAAAAAAAAAAAAAAGAAGGAAGTAGCTTGATATAAAAAACAAGGCCGATTCACTAATTTATTTATTTATTCTTTAAATCAAGCTTTCGCTTTATACATGTGTACTTATACGATTATACGTACAATTAGGAAAAGCCATGCTGATACTGATAATGACTTGTTAACAGTTTACTGCAACCCGTCGAAAATTATACCTTAGCGAAAAATGTAAATAGATTACATTTTGTTTTTATTTATAGGAACTATGACATATTATTTTTTTTTATTTTGTTTATTGCAGTGAAATTTAGAATAATTGAAAACTGTACGTGTCTATATTCACCTAAATTTGTTTTGACCATTACAAAGAAATAAAAATCAAATTTCTTCTATTTTAATAATATACCTCTCTTTTTTCGTTCTTACAAACAATACTTAATCGTATTTATGTATGTTTGTTTTCATTCGAATGTGTTAATCAATTCAGGAATAATATAGTTAATTAAATGAATTCAAAGCAAAAAATAAAATTAAAATAAAAGCAGAAGGTTGCAATCTGTATTCCAAGAAATACATAACATACATATGCGCAAGAATTGTTCCAGCATCAAAAGTCGGATTTATTTCTTATCAAGACCGCAAAATTCCGGTGAATTTCGATTGTTTATATGTAAAAACATAGAATTATTCAACAAATATGTGCATATTGAAACTTTATATCAGAGTTTAGTAATTTAAAAAATTGTATAGCTACGAAAAAATTATTGTTACTACAGTCGTACTTAAGAAATGAAATTAAAATCAAGTAAAATAAAAAATATAGATATTTTATATGGAAAATTCTCTATAATGTTTTCCATTCGAAATCATCTTAGGTCAATAAAACTAGGAGGTACCGACCGAGTTTTTTGATAATCTTTTTCTTCGCCGTACAACGTCACATTAAGTTTTGCTAAATAAACATTTTAAACAGCAACAACGTAAAATCGACCTGAAAAACAATTTAAATTACGATGTGCTTGAAAACTTTGTTTAAAAAAATTATATCTGTACGATTTATAGGTAAAATCTATCAAAAATCTTGTTTAGAAATTTGAAAAAAATTTTGGCAACAAAACTGAAAGCGACCTCATGTAGGAAGTTATAATATATTACTCTTAAAATTATCATCATTTGATTAACAATGAAATTTCTGCTGAAAAAAAGAAATTCCTGTTCTTATTCCCGCATTTTCATTTAGAATGTGAATTCCATTTGCTGAAATTGTTTTTATGTGCAGCACAGTATTATTACAGTCTGTGCGTGAGTGAAATAGAACGGTTTCGTGCTCTGTAGTAGTCTATTCCCTTTCAACATCGCTTAAGCGGAAGTGAACAACGCCACATCCTTCTACATGGAATTATTCCAAAATATTCTTCAAACATAATCGTGCAAATCGCTGTTTCTTAGAGAAACATTTCAAAATATGTAATTCAACGGCAACTGACAGTGTTCTAAATCAGCTGACTGTGTAGGCCGGCGGCATTTTACAACACTATGAAACTCTGTTGTTGATTAATTTGCAGCCAACTTCACATGTAAACAAAAATTCTTTATGTGTCGGTGTCACGTCCTTTGAGAAAATTAAAAGTTTATTAAAAATTGTGTTTTCTTATTCAAATTTCTTGAGACTAAATTTGATGTCATAATACACATTCGACAGTGATTAAAAATGGTTGGCCTGTGATTTAAGCTTAAGAACTTTCATTTGTGTATTAAATTGCATTCGACCCCAACTGCGCGTTATTAACTCTATTTTTACTTTTACAAAATTTCTCGTATATAGTGCTAAACGTTTTTGTTTCTCCTTTTTAAAATGTTGTTTTTTTTTTCTAATCAGTTATAATTTTCTCTTTTGGTTATTTCAATACAAAATGTCAAATTTATATAAGATTCCTCATGGGTGTGAGTGACAACCAAATTCTACTGAAGTTATTTAGAATCCCCAGGGGGCCATATGTTACGTCCTTTTAAACTATTGAAGCTTTGCTTTTTATGCAGAAAATTAAACGCTTATATATGCAGAACAAACTCTTAAGTGGTTGACAATTTAAATTAGCTTTGTTTCGATTAATAAGCCAAAGTTTAATTAATAGAGTGTAAGCCTTGTTTCAATTAATAAAATAAACAAGTAACTCTCTTTACATTTCATATTTTCGAAACATTTCTATGCAATGTGCTTTAATTATTCCAAATTAGTTGTCAGAGTGATTGCAGTATAATTGGCGATTTTCTTGGATACTTCTTGCATAGAGCACCTTTAAAATGGGAATTTTTGGCATAAACATTTTAGTTATTGTATGGGGTATTTATTTATTTATTTTTTTTTCGTACCAAGATGTAGGAACCCTTATTAAAGACTGTATATGCTCAATCAAAATTCTAATTGAGTCCTGTTAGAAGTTAGGAGGTTTGTCCATGTTTGGATGAATAAATTGGTCGCAATAATTGCAGTTGGGAGTAAATTTTGTTGCATGTGATGAAAACATCACGTAAATTAAATGCATCTACTGACTTAATCGATTAGAGGAAAAATTTATGTGTGAACCCTTATTGAAAGGTGTAATTGTGTATTAATCTGTTTTGTACAATTAAAAAAAAGATAAAGCCACCTTAGATCTGCCATTGAATAACAAAAACAAGAAAGTCTGTTTGCCTTAAGTGAAATCAAACAAAAGAGGCGAAATAATAAACCAAAGAATAAAGCTAATAGATAGGGCCAAAAGAACAATTGCACATGCGGCGAACTCGCTACGAAGAAGTACCCCAGAGGCCAACACGACGAAAAAAAGAAGAGCAGCCACAACAACAACAACAACCAGAGTGCAAAGAGTACAATCCAGAGCATAAAACGCTCGAAGCGTACAATCTTCAAGACTACTCAACTATCGTCGCGAGCAACAACAATACTAATAGCAACAACAACACAAATAATAATAATAATAATAGTAACAACAACAACAACAAAAACAACATGTACTCAGGTCTCGGTTATGCGAGCACAAATCTCAGCCACAGCAATTTATTGTTGCACCACAACTCGCTCGAAAGCGGGCCAGGTAACGAGAGCAACGAGACCATAGACGCTAGCGTGCCGCTAACCTACACACCAGTCTCAACGCGAATCGTGCCAACAGCGGCAGTTGGCTATCCCATACGCGCAACATCTGCATCGTATGCGAAAAGAGCAGCGGTCCTCCAAAGACACACACCGCAGCCCCATTCATTAGCCAGCGCCCTGCATGCCACAGCAAAGCTTGCGGCAAGCGTAGATTCCTACACGGCCGCGGCGACCGCTTCAGCCTCCGCATCGGCTTCGGCTTCGGCCTCGGCATCCGCATCGTCGGAGCACTATTTGCCACACGGCTACAGTCCCTGCGACTCGTGTCGGCCCCTGCGTCTGCAGAATAGCCACATAGCACGCAGCCAGAACGGCAGCACGCGGTATCTGAACCTGAGCGCCAACGTTGTACCAAAGCGATTCACTTCACTGCCGCCACTGGCACCGTCAGCAGCGGCGGCACAACAGCCACCAGCGCCGCTACCGCCGCCAGTTGCCTTGGCACACACGTCTGCCGCGGCAACGTCGTATGTCTTGCGCACCTATCAACAACAACAAATCTCTCGTTTTCAGCCACGCCGCACGAACAGCGGCACCATGTCACAATCCGGTGAGGATCTGCACTCGCCCAGCTATCTGTCGTGGCGCAAGCTGCAGCTGAGCCGCGCCAAGCTGAAGGCCTCCAGTAAGACGTCCGCGCTGCTCTCAGGATTCGCTATGGTAAGCGCAAACTGAATTTCAAATTTACAGAATTCTCAAGGGTGTGCGGGCGGGCATCATGTGAGAGCGACAGAGCCTATGAGAGCGCGTGACTTAGCGTGGGTTCGAATGCCGGCAGCGGGGGGAAGGCAGAGATTATAAATTCTATATTTGAGGCACATGCATGAATACCCGTAATTACACATAAATCAGCGGCACAATTGTTCGCACATACATC
This sequence comes from Stegana nigrithorax, assembly GCA_037044495.1. Classification (NCBI taxonomy): domain Eukaryota; kingdom Metazoa; phylum Arthropoda; class Insecta; order Diptera; family Drosophilidae; genus Stegana; species Stegana nigrithorax. Next base: position 65,787 of record JBAMBQ010004841.1, read on the forward strand.
ATAGACGGATGCCCGTGCATTGTGCTATGTTTGTACCACATTTCTAATGACAAAAGTCTTGCCAGCCAGCCAGCCAGCCAAGTTAGCTGTAGTTTACAGATTTATACATAGTACATTTTCGCATTATTAGCCTTTTTCTCTCTCATTCTCTCTCTCTCTTTCTCTTTCTCTTTCTAATTAAAATAATGTTCCCATTATAAAATGGTTTCGCTTTAACACGCTTTTAGAGAACTGTGAAAAATATAACAGAAAACTGATTCACACTAACGTGGTTTGACTGTTACAATTTATCCATACCAGTATATTTCCTGATTCTGCCAAAAATATATGACTCCAATTCTAACCGAATCAAATCACTCGAAGATTCCCGAGAATGGCTGTGTGTAAAAAATGGTTAAGGTATAAAAATTTGGTGAAAAGCACAAGATTCAGCAAGACCCTTAATTATTAGAGCTTAGAAGTTATGAACAAAACTATTATAATGAATATTCATAAATGACTATTAACTCGAGAGGACCAAAATTTGGCTTAAAAAACAAACTTTATTTAAATGCCATAAATTCGCTTCACTTTCAATTACTTAATAATTTTTAAAAGATTAGAATTTTATAATTGAAATAGATTACTCGGTACTACGTTAAGTCAACACAAGATCAAAGTCCTTGCTTTATGTTTATATATTAACTTCTTAAATATAAAATAGTTTCTAAATAAAATAAAATAAAAATTTGGCTTTTCGCTTTTAAAAAATAGTTTTGCATAATTGAAACTAGCATATGTCCGAATTACAGAGGCCACACTGTAGTTTGTTAAGAATTATGAAATTTTTGCTACTTATTAAAAAACACAACAAACTTGAAAGATGATAACCTCTAAGCTATCTTTTTTGATAAGTGGTCGATCACTTCAATGGTTCCGGCTGTAAAATTCCAATGTGCTGAAATCAAAACAAACGCAATTAGTCATGCCTCGTTAATTGATATAGTTGATTACCTTGAACAGATATTCCTTCTCTGGGTACTGGGAACGCTATTATCGGAGAATTTGACAAATATTATAATACTGACAGACCATTACACGAATCTTGTGCCATATAGGCAAAGTAGTTCCGGCTTTAACCTCTATGTCCCTCTAGAGGGAGGGGCGTCTATCACCAAACAGAATATTTGTGACTATGCCAAATCATAGTTGCCGCTGATCACTAAAAAAGGGTAACACACTACATTGAAAGTGCTGTAGTGTGCTGATAAAAAACTTAGCCAAGCTGGTTTCAGCAAGCAGCTCCTCGCGTAACTCTGAGTACCAGTCACTATTGAGCTCATTCGCTCTCTCAGCTTGTTTTCTATTTATGTTACTATATGAAAGAACAACAAAAAATACCAAATAATATTATTTCAATTTCACAGGTGGCCATGGTCGAGGTGCAGCTGGACAGTAACACACAAGTACCAGCCTTCATGCTCGTCGCCTTTGCCATCTGTACGACGCTGCTTGTCGCTGTGCATATGTTGGCGCTAATGATTAGCACCTGCATACTGCCGAACATCGAGACCGTCTGCAATTTGCACAGCATCGCGCTAGTGCATGAATCGCCACACGAACGCCTGCACTGGTACATCGAGACCGCGTGGGCGTTCTCAACGCTGCTGGGCCTCATACTCTTTCTGCTCGAAATCGCAATACTTTGCTGGGTGAAGTTCTACGATCTAAGCCAGCCGGCCGCATGGTCAGCCTGCGTTGTGCTGATACCAGTGCTAATCGTCTTTCTCGCCTTCGCGATACACTTCTATCGCTCGCTCGTGACGCACAAATACGAAGTGACCGTGTCGGGCATACGCGAGCTAGAGATACTCAAGGAGCAGATGGAACAGGATCACATGGAGCATCACCATCATCTGCCGCGTAACAATGGCCTTAACTATGGCGCTAGTGGTGATATTGTTTAGCGTCCCATGTACGAATTTTACATATGCATATGTATATATGTATAGAAATATTTGTATATAAGTTTCACCTAACAAAAACAAAAGACATTTTTATATCTTGTTGTTGCAATTAAACAACAAAACGTGTTGATATCGCTGTTATGTGATATGACTGTAAAAAACAAACACTTTTCAAGCCCGCATGCGGCATGTTTTAAATTGATTTGTATTATGTAATATATAGTATATATGTATGTATGTATATATATATACATATGTATGTACGTAGTTTCGCACGTAGTTTTTTATTTTTTCGTACTTGTACAATGAAATTTGAAAACCAAGCAAGCAATGAGAGAAAACTCTAAGAAACGAATATAAGCTTCCTAGCTGTACTGAACAAAGTTCTGCGCCACACTGGCCAGACCTTGTTATTATTTATATATACAAAAATATTTAAAAAATACAAAAACAAACAAAAAAAAACAAAAGGAAGAACAATTTTTTATACAAAATTTATTCAAACTACAAATAAACAAGCAAATAAATTAAAACGAACAACATGCAAACAGAAGAAGAAAATATGAAAATGTAGTTTTTAGTTTGTAAAATGTAAAGTTAATTTTGAGAATTTGCAGTGCTACTTAAACTCGCTGGCAATGTGACGCAGCCGGCCTCGCGTTACACGCTGCGCTGTGGGGATTACAAGATTAGCCTTTTCCGGTGACGCATTCGCATTTTTTTGACTGTCGCCTTTCTGCCTGCGGCTGCTGACTTGTGTCACCGCCACATCCAATTTGCTTTGTGCCTTCTGTGTCTTGTGGCGTCTGGCAAGGTTGGCTCGCTTCGCGATATTTAAATCAATGGCTGTGAGTGGTGCGGATGCTGTTGGCTTTGGAATGGATTTGCTTTTATTGCTGGGAACGCAACTGTCAGCTGCGCAGCTGCTACTGCTGCTGCTGTCATCCAAGTCGATTATGTCAATTTGCTGACAGGCATTGGGATCGTAGCCGTCTGCGTTGGGTGAACTGCTGCTGCATTCGTCGGAACTATATGGAGTGATTGGTATGCTCTGCAGTTTAGCTGTCGCTTTGCTCTGTGCTTTGACAGTTGTGCGCTGCGTCGTTGCTTTTTTTGGCGTTTTCGCTGTAATGTGCTCCTCGGGCGAGATGTTAAATTCTAGTGCGCGCCGCCGCAGTGGCAACGCAGGATTGGGCTTCAGCACTTGCTCCAGCTGCACGCTTTTCAGCTGCAGCGTTAAGTTGCACCGGTAGTTGATGTCCACATGCTCGAAGTTTTGCGTGTCCTGCAGCAGCGTGCTGAGGTATGTCGCTGCTTTCTTGTAGCGTTTCGTGGCGCGCATGTAGTTGACATAGTAGCCCGAGTTGAGCAGCTGCGTGTATTTGTAGGCATGCGAGAGGTGGCACTGCTCTGCGCGATTGCGCTGGAACCAGTCAGCTGCCTGCTCATAGTAATCGCCCAGCTGCTCATAGTCCTTTAGCAGGTAATGCAGGCGCGCGTTGTAGCAGCCCACGGTGTAGTAGGTCCATTGCAATTGTTTATTGCACTGCAGACCTGCATGGCCAAGCTCAAGGAAGCTGTGCAGTCTCACATGGCTATTAGCGACAGTTGAGCAGCCTTTGGGCAACTAAGCAAGCAGAGGGATCAGTTTGAGTTGAAATCAAGCAGCAGCCGCTTTAACTTACCACATCCTGTTGCAGCTGCACGCTGCACTGCCTGCGTATGGGCTCGACATAGCTGGGCGATATCTGCAGCGATAGCATGCGCTCGCCGAGTTCCTCCGTCGAGCTGGAGACATGCCGCTTGCTCAGTGCATTGTTGCGACGCGCGAGCTGCTTGCGCGCATCGTTGCAGTAGAAATACTCAATCAAGCGCAACATGGACTGCGCCTTGTCGATGCTTTCCATTTGCAGGTTCGACCACAGCTGTGCCATGAGTATCTGTATCGTGCGCAGAGCCAAGCCGCCTTGCAGTGTCATGTTCAGCACACTGAAGACGAAGCTTATGCGTTCACCAATGCGATTGGCCGAGCACTCGATGCATTGTTGCACAAATTCAATGGAGAATTGCAGGCAAGCCATGTGATCCACCGAGGAGAAAGTCTTGAAACTGCGAAAGCTCTCTATTACCGAATCCATGAGACGCAGCACATTTAGCGACATGCATGTCGTCGTCTTCATCGTTGTCTTTGTCGTCGTCGTCGATCTGATCATCGCAGATGGTTTATTTGCTGCCTGCATGGATTTGTGCTGCCAAAGCAAACGAAATCGCACGGCGTACATTGTGAGTCGTATAATGTCCACCTTACCGGTGCGTTCACTCAACTCTGCATGCAGCTGCTCGACCTGGGCCAACATCATGTAGGCATAACGTAGACGTTTACTATTCGCATAGTAGTTAGCCATTTGGCAGAGGCACAACAGCGCAAAGGTCTGATGACGTTTGAGCAACTTATTTGCATTCCATTCCGGCAGCAGTTCCCCAATAATAAGCTGCGCTCTGCTTGCCGCCCGACTGAGATCGATGCTAGCGTCCTGCGGCAAGTGCGCCGAGTGGGCGAAAAAGTAGGTGACGGCTCGCAAATAATTGTAGCGATCATCGATAGTGCAGGTGATGTTACAGAGCAGTAGCCAGGCATTGCTGGTCTCGGTCACATAGCCCATGAGCTGCAGACAGTTCGCCACCGTGGTGAGATCGTCGATTATGGACTCCCAATCGATCTGTATGTGCACATCGTCATTGGGCGCTGTAAATGACTGCAAGAAGGAAATAGCATCAGCAATGAAGACGCTTACAGAGAAGTTATGCTCCGTATACTTACTTGTTTAAAAAATGCCTCAAATGCGGACAGTGCCTCCACTGCCAGCGCCAGTTTTTTTGTTTCACTGTCGAGTCGAGTCACAGTCTGCTTCGAGAGGAACTCCTCCAAGTGGCTCTCCGTGACCTCCTTAATGTCGATTTTTGTTTTCTGCGCATCCGTTAGCTGCAGCAGCTCACTTGTGCATGCGTAGGCATACACCAATTGCTCGATTGCCTGCAGACCAGTCGGGGCCTTGCGATAAGTCGCGCACAGCTCGCTCAGACGCTTGCGGACGTCATCATCAAAGAGCAGGTAACGTGCTATGACGGCATAGTCATGCGGTGTTTGACTGCAACGCAAAAGCGAACGCATGACTGTGGGATTAGTCTTGGCATAGTGCAACATGAAGCTCATTTCCTCGTTGTACAATTGACGCTTCTGTGCGTCGCTTAGCTCTGTGCGTAGGACACTATCACAGTTCTCAAGCAGTTCAGTAATGCACTGCTCCACATTTCTTGAGCTCAGGTAGAAATATGTCAGCTCCTTGCGGAAGACCATCGGCAAGTGCAGCAGCGTGGCGATGTACAAACTATGCATGGTGGGCACCAGTTTAGCATTGTACAGCGCAGTCGTCTTATACAAGCGACGCATGAGCATTTGCCAATCGTAGGTGGACAATTTGCCGCGAATTTTGGGCAGCAGAGAGACGAGCTGCGCAAAGTATGCTGCATGAGCGGCGTTATTGGCATTTATGCCAACGCCATGCAGACGCTTCATGAAGAGCTTTAGCTCCGACGATTTTTCCGTGGCGCATTGCATGGAGTCTATGACGCTGATGACATAGCGCACAACGTGGCTGCTGATCTTCCGCAATTCCTCACCGGCTTGGCTCTCCTTGCTAGTCTGCGGCTGCTTTTGCTGCTGCATGTACGCGCCATATGCCGTGAGTGCACAAGTGCCGTACGCAAGTATTACATGCTTGCGTACGCTCGTGCAGATGCCACTGGCACAAGGGGTCGCCAGCGCGCTGCCACTAATACGCGTCGATAGTTTCATGCAAGACGAAATTAGGTTGAAATGCGCTAGATAAAGTGCCTCGTCGCCACCCATCTGCGACCAGAATAATTCAAATGTGCCGCTGGGCCAACTGGCATGCAGCATAAACAACAAACGTTCCAGCATTACCAAAGAGTCGTTGAGCCACTGTTCCTGCGCATGCGCTGCCGATGTGCGCTCATAATATTGCACGAACTTCTCGCATAGCTGCAGATACGTTTGCCTGAACTCGGGCAGCTTGGCTCGGTTGTACATGAGTTTTACAAAGTAGTAAAACAATTGGAAGAAATGGCACAGCTCGTTGGTGGCGTCCGTTTTGAAAAGCTCGCGGCAGACGCGCAAATGCTGCAGCGCAAATTGTTGTTGCAGCGAAGTGTCTTGCGCGTCGATTTCTAACAAGGCCAAGTACGCGCTCATGTACTCCTGGCTGTGGGTCACCAGCTCGCTTGCAGGCAGCACATTGGCATTGAGCAGCTCAAATAATGTGCTAAACATTTTACTGCTAGCATGCGCGGGTAGCTTGCTTAGGAACCAGTAAAACCCGGCGCTGCGTTTACCCAGCAGTGAGGTATTCAATTCTAACAATAATTCTGGCCAACTGCAACGCGTGCCGCGTTGATAATACAGCATAGCTGTAAAAAGGTCGTTTAGACCCGACAATGCGGCCACCGCTTGCTTATTCGCATCGATTGGGCTTTGTTTGTCCTGCAACTGCGACTGGTGCTGTTGTTGTTGATAGTTCAAGTGCTGCGTGTGTATGTCCAGCAAAAATTTATAACTCATTTTCGTTAACAGCTGGTAGCGTTGCGACTTAAACAGCTCATAAAAACGATTGCATGTCTCCACAGTTTTCTATAAAATATGCTTATAATTTAATGTTAAAGGAAAACTGCTTTCATTATTTGCTTACATGAGTGAAGAGTTTGTAGTGAAAAAACCGCAAATAGCCGAGAAATGACTCCCAATAGGATTCAATTTCAGCGCAGGCTTGCATATGAGGCAGTAATGTTTGCTCCACAATCATATGGAAGATGTCTACATGCTGTGTATGGTCGGGCTCCGGCACCACGCAGATACTCCGCAGCACCAGCAAGCCAAATTTGAATTTGCAACGTACGCCGTCGCGTTTTGAGTGCGCCACCATTTCGGCTTGTATGCTTGAGGCAGTCGCCTGCACTTGTTCGCGAGTGCCCTTTAAACTCGCTGAATAGTCTTGTGGCATCGCGTATTCCGCTTATTAAATATAGGTGAGAATCGCAGCAAACAAATATAACAAATAAAATTTTAAGTGGCGGCGAACTGAAATCGTCCGTCTTTTTTATTCACACGACAAATCACTTGTTGAGGTATGCTTAAATAAAATATGAAAAAGTCCAAACACCTCAAAAACAAGCACTGTGACAAATTGAAGTGAATCAATTCTTTTTTTCAATTTAAATTTCGTGCGCACTCGCGCCGGTCTGCTAAATGACAATGTCAGAAGAAAGAAGCACTAACACGCACTGTGCGTGAGAGTGAGAAAAAACTATTTCGTGCTCTGCAAACTCTATTCCAGTGAAGCAGTACTGAACAATGCCAAATCCATTTGTTGGCAAATTTTTGTGTTAATACTTCTTTGTTAAAACTGAACAAATACAATTTTATTAAACGTAACACTTTTCATAAATGTTATTATTATGTTATGCTATTGTTAAATATTGTTTTTTTTTGCAATTTTAAATTTGGCGCGCAGCTGTACTGTGATGTGATCTTGTAAAAAATACGGGTTCTGTTAATATGCTGTTAACATTGTGTTCCATTGTTGTATTAACATTTCCTTCATTTGAATAATTGACTTATTTACTATAAAATGATATCAAATGATATTATTACTATTTCCTTAAGTTCGTTGGTTGATTTCTTACTGCTATATTTCGTCATAGCATAGGAATAAAAATAGTATTTATAACTTAAACTTTTTTTTTGTTTTAAGAATTAAAAACTAAATAAAAATCTGTACGCGAAAACCAGAGTAAAACGAAAACAAAAGAGAGGCAGCATCTGTGAGATTTTCTCTGACGCAATTTAGCTGGTCGAAACCGATTATTGTATGAAAATCTTCATAATTTACCAAGACACTTTGTCTCTTTTCGGCTCTATCAGCTTGTGTAAATGCAACATTTGGTCGTCGAATAATTTAATGAATAATAATAAAATTAACAAAGTGTCAAATATATCTTTGATTTAATATCCATTTATTACAAAAAGTGAGTGTTTTTGAATTATCGCTTTGTAGTAAAAAGCCAAAATGAATTAATAAAGCTCGAACAGAATTTAACTGTAAATAATATCATAATGTCAATTAATTTGAATTGGGACGGGCTAACCGCTTCGAGCGATATAATTTACGATATTGGTGTTCTGTTGGTGCTGCGCAGGCAAGAAAAAAAAAGGCAAGACAGAAAAGAAGATCTAAGTTGCGTAAACTACAATCAAAACTTAAAGGACGAAAAACTTGTGAGGCTTGCCGTCATCAGAACTTTGTGAAAGAATTACGAGACAAAAACGCTCATGATTTTGCTGATTTTGTTCGAATGTCTTGTGAAGAATTCGACGAACTGCATGAATTAGTTGGACCATTAATTGCCAATTTAGGAATAAATAAGCAAGGATCTATTCACACGGAGCATAAGTTAGCAATCACTCTGCGATATTTGGCCTCTGCTGCATCGTTTACTGATCTGAACTACGGAACTGCATTGTCGCCAAGTATTATTTCAAACATTATAATCGACACATGCAGCGACATAATAAATGCGCTCGACGACTATATCAAGGCAAGTAATATAGTCAAACATCATTTATATTGTATACATTTTTAATTCACTTTATTTTCGATGTAGCTTCCGACAACACCCGAAGAATGGGAACTAGTTTCAAAGGAGTTTTTGGAAAACTGGGGATTTCCAAACTGCGTGGGATCGATTGGTGGGAAGCACGTCAATCTCCTTTTCAACATTGAACTATTTGCTGTAGTTGATGCTAATTGTAAATTCCTATATGTGCATGCGATGACAAACGAAGAGATGGCCGATGGAGACGTTCTTCGTCGGACGTTTTTCGGTAAAAGTTTGGAAGAAAAAATACTGGATTTACCTCAAAAAACTAGGCTACCAAAAAGCAACAGGGAGTTACCTTATGTCTTTGTCGGTGACAAGGCATTTGCGCTGTCGGAAAATGTGATGAAGCCATACTCACAGGCATTAGATTCATCTATAACAGATGAAGAAGATATGTATAATCAGCGATTATCTCGGGCACAGCAGACTGCGGAGAGTGCCTTAGGACAACTGTGTTCTTTTGGCGTTCTACAAAATAAGATAGAGCTAACTCCTCAAGAAGCGCAAATAGTCGTAGTGGCATGCTGCTACTTACAAAATTATTTAAAATCCAAAAGACACTGCAGTCGCCAAATATGTAAAGTTTCTTCGAAAACGGAACAAGTTTTCGGAAATTTGACAACGTCCACCTGCTTGAACGCTTCAAATGAGGCAAAACGCATTCGAAATGAATTTAAAGAATATTTCAACAGAGAAGGACGAAAGAACAATATGTATGTATTTTATTGTAGTGCCTAAATTTGTAATATTTTAAATGACAAGTGTATTCGCTGTTTTTATTTACAGGAGGATGAAATTCGTCGATTAAAATTGCACTCGTCATTTCATATTACCAACATAGGCGGCATCCTCCATTGCTCCACCATCGCGCCTAGGTAATAATCGGATTTAAACGAGGCAATGCACGCGCACGGCACACAAGTTGCGTCGATGCACTGACATAAAAGAGATCAATTCCTTGGATGGCAACAGTCTTTCCAAATGAAACTTTCCATATCCACTAGCGTAGGTTCGCTTGCCGACAATCAATCGAATTTCGGTTGTGCGAGATCCCTGTAAGGGCTGGCAAGCTGGCTTACTGTTTTTTATAAATGTTTGATGTTGCTGAGAATCATTGGGAAGAAAGTTGGATTCATTTTGTAAATTGAAATACTTTTGTTTTTAATAATTATAATGAATTTTGAAGAAAATAAAAATGTACAATAGAAAATAAAATCAAATTATTTTTCTATTAAAATTAAAAATAAATCTAATTAACTCTGTTACTTAAAAGTAAAACTAAAAATGTAAAAACAATTCACTCATCGTCGTCATGCACACGTAAATATTCAGGTATTTTAAAATTAAAATACTCTGACCTCGCTAACATCTTTAGCTTGGCTTTTAGCACAACATTTGAAATCACTTCCCTTGCAGCTAATCTTTCGGCCGGATCACACTCATTCAATTCGTCACTGCAGAGCAACATGTGAGCTCTTGTGTGATCTCCTTTTCCTGCCATTTTATTAAGTATTTGTGTTGCAAGATCTGATGTTGGAGATGATCTTCCTTCCGCTATTTTTTTGCTGCTACTGGTATCTTGATTGACATCAGTGTTGGCAAGATTGACGTTTACATCCTAAGAATAATAAGAAGAAGAAGGAAAAAAGAAAAATCAAAAACAGTCGAAAAAATAAAAATATAATAACTTTATCATTGCTTTTACCTTGGGGGAATCCCAAGCTATATCGGAGTCTTCTGTTACTTTTTTGTCTTTAATGAAGCTCAAAGCATCATAATAAAATAATCTAGGCCGATTATCCTTCTGGTCCAATTCACCTCCGTTTCTGCGAAGTCTATCCAGCCGTCTTTGCTCTCTCGCAAAGCAGGTTCTTAAATTCCGTATCTTTGCCTTAGCTTCGTCTAAACCATCTGATGGATTATTCTCTCTGTGTTTTTCAAGAAGCACCTGGTAATCTAAGTTTCTTTGAGTTGTACAATTGTACGCCGGATCCGTTTTATCCCATAAAGATGGTAAGTTCCGGTAGCACTCTATGAATTCAATTACATATAATTCTTTCAGTTGCTTTTGTGCCATTTCTTTCAATTAATATTATGTTAGTTTTCTGCTTCTAAAACAAAGCCTCAAGAACACAGTTCGAGACGTTTGAAAATAGTAGCCACGAGTTGATTTAAAAGAAAACGATTAATTTAACGATCGAATAACAAAAACTTAACAGAATATAGATTGAATGCAACTTGTCGATACGGATTACGAGGCAATAATTTTGCAATTTTGCTGCGCGATTTTGAGCATGCATGGTGTTTCAGCCATGCAAAATGCAACACACATATTGTGTCACGCACACAGTGTTGCTAGTGAAATTGCTAACAGGTTACACCACAACAGGGCTGCATACAATATTAACATACTAGCACAGTCTCTGTTAATGTTAAAAATATTAGATGACTCCGTAATAACAGTTGCCGGTTTATGAAACATCCACCACAGTGGTTGCATTTAATTGCTTTCAGCCCTGTATAACGAAATGTAGGAAAACGTAGCCGTCTGGCAACATTTCAAGTAAATCGACTCAATCGCAGCAACAATGCGATGCAGAACAACAACAAAATGGGTGAGCTGTGTATAAATAAATATAATTGCAACAAATAAACATAGTAATTGTGCAAAAATATGTTAACTTAAAAATAAAAACAAAAAAGTAGTATTTAGTGTTTGCGTGTCACCGATAGTTTGTCATAATGTTTTCAGATACAACTTCTATTCCGGTGTAGCTCAGTATCTGAAACATAGAGTTTTATATGTGTGCGCGTGTGTGTGCTTCTGCATGAGTGAGTGTGTATCGCTGTTTGAATTTTTTTCGGAGAAATCCAATCGATTTTGCAAATTCAAGGACAATCCTGTGCGAGCTACCATCGCCCGGTATTTAGGCACAGATCTTTTCTGGCTCCTTATATTAATGTAAATTGTTGCTTACAAGACGCTGCATATTGCGCGCCGCGGCAGCATCTAATGCAGTTTGCTTTAATACTTCGTTGTTGGACACAAAGAATGAATACATACAGACCAGACAGAATGAAAGAAGAGTACATACTTGCATACATACATGCATGCGTATAAATAAATGCAGTCGAGTTTCATATGCATGCGGCGACAATAACAACAGTAGAAGTAAGGCAGCAACAACAATTCAAGTGGGGAACACCAAACACGCGTTTTACAAGAACAACAACAAGCATGAAATTATCGTGCATACATATATTTTTTGTTTTTTAATGTGTTTTGTGTTTTACAGGAATTTTTTGTGTTTAAAATCGGAAGTGCGTAGGCGTCTGCGGGCGGCTTGTTTAACTGCATTTTGTTATTGTTGTCGTTGATGTTGCTTTGACATGCTGCGTACTTTCGTTGAGTTGTGTGGTCGCTTGACACTATGGCTGGCGTTTGCTTTTTTTGTTGCTGTTAATTCAATAGCTTCTCCCCATGCATATGATTATTTATATTAACGTGTGTGCTAATTTGTGTCGTCTGGTTTTCTTTTTTATTTTTTTTTAGAGTGTACACAAATTGATTTGTACGAATTCCTCGCTGAGTCTGAGCTGCAACAATACTACAATGCAATCAAGTGAGTGCAGCTGAGTTGTTTTTTTAAGTGCTTATGTATACATATAATACTTTTTAATTGTACAGAAATGAGCTTAAGATTACGAATGCTGCGCAATTTAAATACGCCACAGATGAGGATCTAAGACATATTGGCTTGTCGCGGCCGGAAATACGCCGGCTGCGCAAATTCTGCGAAAAGCACTTTCCACATGGTTATTTGAGCAAGATAAAGCGATTGCTGCAAGCGCCCACGACGATTGTGCGTCGGGATGACTCAGGCGCCAGCACACACATTGCAGCGCAAAATGTCGCTGAGTCAGCAGCGTGTGCTGCGGGTGCGGCAGCCAACGGCGCAAGCGGCAATCAGGCGTCGCCGAGTAAAGTGCCAAATAATAAGCACATCATACCCGCGGATGCGATTAGCGTGAATAAGCAGTTGGGCACCGGCGAGTTTGGCATTGTACAGCAGGGCGTCTGGACCAATGGCACCGAGCGCGTAAGTCTATGGCGAACAGCAAAATTAAAAAGCGATGTTTTGTTAATGTTCTGCGCATATTTTATCTAGATACAAGTAGCCATCAAATGCCTGTGTCGCGAACGCATGCAGTCGAATCCCATGGAGTTTCTGAAGGAAGCTGCCATTATGCACTCTATTGAACATGAGAATATTGTGCGTCTGTATGGTGTTGTCTTGGCCACGGACTCGCTGATGCTTGTGACAGAATTGGCGCATCTACGTTCCTTACTGGAGTGCCTTAAGGACTCGGGTTTACGCACTAGTTTTCTAACGATACCTACACTTTGTGAATTCGCTGTGCAAATCTGCAACGGCATGAAGTACTTGGAGCAGAAGCGCCTGATACACCGTGATCTGGCTGCGCGTAATATACTAGTCTTCAGCAAGAACAAAGTAAAGATATCTGACTTTGGGTTGTCACGCGCATTGGGTGTGGGCAAGGATTACTACAAGACCAATTTTAATGTGAATCTAAAGCTGCCGATTGCCTGGTGTGCACCGGAATGCATTAACTACTTGCGCTTCACTAATGCTTCGGATGTCTGGGCTTTTGGTGTTTGTCTGTGGGAGATGTTCTCGTATGGCTTTCAGCCGTGGGCAGCGCTCACAGGCCTACAAATATTAGAGGCAATCGATGCGCCCAATTATCAGGTACGTTCACGTAGAAACTGCCAAGAGGTTTACTGATTTGGTTAATGTTTTTTTTAGCGCTTGGAGCAACCAGATTGCTGTCCGAGCGAATACTATACGCTGATGATGAAATGCTGGCAAGATGACGCCACCAAGCGTCCAAAATTCAGTGAAATCTACGAGCAGCTGCCCGACATGAAACCGGAGCAGCTAAAGGCCGTTGTGCATTGCTTAGAACCGAAAAAGGAACAGTTGATTTATCGGCAGGGTGAGATAATCACTGTGTTGGACCGGAATACTGGAACGCCCTTTTGGAAAGGTGTGTTGAGCACCGGCAAAACAGGTTACTTTAATCCATCGAACACGGTTGCATTTCTTGAGGGCCTGCCAAGCGCAAACCGGGACAGTTTTATACGTGTGAGCGATCATCGCAGCAGCAGCAAGCGGAAGCTACGCACGGAGATGATTTCCAAGCCACAGAACGATTTTAAGCACACAGGGCATGTGGGCATCGATGGTGCCTCGTTTGGTGATATTGCCTTTCTCGGGAGTTCACAGAGCGTAAGTACATTTACCGATGATATATTTTATTTTTGATGGGTTTTGTTACCACTTTCAGTATAATCATGTGCCTCGCCAGATTGTAACGCCATACAAACCGTCGGAGGACATTGAACAGACTCCTTTGCTTTTACCACCTACTCCCACCAGTCCAGACTCATTGCAAACTGCCAGTGGCTATTTCCATGAGGGTAACAGCAATGCCACAGCCATGAATCCCACATTTATTTCATCTAATGAGAATACGCCTAAGCAAAAGCGGCAAAGCTCATTCAATTACCCCGAACAAAGCCCAGCTGGGGTTGGTGGTTACAACGCGTCCACAAATCCATTTACGCACAAAAGCGATGATGAGCAATTTGCCTTTGCGCTTCAAAATAACAATTACGGTATAGATGGCAATAAAGGCAGGAGCGAGGCATCCGGTTGGCGTTCAGCATCGCGTAACACGAATTCAGAGGATCCACACGAATATCATGAAATATCCGATGATGAGATCACTGCCGATAAGCTAGATCTGGGGCCATCTTTGTTAGATGAAATCAATTCAATGTTTGGTTCAATTAGCGTCGCGTCGACCATCGATCAGCAGCCCAAATCTCCTGAGTTTGAGCATGTCAATATGAAAAACGAGTTTGCTGAAATCTCATCAAAGTTTGCGTATAAGACTAATGAAGCAAATGGCCAGAAGCATGGTCTATCGGCTACGCTGTCATCAAAGAAAAAATCTGGCGGTACCGTCAAACAGATATCGGTCAAGGATGAAAAGATACTGAATCAGGCAATTGAGATTGCTAATGAGATTAGCGCCAGGTAAGCTGTGAAATGTATATCAGCTATATATGCATATATATATATATATATATATATTTTATTTTTTTTGTGAGTATTATAAATTATGTTTTTCATTTTTAGATCAATGATCGATTTGGTCTCGGATCATCCGCCGGCAACGCAAAGTCCCAAGCGTAAATTTAGTTTTCGTTTTCCGCATTTAAGCAATAGCGGCGACAAGTCCTCTAACAACGGCGCCAACGCCATGTCGGGCGCCGGTACACACGCCACACAGCACGGTGGCAATGCCTCACCGTATGCCAAGAAGAAAAACTTCACTGAGGAACTGCGCAGCATACCAGACATACAGGTGAGCCCGGCACCTGTTATTGTATGGGTACATTAGTGCTAAAAGAAAATGTTTTTTGTCTTCTACTCCACACGTTCAATCATGACTGCTCCTGGTCATTGTTTTTGTTTTTGGTTTTATCTTTTGTTGCATTTGGTTTTATGTTTGTTCCCCTTGCATTTACCCGTGTAGCGTTTTCATTCGCTGAGTGAGATCAAGAATAGTTCGGAATTACGCATACCACTTTTCGATAAGGAGTCTTCCGATTTCTGCTTTGAGAAATCTCGTGAAATTCTAAGCAGACCCTTAGCTCTTGATTGCGCTGGCGCAGAGCCGCTGAAAGATGCTTTCGATACGCCAACTCTAGCTGGCACTTGCGGCGGCATCGCTGGCGCAGGCGTAGACTTGGCCGACGAAGGTGGCTACTGTGAGAACATCATAGACATTGAGCATACACTCAAAGCCCTCAACTTGGACTTCATGCACACCTACACGGAGCTGGACAAGAGCGACTCGAATGAAACGATTCTAAATGAACAGTACCCGCACATGGTGAACTCCGTGGACGATGGAATCAGCAGCACAACCGGCAGCCTCAAGTCGGCCGTCTACAATTACAGCAACGGAGTGCAGACCATGTTCGACTTTAATGCGGCCACTAGCCATCTGGACAAGCATTTGCAGTATATGCACAACCAGGCACAACTGAACGCTGCTGGCCACAGCGCCGATGCCACCGCGCAGCAGGAGCAGAAGTTGATCGACGATAAGCGTTCGAGTACGCCGGATACGGGCTTCGCATCGCGCGACACGAATCTGTCCTCGCGACGCAGTAGTCAGAAATCGAGCTACAGTCCGCAAGATAATTGTTTTCCCATGAAAAACGTCGGCTGTGAAACGTCCTATGCTGCGCCAACTAGCTTCATGTTGGGTCTCAAAGACGACATTGCCGTCTTCGATAGATTCAGCAGCGCCGTCGGCGGCAAACACATGGCATCGCCTATTAAAGCAATTGGCAACTTGGGCAACACTTCGTTGTATGCGCCGCATCCGAGCAAACTGGAGGGCATCAAGAGTTACCGGCAACGTTCGACATCCTTTACGGAAAATTTCAATCCGATTTCGCCGGTGCTCTCCGAACCGCCAACACAGGGCAGCAGATACTTTGCCAAGCATGAGCAAACGCTGGCGCAGCGACGCACAGCCACGGAAGCGGCTCAATTGCCGCGGCGCTCAGCCTCGTATAAGCCACGTTCAATACGTGCGCGTAACTTGCGTCGCCTAAGCTACAATCCGATGACGCTGGAGACCAGCTCTTCCAGCGGCGAGGAGGTGGCCAGTGAGCGCAATCAGAATCTTGCGCGCTCCGAGTGCGATATTCGTGCGCGTGTCTCTTCGCTCTGCAGACGCCGCCGAGCGGGTCTCAGTCGGCAAGTGCGCTCCGCCTGCCACGACGAGCGGGAGGCCATTATCTCGCCACGTAATATTTACGGCTCTAATGCGAGCATTAAGTCGGCGCCGCACTACAATTATGCCGGCAATCGTAGAAGCTTCAACAGTCGCATCACGTATGAGCAGTTCAACTATGAGGAGAAGATCTATGACTTTGGCGGTCGGGGCCCGGGCAACAATTACACTGCGGGCACTCATGCTACTGTGGTTGTGCCTAGCATCGTGCAAGTGCAGAAGACCAATTACATGTACAACGGCAATGAAGTTGGCGCTTGCTCGGGCTCTGGCTCATCGTCGGCTACATCGTCGGCGGTGCCAAATTACAGTGTTGGCGGCGGCATCAGTGGCGTTGTTAGAAGCGCTGCGAGCGCATTTCATGATTTCGATGTGAATCGTTTAACTGGCAAGAGTCCAACATTAAATTTTGCGGCCGCTTCCTCGCCGGATGAGTTGCTCAATCAGCAACGCAGATCGACAACGTCGCTGCTGGCAAGCGGCGGAACAACTCTAAGCCATAAGCCGCAGCGGCCGACGGAGTTCCATTGGCCCGAGAAGATACACGCCTCGGCCGTGCAACAGCACGATCTGCGCTGGTCGACACAGCATCAAAGTCACCTACAGCTGAGTGGCGGCACTGGCAGCCAAAAGCAGGCTGGTGCCATTATTACGGCGGGCTCTTCCAGTGAGAGCTCAACGTCGTCTAGCAGCACCGAGAGCGCCGATGAAGAATTTCAGCATTACCGCAGCGAATTTGCACCGCATATACCACCCAGCCCAGCGCCATAACTAAGAAGAATGCTGAAATATTTTCTCAATTTACTGTTCGGTAATGCTATGTCGGATGGCTAAATGCGCCATGGTCGTCATGTGCGTTTATGTGCTGTGCTTCTTACTCTCCGTAGGAAAATGTGTGTGCGAGTGTGGTGTGTGTAGATGGATAGGAAAGTGTCGAAAAGTAAATTGCATAAAATATTTGCAGCCAACAAAAACAAAAAAAAAAAACAACAAAAGCAACACTAAATTGAAAATATTTGCAGTATGCCTTATTGGTGACTCTAAAGCTGCTTCTTTTCTTAAAAAACAAAAACAAAAAAAAACATCATTCATTGTCATATTAACACGTGAACTACAACGACACTAGCAGCGGCGTAACTATGGAACAGCTGAAGCTCAGGCGCTAATAACTAAACTAACTAAATATGCTGTTGACGCCGCTTACCTCAGAACAACAGGAACACCAACAACATCCAATACACGCAACACACAACACACAACAACACTCAAGTTTACTGTGCCATGCATGCATGCGCAGAGATTGTCAATCATTCTTAACATCGTTCACACATACCGCTAAGACACATTCACACTCATACATGCTCAAGTGGCCTGCAGTCCGAAATTGAAAGATTGACAGTCGACAGGACCACTTGTGTAAAATAGATTATGTGCATCTCTAGGAGGTTTGAAGAAAATACAATTTTTATTTTTGAGCTCATTTGCAATAGCTTCCTTTCGCGCCCGTTTACTCAGTGTTTTTCAGGTTGATATTGTTCTTGGCTATTCGCTAATCTCAGACTAAGGAGAAGAGAGTGCATAGCTGAAAGCAATAGAACCTCGAAGAGAGCGGGTCTTATGGGTATAACCCATCGTATAACGTTTTTGCTTGTATGATATGCGCAGTCCACAGTGAAAGTCCAGAATGCAAAATGATGGGGCTGGCATGTGGATTTTGTTCTGACTCCTCCGGATATTTAGCTTGCCGCGGGAAGTATAATTTTGCCATAGAAATCTACTTACTTCAATTTTGATAAAACCAAAAATAGTAAAACAGTTATTTACATATGCATGTGTGTATTACTTGTCTGTATTAGCGGAATCTAATTTTACTTCTAAATAACTTTAAATTATTTGTTATTAAACCCAAACCCATTTGATTCTGACCCGATCTGCGCCATTAACCGTTGACAATCCTTGTCATAAAATGTAACTTAATTATGCGATTTTGCAGTGACATACTTGCAGCATAAATTAAAGGAAAAAATACTCGTTTCGCTTTTTGTCACTAATGTGACGTTAACAACAACAGCAACAACCAAAAGATTACTCCAAAGACGCATTTAAAGAAAACAAAACCAAATCTATATTATGTTTTAGGTTTAAGTATGAAAAAAAAAAACAAACAAAAATTATTAATAATTATTATAATCAACGTTTTGCAAACCTTTCTTACGTCGTTGCCTACGATTTGATAAATTTACATATGACTAGCAATATTAATATTATGAACTTGCATACACTTGGCGTTAAAAGTCTACGTACACCTTGAAAAGTATTCAAAAAACGTACAGTTTTCATTTGTATTTTTCTATAACAACTTAACTTTGACTGCTATTCTGTTTATATGTACCAATTTTAAATAAAATGATAAGTTCAGTGGCCCACAGCTTATTTGAACCAATGTTTTTTAAAAGAATTTTCCAACAATTTTTACACAAAGCCTTAAAAATTCTTAAAACATAACCGGGATTAATATTCAAATATACCTGCAAAATGAACCAAGTAGGGCATCTTGTTGTTTGATATTGAAGCAATATATAGGCCAGGGTTAGTTAGAAAATGCATATCGTAGACTTTGGTAGCTACAGAACCAATTCTTTGGAGCTTAAAACAAGTTTCTATTTCAAAAAATATTTGAGGTAATCTAATACTACTTTATTGAAATTGTTTCGTAAACTGTGGCCTTAAATCTTAACTTGATGGAACGTTTTTTACACCCTGCATGTATGTTCATCCTAAAGCTGTTAACAACCTTTCCAACCTGGTGTGGTTAGAGGTCTACTTAAACAATTTATTCATCACGCAGTAACATCTGTTTAAAATCTCTTTTGTTTATAAAGAACGGTCTTGATTGTTCGGGTTGAAATATAAAATGCGTATTTCCAAGATCTGAGTGATCAAGAAATCGAAGATCTGGGATGACAACTTTATTGTTTATATCATTTATTTATTCAAATGACTCATATTTTTGAAATTAAATCGACTTTAATATTATGCCAGAACTTTAAGACCTGTCACTTTATAAGCCAAAGGACCTATTGGAAATTCTTCAAAGAAAAGAAATTTTTATTCAATATGTAGATGAAGTTATAATGTGGTCACCTTAACTCTCTTAATAATAAACTCAACTTGTGCCTTTGAAGTTTCATTCGCATAAAGTTTTACTCACGGTTTGTTTACCTGTTTATTGACATGGCCAAGCGATAATTCGATTTTTGATGTGAGAATGTGAAAAATTCATTAAAAAGTTGTGTTTAAAAGACAAACCAAACCAGAGAATCCGGGTACTCTATTAATTCTGTAATTAATTAAATTGCCCAAAGATCCGTTTAGATTTTAAAATTTACTTTAAATTTATTTTACATTATGACATGAACCTAGCTAGGTTTTACTGTAGTTATATTTTTCAATGGTGGACGCAAACTTTTTATGTCACAGGTGTATTTGTTAATATCATAAAGTTAACGCAGACATATACAATATTTATATATTATATAAATATATAATCCAAAGAAATCAAATATTAAATAAAAACAAAATGAAGGAAAGAGAAACAAAAACAAATTGTAACAGAATTCTAAGCGTTTCAAAGAACAAATGATAAAGTTAAACTATTTTCGATTCTACAAAAAGAAAATTAAAAAAACAAAAATCAAAACAAAAACTATGAAAAATAAATAAAAACTAAAATACTATTGGCAATTACTGAATAAAGCATTACACTTGAAAGTCTTTTTTCTATATTTATGTTCTTTATTGAAATGATTTTTTGTTTTTTTTTTTATTTAATTTTATTTTTTAAATTTCCTTTTGCATGAATTTCAGTCTATTATCGGCAGAGAGGGTCGCGAAGCCTACAATTGCCTAATCGAGCGCAAAGGCAGCATTGGCATGAACATTGACAGTCTAAGTCCTGCAGCCACTCTGCTGCGTCATCTGGACACCAATGAGTTCGACATGACAAGCGCCAAGACGCTGCCGCGGCGTTCGCTGCACATGAGCAACGGGGGCATGGCCGCTGAACAGTTGCCTACGTTGACATCACAAATTGCTGCAATGGAAGCGGCTGCTCAGCTGCACCAGCAACAGCTGCAGCAGGAGGCCAGTGATGTGACTGTGCCACAGCAACATGCGCCACGTCCGATGACGTTGCCCACACGTGGCGCGGCCCAACGTGTGCAACGCAAGGCGGAGTTGGCCGTGAATCTAGGCAAGCTTGTGTCGTCGCATAATGAACCCAGGGCCGGCGATGTCGACGTTGAAACGGGGACGCCAACGTCACCGGCGGCCGCTTGCGAGAGTCCCAGTTACATGACCAACACTTCACCCTACCAATTCCCCGGCAAAGCTGAGACTGAGGTGGCATTGTCGCCAAGCGCCGATGGCAATGTCATTCCACTGCCGCCGCGCGACGGCAAGAAGCAGGTGAAGACGAACGCCAAGCGCCATGTGCGCAAGTATCCCTTGATCATACCGGCCAATGGAGTGCAGCGCACGCTGAGCAAAGTATTGGATGCCGAGCTGGACGCACGCAACGGCATGCAGTCAGCAGCGAATGGAGTGGACAGCGGCAACGGCGGCATCGAAATCGTTGCTGCCATGCGCAAACAGCCAACGGCGGTGTGCAGTCAGGCCAGCGGCGCCGGTGCCTACGAGAACATGGCAACCATACAGAAGAACACGCGAAAAATGCACAATCTGCTGGCCAGAGCTGGCAGCGATGCAGCGCACACTTACCAGAACTTGGATAAGCAGAGCGCTGCTGCGGACGCTGCGGGCCTGACGGACACCGCTTCGCTGCACTTCGAATCGATATTGGAGGCGGACTCGAACAAATGCAATGTGCTGCAATCGCCTGATGTCACGGATGGCTTTTACAATTTCTCCATACAGAAGGAGCACTACAACAAAAGCAAGGAAGCCGACTTCGATGCGAACAAGATATCCGGGCTCTATGCCAACGAAGACGAGCTGCGCAATCTGGATATTGAACGTAGTCCGAAAGTGGCGGTCAATGCGCTAAATATGACGACACCCCGTGGAAATCAGCTAGCAGCAGCTGAAGCCGTTGCGGGCGAGAGTGCGCTGTGTGCGACTGCGGTGGATGCTGATGCTGCCGGGGGGCAGAAGTGCGCGAAGGCGGATAATGAATTGGCGGGCAATGCGCTTTTCAAAAAAGTGCGCGAGTCCGTGAACTTAGCCATGAACAAAACTGCAGTCGCCGCAGCGGCAACGAAAATTGACACATCCACGCACACAGCCAAGCACACACGAACGCCCACACCCACGTCTACAACTACAAGTATTGGTCGAACCAATAACACAACGTCCAGTGACAACATGCAAACGGAGGCGGAGTACTTCGCCGCCAAGGCTGCGAATTTGGCAAACTCGAATTCGGTTAGTTGCGAAGATCTGCTCGAGTTCGCCGACAAGAAACCGAAGGGCTGTGAGCGTGGCGTGGACTCGGACGAAGTGCGCATCATGACCAAGGTTCTAGGCAAAGATGTGAGTATGTCGCATGCGTTTCATTCTGGCTTCTTGTTTAATTTGTCTGCATGTCTGTTGCTTACAGAGCGAACCCACACGTTGCCTCAGCGCGCTGGAGTTCATCAACTGGGACGTGCATAAGGCCATCAAACTGATCAAACTGCAGAACATACTCGCCGATGCGGCACTCACACTAACCGAATCCTACGACGCGCTCGAACAGTACGAATGGGATCTGCACACGACTGCGCTGAAGCTGCGTGGCATTAGGCCGCTTTAAGCAACCGAATATTTCCATTTTTTAATGCCTTGCTCAAAGCACATTCGTTTCTATTTATTTTTGAATGCATTTACAAAACTTCATTGCATCGCTTAGATTTATCGAATAAAAACTTTTATACATTTTACAAACTCAGCTCACCTTGCATCGGTCTACATATAAATAATCATGATAAACAAAAGTGCTTTCTTGCTAAAGTTTACTTTCGCTGTTGCTTAATTCTTCAGTATTAAGCCGGTTAAAAATGAATACAGCATCTTGTTCTTTGGAAAGAAGGGGGCACTTACAGTAGCCAATTATAATTTCATCGTTGGGCACGAGCCGCTTGTTTGTGCCAATCAATTTTCTGCCGTTCACGTAAACACCATTTATTGACTTCTGTGGAATATAATCAAACTAATAATACTAATTGATATCCACGCCATGGGACTATGCACCAAGCACTTCAATGTAAACGTGTCGTCTTCAACATGAAGGATCGCTGATAGTGTGGATGAAAATGCGTTTGGGAAGTCCATAAATATAGTTTCAGCAAAAGTTTACCCGAGCGCGTATTTAGCACAGAAAATGAATTGTTTTGAATAAACAAATTTACGCTTGAAGACTTAATAGGAAACGTACTATTTGTGAAATATGCTAATAGAGATGTGTGTCCGTAAATATTAAAAATTTCCAAGATTATCCATAAGAAGGTATTATCGAGGAATTTGCTAATAGCTCAGCGCCAATATTGAGTCAGAAATTGAAAATTGGGTTCAACGTATCAACCGCTTGAATCGTTCCCATGGTGGACATATTAACGAAATGGATTTCCATTTATAAATGTTTTGATAGTACTTCAGGCCAATAAAAAAATTTTCCTATATCTCAAGTAGTTTGCGTTTTATTTCAAAAAAGAAGTTGTCAAGTGCTTAATGAAACCCTTTATATATGTATCAGCTATGTTAAAAAAAAGAACATATTTATATACATATACATATATATATATATATATAAAAACAGAAAATAACAAAAAAACAAAAATAATAATACATAATAATATAAGCAATGTTTGCGTTTTTCCGGTATTTGGCTGACATGCACTCAAGGCTATGGCTTAGTGTATTGCTAATGTGGCGCAATGAGAAGCGTGACAGGATCGCACAGGCAGTTAGCCATAATCATTTTTAATGCGCAATAATTTTCAATTATCTTTTGTTAGTTTTGAAGTCGCATCAAAGCCCACCGCAACTGTCAAGCAGCGTCATTGGATCGTCCAGCTTCTGGCGCAACTGCTGCCGTGTCAGTCTTGCACAATGCCGTGCACGTACCAACTGCACACGCAGCCAGTCACAGACACAGTCACATTCAGAGTCAGAGTCAGAGTCAGCCACAGTCAGCTTGCATCCTTGCAGTCATACATCAAGCAATAAAGTGATCGAACGAGTGATCAATTGTACTCATGCACGTTTGGAATTCTGCTGCTGCTTCTGCTTCTGCTGCTTCTGTTGCTGTTGCAGTTGCTGGTGGTGGTGCTGCTGTTGCCGCCGACACGAAGGCAGGCAACGTGTGCTGCTACCGCAGGCAATTGCAGCCGCTGCAGCATTTGTATGTGATTATGTTGTTTTCATGTGTTGTGCTCTGCTTATTGCAGCTACAACAATGCTTTGCTTGGTTGTCGTGTTGTCCGTTGTCCATTGTCTGCTGCCTGTTGCTGGTCTTGCACTTATTGCTGCAAATGTTGCTATCATTGTATTTGCTGCCGGCAGAAACCGGCAAACTCGCCACATGCAAATTGTAACAATTTTGCAGCATAAGTGTTTCGCATTCAGTTCGTACCAATTTGGTAGTTTTAATAATGAATTTATGGGATTGTGATCGTGGAAGCGGTTGCATTAAATACTATCTCGAAAAGTCGTGATATCATATCCTTGATAGGCTACTACTTTAGAAATCTAACGTTAGCCCCGAGGAGTGCTAAGGAATTACGCTGCAAAACTGGCGGATTTAAGTAATCGGATGGTTTATTTTGTTTTTTTTTTTTCGATATTCAATCTATAACATATAGCTGCCATAGCAACGATCGGCCGGAAAACAACATTTTACTGAGAACAACTTTTTGTTTTTATTAAGATATCCTTAAATAATTTTCGAATTTAATAATTTTAGGTAATATTCAATCATCATATACCTGAATATGATGAATATCGGTTTACTAAGTTTTTCTAAGATTTTAAACTGGGTACAGGGTATTCTATAGTCTATAGTCATAATGCTGTGAACTTGTGTCAATTTGCCATCAAGGCACCCTGTATTTCATATATTGCTCTTGACGTAAAAAATGAAAAATCGCTGCTTTATTAAAAGACCTTGCCCGACCCGGCATAAGGCGCATGGTATACCAAATTAGATGCCCGTTCTGCCGTTTCGGAAGCTTGGCTTTAACATAAGTAATATATGCATCCACGCTCAACACAAAAGGTAAAAGTAGAATAGAATTGCCTGTTGGCATTGCATAAGCTTAAGCTGAGCGTCGTCTTTTATGGCATTTAATAAAATGCTATTCTTGTTCGTTCATTAACGCAACTACTAACTTGAGAAGATCATTGGATGATTGGTAGAATCGGACGGATCTATTGTGGCTGGCACAGCTTTTGTTGATTATGACCATAAATAATTTATGCCAACAAATGCGATGACTTACTGCCTGTCAGAGATTGACAAATAGTTGACGGTTTTATGGTTTCATAAATATTTTATTTTCAACGCATACCGGCCGTTAAATTCGAATGGTAACGATATACATGCATAAAAGGCATGGGAAACTATAACTAACTCTATATATCACGCTTACATATATTTACTGCTTGTGTATGTGTGTGTGTGTCTGTATGTATGTACATATATATATGTATAAGCGACTTAGCCATATAAGCGTGTATTTACACACATGCACGAGCTTAGTGTTGAGCTCAAAAATTAACACGCAAGCGCATCATTAAGCAAAATACTAAAACGTATAAATAAAAAAACAGAAAAAAATAAATACGAAAAAAAAAAAAAAAAAAATTGAAACCGAAACAAAAAATAAATTAATAAAAAACAAATAA
>JBAMBQ010004842.1:0-34733 GCA_037044495.1 Stegana nigrithorax
ATTATGTAGATTTAATTTAAAAAAAAGAAATAACTGCCGTATTTTTTGCCTTTTTTGTTGGTTGTGGTTGTTGTTGCTTTTTGTTTCTTGTGATGGCAGCTATTGTGCTTCTAAGTATTTGTTTACATTTTGTTGTTTGCTGTTGATTGTTCTTGTTGTTGCTGTGTTAAGTAAATAATAGCGTTTTATGCTGCTCTTGCCACGCAGCAACTCAAAGTATGCAACATTTTTTTTTAACTTTTATTTGAGCCAACGCACGTCGGCTAATGAAGCAATTGCATGGCCACTTGAGTGCCTTTAAATGAAAAGTTTGTGCGTCTATTATATAAAGTGTAAGCACTTAATTAAGCGCCATACATATTGTTTTATATATATGTAATATTTTTTTTTTTTCAAATTATTGTATAATTTTTTATTTATTGTATTTTATTATTTATATTGCATATATACAATTATCATGCGAGACTTTGTTTTTACAAGTTGAGGGTTGCTTGAACAGCTAACTGCGCATTAGAGCTACGCGCGCTTTAATTGTTTACAAAACTATAAGCAATGCCAAGACAGCAGAGGTAACGCAGCTCGGGCAAAAGTATCTCATTAGCAGGCAACGTAAGTAGTTGCCAAATAATTTGCAGCCCTTTTTGATGCCAAATTAAATTGTGTTATGTCAAAATGAAAATGTGCTGTCTAGGTGTTGAAATAAATATTGTTATATGTCATGTTCAAACACTTTGCGTAAAGTAAGCATATCTTCCTTCTATTTTTTTGTTTTTCGGCTATTTGCCTTTGTTTTTGTGCGCGGATGTGAGTGCGGGTGTGTAACAGTTGCCAAGTTGGCAAGTTGCGTACTGTTGAAATGTTTATTCATAAACAACTGTCATGCATGCTGTGTGGGGGGTAGTTAAGCCAACAGACAGACAGGCAGGCACACGCAGGAGCATGAAATGCGTCGACAAGGTAGGCAAAAAGGCATGCTGCCAAAATAAGAAAAGAACAGAATAATAAAAATATAACAAAACAAGAAAAAAAAAAAGCAAAGTTACATAAGCAGTTGCTTTGTTGCTACGCAACGTAAGCGTACACACACACACACACACACACACAGACACTCATCCTGTAGGCGGCTGCTGACTTGCCTGCGTTGTCGAATATTTGACGCTTGCGATGTCTGACACATCATACATCAAAATATAAAAGTTGCCTTTTATTTCTTTCTTTTTTGGATTTTTGTTTTCGTTTTTTTATTTTTATGCTTTATAAATAAGTTACCTTGCTTTCGTCACTCACTTACTCACTCACTCAATCAGTCAAACAGTTGGCAAGGCTAAGCGGCAAAAATTTGTTAAATATTTATTATGTTATTATGTCAAACATGCTAACAAGCAACAAAGCAAAAAAAATAAAAAATAAGCAGCCAAAGTCAAAATGTAGTTGATCTGTTTTTATTTTTTTATGCCGCATTTTAATGCGAATTTCTTATTACACGCAAGCATTTTAATTTTACGCGTCACTTGCCAACATATTTTTGTTCTCAGCCCTTGCGCCATTTGTGCTGTTCGACATTGTAATTGAAATAATGATATGCTTACATTGCTGTGCAAAAAATAAGCAAATATGTTTCCATATGAAAAAAAAAGCGCATGTCTGACTTTAGAGGTCTCTGTTTGACTTTATTAAAATATTATCATACCCTTTCCCGCTCTCTCTCACTTCGCTGCTTTTTAGTACTTTGATGCAATATGCTAGCTTATTCCTTCACTGTAGTAGGCAAGGAAAAACGCGATACAAAACCTATTCTTTGCTGATATTCCACAATTCCTATCTCCCAATTTCCTATCTCTCCAATTAGACTGCCTGGCTCTGATTGCTATCTAGAATCTGTCTGCTTATTTGTCTAGTCGAAAGATCAATTGTACGTTTTTGTGCTTTTTTAGACAACACTCAACATTAGTAGAATTCATTAAGAGAGGCCAAAACACTCTCATGCAAAGCTCTCTCGCAACAATATCTTATGCAAGTGACTCGCACCGGCGCTCTCTCTACCCGGCTAACGTTTACTTTACTTTTTCGTTTAGTTTTTAAACGTCGCTCGTTAAGTGAGCAGTACACGAAGCCACTGGGCCTGGCAAAAGCTTTCTAAGTATTATAACACACTTTATTGCCTGCGTTGGTTATTGAACCCGCGATACGTTGTCGCTGACGCTGACGTTTCACACCGGCACACAATGCACCAGGCCACAGTCGTCGTTTGCTATAGACAATATTAAATTTAGCTTAAACCAGTAGTTAATAGGCACTTGGAATAAACGATGCTGCTATTACTTCCAATTAATTTTGCAATTAAATCCCAACAAAATGGCTGCCATACAAACGCATACTGCCGCCTAAAGCTTTTGTCTATGGTCTATGCTCTACTGCGGCGCCTGTGACTGTGACTGTGACTGTGAATGTGAATGTGCCTGTGCCGTCTGCCTGTGTCTTTGCCTCTGCCTCTGGCAGCGTCAGTTTTTACTGCCGTGTGCTGCATGAACAAACATCAAAGCTTGACGGTAACAACAAAAGCCAAACTTGTGCTAATCACGCACAATTGCTGTTAACGCGCAGCATCAGCAACAGTCTGCAGCACAGGCGACGCGACGACAGGCAAATGCTGTCAAAAACTGACTTACAAAAGGATTTTAATTTGGCATACGGCACAGCACAGCAGAGCGCAGCGTTAAATCCCAAAATTAAATAGAAAACTAAGCAAAAATCTTGCGCCTGCCAATTTGCCATTGCACACACACATACACACACACACACATAGAAACACAAACAAACAAAATGAATGGCTTAGAGGCAAAATTGTTTAGCAGCACAGGGGCAGCCATTGAAAATGAGCTAGAAATAAAAAAAAAAAAAAAAATAAAGAAACAGTAGGAAAGTGGAAAAGGAGTAAGGAGAACGGAAATTGCTAAAACACAAATCAATTACGCGCAATTGGTGTAGCATGGTTTGCTTTGCGTTGATTGGTTTTGATTTTTCTAACGTGTACGTGAACATGAGCATTACCTGCCCAGCCAACAATTTGTATGAATAATCTATAAGGCTATTAAATGCATTACACTGTGCCACAACACACTCGCCTGTGCTTTACAAATTGTCGACAGCACTGCGGGCACATATTGCCACTTATGTCATTATATTTACTTCTTCTTCGGTTTTTACTAATTCCAGGTATTTTAGCGAAAAGTTAATAAGCCTAAAATTACTTTAGGAAATTATTCAATTTTGAAATTATTATTTTCTACTATAATTATTCTGATTGTTTTTCTTGCTCATTTTTTAGACTTTAGTTTTGGTTTTTTTCCTTGTTTTTTTTTTTTAATTTGCCAGCGTCTACTTTACTGTCCTGCTGCTTAGTTTTACAACTCTACTGGCTACATATGCCTAAACGTCTGTTGTCTAGACTTGCACTGTGCCACAAGAAGCTTAACAGGAAGAAGGAAAAAAAAGCAAAAGAAAATAAAAGAAAAGAATTAATAAATAAATAAATAAAATTCGCGCCCTCTTGGCCTTACGCTCGCTTAAGTCGCAAACAATTGTGCTGTTGCGTGTTTTAATTACACAAGCTAAGCTGCCTAAAAATATGCAACAATTGCTAATTTGTTGTGCTCTGCCACCTGTAATAATAATAAAAAAGAAGAAAACAACAACAACGGCACGGCAACAGAAACGGCAACAATAGCAACAACAAAAGCAAATAAAAATAAAATGAAAATGAAAACATTTCCTGCTGCTTATGCTTGACACGGCAGCAATAATAACAACAACAAGAACAACAACAACCACAAAAAGCTGCTGCAGCCATAATAGGCACAAGGCTAACACAGCGACAGCAACTGTCCCCAAAACTACCCGCAGCCAAGCTCAGCTACACGCGGCGCACTCCACTTCACTTCACTGCACGCCAGACCTGGGCAACGTCGTCACCGCTGCGTCAGCGTCAGCGTCAGCATCAGCGTTGACTGCCGCTGCTGCTGCTGCCATTATAAAACTTTGTTTAATACCTTTGAAATTTTGCATAATTTTGGGCACTTAAAGCAGACACTTTTTGCCTACTTAATTTTCATAAAACGCCTACCGACAGACAGGCGGACAGACAGACAGCTCAGCCGTCCTCAGCATGCCCACTCTAGCTTCCCTCGCACTGCCGACGCACTATGCCACCCCGCACTTTTCTTTCTTTAGCTTCTTATGCGCGGTAGGCAGTATCAAAGGTTTTTGTGTGTTGTTGTAATTTTCTGTTTTTCTTTTTTGTTGTTGTTTCTTTTTTGTTTTTTCATTTTTTTTTTCTGTTTTTGTTTTTTTGTTTAGTGTTTTGTTGTAATTTCTGTTTCTGTTTTTGTTTTTGTTTTGTGTTTTTGAGAAAATTTAGGTAGTACACGTCGCACTTAATTAACTATTCAAAAATTTTCACAAATTACCCATCTTGCATAATAACAACTTTAGCGTAAAGCAAGTCTTGCTTTGCTTCTTCTTCTGCTTCCTACTTCATTTTGTTGTTGTTGTTGTTGTCGTCATCTTTGTTGTAATTGCTGCTGTAGTAGGTTGATATGCGCACATAGGCAAAAGCAGCTTGTTTGAGTTTTGCCGCTTGTCGCCCTTGATTTTTTTTTTTTTTTATTTCTTTCATTTTTATTTTTATTTTTTTTTTGTATTTTATTTTCATTTTCATGTATTTTATTTTTTATTTTTGTTTGGTTGTCTTTGCTGGCTTGGCTTGGTTTGCTTGCATTTTATTTTGCTTGCTAATAATAAAATATATTTTTCTGCCGATTTTTTTTTTGGATTTTCTTCTTGTGCCGCTTTTTGTTTGGTGTTTTTTTTTTTTTTGGCCAAAACGCCCTAAAGAGCGCATACAAAACGTAAAAATATGCGTTTGTCTGTAGCATATTTTGCGTTTTGTCAGCGGCACCACAAAAATAATACACACACAAAAAAAGAAAACAACCTCTATACGGTTTCCTTTTTTATACCTTTTTTTCCTTTTTTTTTTTTTGTTTTTTATTTTTTTTTGTATTTTATTTTATATATGTCTGTAGATTTCTTGTTTATTTTTTTTTTTTTTTTTGTGTTTTTATTTTTATTTTGTTTTTTTTCATTTTCGGTTTGCTGCTATTTTGGTTTTGGTTTTTGGCTTGGTTTGGTTTGCTTTGCTGTTGCTTTTGCATGACGCTGAGAAATGCCAATTTTATGCTTGAAAAAATATTTTTAAAATATATAAAATATTTCATTTAAATGTAAATTTTTGCTGCCAAGGTATTTTATTGAAGCCATGCACATTAAAATGGGCATAATTTTTTCGGTTTTTCGGTTTTTCTCATCTCATTTCTGCTCTGTTCCTTTTTGGTATTTTCATTTTTTTATTTTTTTTTTTTATTTTATTTTATACTAGCCTAACAAAGCGTGTGCCTCATTTATTATTTAGTAATTTTTTTTGCTTTTTTTATTTTTATTTCTTACAGCCGTAGAGCTACTCGGCAGCAATTTATCTTATAAAAACAGTAGGCTAGCAGCAGAGTAGAGTGCTTAGAAGGAATAAAAAAAAAAAAAAAAACAAATAAAAAAAATAAAAAAATAAGAATAAGAATAGAAAAAAAATTACTAGATACTTGTACATATACTTTTATGTGGCGCAATAATTTTTAGTTGCTGCATGCTGACTATGGCTATGCCTATGTGTATGTGTGTGTGTGTGTGCGTTATGTGAATTTAAGCGAAAATGCTGTTGAGGTCTGCAAGTACATAAAGCATGTCAACACGGCTGGCAGTGAAATATGTCAAAAGTGAAGTTATGTCATGTCATTTGTCATAAAATTAGCAGCATGCATGTCCCGGTGTACACTGACAAAAAAAGAAAAAAATAACGCGACTAGCGACTGGCTAGCAAGGTATGCTAGGCGCAAAGTTAGCAGGCATGATTTTTTTCACTGTAGTTAAGCCTTATTTTCTTGCTTTTTTTTTTTTGGTGGCAATGCGGCCGACCTATAACTTTGTAAACTGTGCGACACACAAATGTGACCTAAGAAATCACTGTGGCACCTTGGCTGTGTGTTGTTGTTGTTGTTGTTGCTTGTGTGCGCGCAAATTAGTTGTTGAATTTTTCATATTGCCAGTGGTTACAAGTCGGCAAAGGCAGCAGCAGCAGCATGCGCCGTTGGCTATAGCAAATGTTGTCTTCGTCAACATGCTCAGCGTCAGCGCCGACGTCATCATCGGCATCGTCGTCATTGTCATCGTCATAGTCATAGCTAGCAAATGTCACAGTATGATAATGTGACAGCTTTCGGCGTATTTGTCACAAACAAATATGCAGTGACGTTGCGTAGATTCACCTGACTGCTGGCTGCTGACTGACAGTCTTACCACCCTGCAGCCTTACCTCTGAGCATTAACTCCCTGCCTTGGCGACCTTACCTGCCTACCTACTTGCCGCAGCTCCCTGCTGCCATACATATCTGGTTGTCTGTCTGTCTGCTTTACCTGACTGACTGTCTGCTGCTTGCCACCTTGGGCCGCCTTGGTCATGATGATGAATTTTGGTCATTTTGTGTGTATTACAACTGCCTTTGCCGTTGCCTTTGCCTTTGCTGTTGTTGTTGTTGTTGTTGTTGTGTAGCAAGCAGTCTGCTGTTTATGTGCAAATGAAAACTGATGTTACTGCGTCAATTTGCTTGCCGCTGCGTTGATTTTATTAGCTAGCATAAATTTGCGCATATGGCTCTGCGCCTTATGTCTGCTTTGTGGCTTATTTACAGTTTCGTTTTCTGTTTTTTTTTTTTTTTTGGTTTGTTTCTTTTTTAATTTTTTTTTTATCTTAGATTACTTTTTTATGTATTAGAAGACACAATGCATATTTTAATCATTTTACTTAAATTCAAAGCAAGTCGCTGGCATATTATCAAGGCCTAACAGCCTAGAAACCTATTTAAAGCGCATTGGCATGTCTGCATTATCGCACAG
The DNA here is from genome assembly GCA_037044495.1 of Stegana nigrithorax. Taxonomy (NCBI): domain Eukaryota; kingdom Metazoa; phylum Arthropoda; class Insecta; order Diptera; family Drosophilidae; genus Stegana; species Stegana nigrithorax. Next base: position 7,006 of record JBAMBQ010004842.1, read on the forward strand.
ACAGCTGCGTGTTAATGGAACTGCAATTGCAATTGCCATAATGCAAGACAACAGCGGCAAACACTTAATGCATCATGCATATATGTATATATATATATATGCAGCTGTGTGTGTGTGTGTGTGTGTGTGTATACACATGTGTGTGGCGCATACTTGCACTTGCAAGTTGAAATTGAGAGCAGGCGCTTGACTGCGTCTGCATGCTGACTGTCACTGCTTAATGATGCTGCTACGGTTGATTTTGTTGTTGTTGTTATTGTTATTGTTGTCGCTGCTGCTGCTGCTGCTGTTGCTGTTGTGTCTGCAGACAGTTACAAGTAAAATTAAAATTTCCGCTTTTATTTTTATATCGGCTTGCGTGCATACGTGTGAATAATTGTAATTGCAATAATAATTGCATAAATGCAACATTGTGGCAATATTATTAACAACAACAACAATAACAGCAACAACAACAACAATAAACATAACAATCACATAATGACATTGTGCCTTAGTCAGGCCAGGCAGTAATTGCATGCTGCTGCTGTTGTTCTTGTTTTTTGTTGTTGTTGTTGTTGCAAGCAACAAAATCCGCTTATATGCGTGCAGTGCAATTTTAATGTATGTATATACATATGAGTATGTGTGTATGTGTGTGTACAAAAATAATTTAGTAAAAAACCAAGATAAGAAAAAATAAGAAAGAAAAACTTACAAATGACAACAACGGCAACAACAACAAGCGGTAATTGCAAGAAAACAGGACAAACTTATTTTGATGCTTGCATGCCGTCTGCTGCTGCTGCTGTGTGCAACAATTCTCAAGGCTACTCAAGCAAAACTTTTAATGTCAGCGAGACGCTGCTTGCGCTTGTCTGCGACATGCCATGTATTGCATGCGGAAACACAAACAACAACAACAACAAAGCCAAACTGCTACAACAACAATTTGTTGTAAAGCGCAGCAGCGGCCGCTGGCGTGTTTTGCATTTATGGCCCAACGTGTTCGTGTTTGCTTCTTATTCTTGTTGTTGTTTTTAAATTTTTTTTCAGTTTTGCATTTTATTTGTTTATTTTTTTCTTTTTTTTTGTAATTTAATTTTTACTTTTTATTTATTTATTTTATTTTCCATGCTGCACATTATCAATTTTTGCATATAATTTTTGCTTATGCTGCATTGCTTATCAATATTGTGCTGCAGCTTTTTCTGCTTCTTCTGCTTATTCTTCTTATTCTTCTTCTTCTCGTTATTGCTATTTGTATTGTTTGCTGCAACGACTTTATTTACACTTTGCGAAAAGTACGTGTATTAATTGTCGGCAACAATACACTTATAGCATTGTATGCATATACACACACACATACACATACACATACGTATATGTATGCATAAGCCAAGCATTGTCATGCCAGTTTTGCATATTATTTCATTTTCATATATTTCATTTCTTCTGTGTTTTTTATTTTTATTTTTAATAATGCAGCGACGTTGTAAGAAGGATATCCGTTCTCTTTTGTTATTTTCGTTTATTTCGTTTTTTGTTTTTTTGTTTTCTTTTTGTTGTCAAGTAATTTTTGTTCTTTGTATTTACATTTTTCTTGATGCCGCTCACATGTGCGTAAGTACATTATTTGTTTATTTATTTGTGCCATTGCATCGCTCTGGCATGCGGACAACGTAATTACATATGCGGAGTATTGCATTATGCAGCAGATTTTATTCCGCACAACACATACACACATACATACAAACAGACATATTTCAATTTATTGTTGCGAGCAATGCAGCAACATGTGAAAGTAAAAGAAATGCAGGCATACGACTGTGGATTGTGTGGGAAGTGTGGCAACTGTGGAAAGTGTGGGAAGTGGCTTTCTTACGCAGGTCTCAAGTGCTTTAAGCTCTTCTGAGTGCATGCTTGTGTGCCTGTGTGTGTGTGTGTATGTGTGCAGCTTCAAGCCGCACTTAAATTGTTTATGCCACAAAAATGCAAAAAATTAAATTTTGTAAAAAAAATCAAAGAAAAACTTACATAAGTGGCAATTCAGACATAAGTTAATTGACTCAAAGTATGCATGTGCAGTTATTTAAAAAGAAACCTCAGCAACTCAGCAGCTTTGTGTGGGCTGCAAAAGTCCAGCTTAGCTTGCACAGCGCTCTTAAGGCATTTAAGCTACAGCAGCACACACAACGTTGCCATGGCACAGTGTAAGTGTGCAGTACACTGCTGCGCTACGCTAAGGTACGAGGTTCGTGAAGTCTGCTGCTGCCGTCGCCTAATTATAGGCAACAGTTTTGCATGTCTTGGCAGAATATCATTGCTTAGCAGCTACAGCAACAGCAGCAGCAGAGTCTTGCAAAATCAACATTTTAAGCAAAACTTAATGTCTATATGCATACAATAGCCCCACACAACCCACTTCGCTATATGAATGAATAGACATGAAGGGAGGACGGCTTGGTTTTTTACTTCGTACGTCGCAGCAGGGAGATAGGCACAAGAAGAAGCCACGCTTAGGCTGAAATTCAAACTTATGTACGAAAAAGTTATTGCTTCAGCAGCATTTGCATATAATTTCTACTTTCTAAAGTCCAGGCAGGCAGGCAGGCCAGGGAGGTTAGCTGTGTATATTTGTGCTTTGTGCAGGGTTGGCATGGCGCAGCTTTACGGAAGCCAACGCAGCCGTCGCCGCCGTATCCACATTTGTAAAAATGCATTGTGCGGCAGCTGCAGTGTAAATAAATATTAGCTACGCAGGCGCGGGGCAGTCAGCAGGGAGATACACTGTAAGTCCGGGTTGCATATCCGTCCATAGTGTGATTTGTTGTTGTTACTAAATTACAAATTAAATTAAATCAATTTGTCAATATTTTAACCATTGTACGCTTTACGCTTTATGCTGTGCAGCTTAAGGTTGAAGGCTGCAAGCTTTAAGGCAGCATATAGATAGATAAAAGAAAGGAAAGCAACTGAAAAGTATTTCATATACAGTAATTGGCGCTTATAACGAACCCGGTTAAAACGAACTTTTATTTTTGCGATGGCAACGAAGAGCCAATCCCTGTCACAACTGCCCCGCTGTATGCAATTCGTAGCTTAAGCTATGCAAGAACTTTTCTTCAGTCACGCGACACTCCTCAACAAATTCTTGACCACTTGGCTCAAGTGCAAGTGTACATAAAGGAAGCTAATATTAGTACTAAACAATCTAAAATAACTGATTTTTTTATATTAAAATATCCCAAATTTAATTTAATAAATAAACAATGGTGTGAATACATGCATGTGCATATACATAAATGGTTTTGTTTGAGTCTTCGTTTATAACGAACCATTTTGCCCGGTCCCTGAAAGTTCGTTATAAGCGAAAAGTACTGTATGATTTACCTATGTCTGATATGTGCATATTTGAGTAAGAACTCCATGACAAACAAATCTATTGTGCCCAGCGGCGTTGCATTATCATTGAGGCAGCAGTGCAGACTGTAGATTTGCGTAACGTTGCGTTGCATTGCGTTGAGTTGAGGAGGGGGCGAAGACGCACATAGTCGAAACAGATAACAAACTGCAATACAAATAAATTTGAAGCAATCGCATTGCAAATGTGTTTACACCTTGCACGATGCACGATGCACGATACACGATGCACGACGATGCACACTGCTGTGCAAATGTGCTGTGTATTTTTATGTGACACACATACATACGCGTATATGTATAAAGGATATGGCAAAGGATTTTGATTATGTGTACCGAAGCATATTTTACACATATTTATTCCTTTATTACATTTTTGCTTGATTTTTTTATATTTCAATATTATTTTTATTTTTTTTTGTGTTATTTTTTGTATTATTTTGTCGGTTTGTTTTTGTTGTTGTGGCATTTTGTTTTTGCTGCTTATATGGCTGCAGCAAGTTGCGACTTAAGCAGAAACGAAATCAACAGTGTTGCGTGCCTTGCGGCATTTGCTTGATGTGCCATCCAATTGACAGACAGACAGACACAGGCAGACAGACAGACGGATAGACGGACAGACAGAGTGGAGATAGCAAGACAGACAGTGTGCTGCTGCAGTGCACGCACATCATTGCACATCAATGCGTGCCAACACGCTTTTATTGCTTGCATCGAATCACCGCACCAACGAACTGCCAACCTGCCTGCCTGCCTGCCTGCCCGCCTCACTGCCTAGTTGCGTTTATGTGGGACTACCTGCCCGCCTGTCTGCCTGCCTGCCTGCTTGTGCTAGCCTGTTCGCTTGCACGCACATTACACTTGCATACCATGGCCACGCTGCTCCCGCTCTCCAGCTCTCTCGCTCTTACGCTCTGCCTTTGCCTACGCAGGCATCGTTGCGCTTTGTTGTTAGCGCTTCGCTTGAGTCGCATAAGGCTTGAGCGCGCGCATCTCTGTGTGTGTGTGTGTCTCTGTGTCTGTGTGTGTGTGTCTGTGTGTGTGTATTTGTGCATGCTACCGTAAACGATTTATCCAAGAGTTACATTTTGTTGCGTTGCCTCTCTCATGTGAAGTGATTTGCTTTGGCACTACTGACGCTGCCGCTGCTGCTGCTGCTGCTGCTGCTGCTGCTGCTGCTGTTCGCACTTTGCCTTGCGGCGCGCATCGCTGACTGTGCAGCCGCCACATTGCATAAAGCCAAGTAAATATTTTATTTCTTCTTCGCATTTTCGTATTTTGCTTACTTTTCTTCTTGTTTGTTGTTTTTCTGCTGTTTTTTTCTTTCTTCTATTCCTATTGCTGCTTGCTTGCTGGCTGCATTTCACTTGCAAAGAAATTTCTTTTTGGTTTTTCGCTCAACTGTCTTTTGTGTTGAAGCCTTAAGTGCTTTTCGATTTTGGCGTCTTGACTAAATCAATGAGGCTGAAATGCATTGAACGCATTGAATGCAACGTATTCGCAGCAGGGCCTGCTGTTTGCTGCGTTGCTGCTGTTTCTGCTTGATTTCGCATTTGACCCATAATGAATGCTGCGCTGCTGCTGTTGCTGCTGCTGCCTCTGCTGTTTTTTTTTTTTTTTTTTGCCTTTATTGATTTTGTACCCTAATACAAAATGCAATCGACATTTAAGTTGAAAGCACACTGCATATTTTATTTGTTTTATTTATGCTTGTTGTTTTTTTTGTCTTTTTTCTTGTAAAATTTATTTAAATGTCACTGCGCGCATATTTGCGCAAATATGCATTGCCTACCCATAGGCGCATTACATCGTTTGTTTTGTTATTTGTGCATAATTAATAATTGAAAATGCAATTGATTCGTTGCATGCACAATTCAGCATGCAAACTTTATAAATTATGCAAACGCACAATTTTGTATAATGGCGCGCAACGGAAATGTTAATAAATAATTGCAAGTTTCCTTTTTGCCTTTTTGTTTCCTTTTTTTTTTTGGTTTTTTTATTTAATACGCATATATTTATTCTTTTGCCCTGCTGCTATTTTGTAATGTAATTAATGCATTTGATTTGAAATTTAGAAAATACAAATTGCATATTTTAAGTAAAATTGCTTTAATTTGAATTTTTTTAATTTTCATATTTTTCTTTTTTGTTCTTTTTTTGCGTATGACATTTATTAATGGCATTGCTAAGCCTCATAAAATTTTTGCATAACTAAATGCAATTTTTATATGCCACACGTCGTGCATAACTCCGAGTTCCAGTTTTGCTTGGCTTGTCTTGTCTTTAATCGGCGGCAACAGACAATAATGCCAAAGCATTCAATACACACATTAAAATTCCACACACTCGGTGCAACTTTAATAAAAGAGTGAGGTGAAGAGAGAAAGAAAGAGCGAAAATAAAACGAAATAAATAAGAATCGAAAAGCAGTGAGCTGATGAGAAAACAATTGGAATTGTTTAATTCAAATGTGTGTTTGTACGCAGCGCCAAGCTGTGTCAGCGTGGGTCTGACTATATATATGTGTGTGTGTGTGTGTGTGTGCGTGTGTGCGTGTGTGTGCGCACGGCAACGAGTGACTCGTACATTATTGCTTTTATTTATCTACGCATATACAACCGAGTACATACCTCCTCCTATACCAATAATGAAAAGAGATAGTGTTCTTGCGTGAGCGAGACAGTGTTGTGCATTAGTACGTGCTTCACTGCTGCTGCTTACATCTTCTATTGTGCTCTGCCGCCGTTGCCGCTGCTGCTGCTAAGACGACGAGTATTGCTTGTCGTACGTTGTCGTGCGTTCTCGTTGTTGTTGTTCGCAGTTCGCTGTTCGCTGTTTGTTGTTTGTTGTTGCTTTTGCTATTGCACTACCTCGGATTAGAAATCATGTCTAGAATTTCTAAGTGTGTTGCTGCTGCGACGAGAGCCCAAAGATGCCAACTTACAAATCGGTTAGGTCTGTAGTCTACGTACGTACGAGTATGCTGCTTTACCCACGCAGGCGTATGCTATATCACATACATATGTACGTGTGTATGTATGTATGTATATGCGTAGTAGCTGACTGACTGTCAAGCAGTGCGTTGAAGTATTCTATGTATGTATGTTTGTATAGTACAATATATGACTGTTGTGCGTGTTTTTGTGTAGAGTTAAAGTTTAATGAACCACAAGTATGCTATGTGCTGTTGTTGTTAATGTTGTTATTGTTATTGTTGTTGTTTTTGGTTTTAAGTGCCACACTCGAGCTATGAGTGCCCTGACGGTGTACTATTACCTATATTTGTCTAATTATGCTTTAACCACTTTGCAATGTTCTACTATAGAAATCGCAGCATGAAGTTTGATCGAAGCTAAGCAAGAAACCTTATAATAAACCACATATGTATACAATATATAAATGTGCACTGCCCATGCAAATGACCAGATGCCCAACATGTCAAACAGCTAAATGCTTCAACAATAGCACAACTGCCTCATACAATTTTCGAAACGAACAATTGTGCATTGTGCAAAAGATTAAAAACTAAATAAACTTATGTCATAACATAATGTCTCAACGCATAAAGATATTGGGTCATCTAAAAAGTACGTGCGGTTTTTGATCGTGTTGATACCCATATATCGATTGTGTCAAATGAACACTTGAAAAGTGACATTTCAGGCTACATTGCCATCGAAATTTTCAGAACAGGATCGCCTAAACCATAGGCTGCAGTTTAAATGTTGATAAGGGTTCATTAGGGATCATTAGCAATAATTTTAATGTGCTGTTTATATAAGGGTATAATATAAATTATATTTTAATACAATATTTTAGCAACTTTTGCCATGCCCTTTGTGAAATATCCATGATCTAAGTATTGTTTTTTTTTTTATGCTTAATAAAATAAAAGAATTGTGAACATTCCTACCTGGCATTGCTGGCATGTTTATAGGTGAGCCGCGACTTCGCTTTCTTGGCCGCCATGTTGAGCTGCGCTCAGCTTTCGAAATTATTTTTAATAGCCGTAGACGTGCATACAACGATGAATATTTAAAAACACGTGCTCAGATTTTGTGTACCCTTTTTTTTATTATTATTATTATTATTTGTCTTCATCTTTTGTAATTAACTGAAATTGACATTTGAAGAAAAAGTTAAGTTTCTTTCTTTTATTTCGTTGCAGGTAAATTAAACTTGAAAACTTTTATAGCTGCACACAATCAGCGACTGAAGTTTGTTTTTGGGCAATTATGTCTGTCCCCTTGTGCCTGATCCCCCTCCCCCTCCACGGCCGTGCTAGTCAGCCAGTCAGCCAATGCACTAAGGTAAGTCGGCAGCAGCAGCAGCAGCAGCAGTCAGCAGCCAAACCGTGACACGCTCACTTGCGTGCCCTAATGGCGTCTCAAATAATTTGTACATCGAAAATTTGTTGATTACACAAATTGCGCAAAGATAATGTGGGAAATTGTTTACAGTTTTCATTTTGTTTTGTCTTTTGTTTCATTTTCTTGAAGTGTTTTTTGTTTTTCTTTTTTTGGAATTGACTTCAAGAGCGCACTTTGCATAAAAGAAAAACCCTTTTTAATTTTTACTACAAATTAAGTAGCATTAAAATAAATTAAAGTAATGGTTAACATCTTTTTCGTTTATTTTTTTCTGTGTTTCTTTTTGTTTTATTTTTTTTTTTTTTTTTTTTTTTGTAAACCGCTAACGGCAAAGAAATTATTTGTTGCGCTTTTCTGCTATTGAAGTTTTTATTTAGGTCAAATTGTTAAATTTTCTGCTACACAAAATTCAAAAATAAAACTAAACGTAAACCACGAATCTCCAGTAAAACCAAGCATAGCCATAATCTTTAATTTGTAAAAGTGAAAAAAAGGCATTTTATTAGGCAGGGCAAAGTTCTTCACGTGAAGTCACGTTTAAAGCATAACTTAAGTTAAAGTAACAAGAACATGTGCTAATAAATTTTGCAGCTATTTGAACATTTTTTCTTTATTTCTTTATAATTTTTTTTTTTTTTTCATAGTGTAGGCAAGCAGCCATTTCCTGTAAGGATTCCTACCCATAACCCACACATAACTATTGTGTACACTATGGCTGCTTGCTTACCCGCTTACTGTGCTGCATTGTGTGACTGCGAATGCGACTGTGACTATGACTGTGACTATGACTGTGTCTGTGAATGTGTCTGTGAATGTGGCTGTGGCTTTTGTCATTGCGTTGCATGTCACCGTCGACATGTATAAACTGTTGCTGTTGATTGTTTGCAAGCAACAAAATGACACACAACAAAACCAAACAAAACAAATGCAAAGTCAAAGCCAATAATATAAAAAACAAAAACGTCATGTAACGGCATGTTGTAAAAATAAAAAGCAACAAGAAATGTTGCAAATGTTGACAGCACAGCACAGCATAACCCACTGATAATGCTGTAAAAATGTTACCGTTGCCAGTTTTGATGATGACGGACAGCAATTGTCTATAGCAACAACAACAACAAAGCAAAAAAAAAAACTAGTGAATAAAAAATGAAAAAACTCCATTATGATAGATCGGTGCTGCTGCTGTTGCTGACAGTAAGCAAACGCATAAGCAGCCGTCAATCAGTTATCAGGCATAAAGTCAATTATATGATTTGCTTCTTATTAAGGCATGTCAAGCCGTTGACACTTTTATCAACTGTTTGTACTTTTTTGTTTTCTTTAACTATTTTTTCTCTTTTTAACGAAAATTGAAAGCAGACATAAATGAAATTGCTGATTTACTATTTTTGAGCACTCTATAATAGATTTAATTAACCGTTGCTGCGATATTCTGCTACTTACTGATGTTGACAATTGTTGTTGCAGTGTCAAAAAATACATAAAAATTTCCCGTAATACAGTTAATCACAATTACAGACTGTAATCTATGTGCATATCAATTAAAACGAAAATACAGCATAAATATCAATAAATTTTAAATAAATGCCACTTTTGTTGCTGCAAAGAAATCTCTGACATTTCGCACACGCTGCTCTAATGCATAAATACCATTCTAAGGCAAGTTCTAAGAACATATTAGAACCCACAAAAAGAAAAGAAAAGAAAAAAAAAATATGCAAGAGTAGTGCAAATTCGTGTAATGCTGAGCTTGAGCATGAGCCATGAGAATTATTGAATTGCAGCTTATATTATGTATTTGTGTTGTCAACTACATTTTTGCGGTTTTTGTGTTATAAGTTATTTAAATTTGTTTTATGGTTTGTTCATTACGTGGCTTTGCTATTGTTACACTTGCTGTGTATTTCATTTTAATGTTGGCACCAGCAGCAGCAGCAGTTCGCAAATTTAAATATTTATGGCACATGTAAATATTAAAGTGAACGAAGAACATACAACGCCAGCCATGCACTTGCTATAAATATTAAAAAAAAAAAAAACAACAAGCAAATGTAATGGTACAGTGAAAAAAAAAAAAAAACATAAAAAACGTAATGAAAATATTTTACACATAGTTACAGGCGCATATACACGAGACATGAATGAAATGAGTTTTTGCGCGCATTTCAACAATTTTTTCATATTTTTTTGCCATTTCGCTTCGTTTGTTTTTTTTGTTTCGTTTTCATAATTCCTTACAAAAAAAAAAAGCACAGAAAACGAAACTATAAAGTGCACTTATATATGTATGTGCATGTACGTGTGTTTGTGCGACTGCGTGTGTGTGTGTAGAGACACGAGTTGATGTTGATTGTAATGACTGTTGCTGTAATATGCCAACCACATGCGAAATCTATGCGGGGCGTTGGGTGTTTTGGGGGCGTCAGACATCGGATCTGCACGGTTATGTCCCTTTGTGACTTTGCCTGTCGCCTGTTGGCTGCCGTGGCTGTTGTGACTGTCGTAACTGCGCCCGGCCTGAGCTCCAGCGTTGCGCTGTTGCTCTTGTGCTCATTTCTTTTTTTTTTTTTTTTGTGTAAATGAGTGTAAACTGCAGCATATTACTCGTAGCGTAAAAATTATATATGTTTGTTGTGTTGTTAACGAGAAATTATTGCTAAAAAATATACACATACAGATAGCACACACAGGCATACACATCACACACATAGTTATATAGCAATATAATGTTGCAAAAGCCAAGTGATTACACAATGCTGCGCACTAGCATATATATATTTATATGCATTTATATAGTATATACATATATATATTTATATATATTTATACATAAGTAGAAACAAATGCACATTGCCATGCTCAAATGAGTAAACCATGAAATGGAAACTGTTTAAACTTTTCAAATAAACTTCATTCATTTGTGATCGTACTGTCTGTAGTACACAGCACTGCACTACCCCACTCTGCACTATACCATACTGCACTACACTGAACTGCACTACCCCACACTGCACTGCTCTACTGTTCTGCGCTGCCTTACACACATATGCAGTTGTCTGTTATATTACTGCATGCTTTTTGTGCCTTTTTGCTGTATCCGTATCATCATATGTTTGTCATATTTGCTGTAGTTATTGTTATTGTTGTTGCTGTTGTTGTTGGTTATGTTTTTGTTGCCATTGCCTGATTGTGCGTTCATTGCCCTCATTTTATATTCATATTTCATGCGCATTGTGCACGCCTCAGGATATAAAAAAAGGAAACAGTAAGCAACAACAACAACAACAGCAATGTGCAGCAAACGTAACAAACAAAAACATAATACAAACAACAAAACAAAAATAGAAGCATTAAAAAAAAAACAAATTAACGCAAGAAAAAAACAAAACAAGAAAAGCATAACGAAAACAAAAAAAATTAAAACAAAAAGAAGAAGCAAACTTTATGCTTTTATGAACGATTTGATTAAAACTACGAAGTAGGTTGCACATATTGCGATTTGAGACATCTGTAGGCAGCAAATGATTGACAGGCAAACTGTCTGACTATCTAACTGACAGAGAGAGGAAAACCGACTTCCTGCCGGCACTCCGCCTGCTGCTCGCTGCCTAACTAACTTAACAAATATCGATGCCTGTGACAATTTTGCAGCTTTGGTATGCCCGTGTGTGTGAGTGCGTTACTTGCCTACCTTTGGCCAGGCATTAAATTTTTCTGCCATAACTGCAAATGTTGACAGCCTGCAGCTGCGCATAATAAATTCTAATCCTGCTTTAATTAAAGCGATTTCAATAAAACTTTCATGGCAACACACAAAAGCCGAGCGTGTTTAACCAAAAACAAAAAACGTTTTCATATAAAGGAATTTTCAGTGCTTTTCAACGCAGACGTGGCATGGCAATTTTGTTTATTTTTTTCTTGCTGTTACTGTTGTTGTTGTTGTCGTTGTTGTATATGCACACATACGTACGTTCATACATTCATATGTACTTACATACATACATACATAGATACAAATATGTGTATCCTGCTGTATGCGTTATGCCATTGTTTGTACGGGGTATGCACGCAATATGACGTACCGCATAAATGTTGTGTTTACTTTATGCGTGTCCGTCCCTGCAGTGTACACACACACACATACACACACACACACACTCATGCGTACGTAAATATGCACTCGTCCATGCACTCGTCGTCCAAGCAGCAGTGAATGCAGCCAAAGCAACCAAGCAGTCAGCCAAGCCAAGCAGTCATCATGCCAAGCATAGCAGGCAGCCATTGAAGCGTTCATTGCGTTATTCGTTTGTCTGCCGTTTTGCCATTTATACTTCGGTACATGAAGGCTGCATGTTTGTCTATGCTGCTTTGTCTCTGTGCCTTTCCCGCTATATTTGTTTGTGTTTCCGCAAATCCCTATGCACTAAAAAATTTATAAGTGCGCAACACACAGCCACCAGCCGGCTGTTGCTCATCTTCTGTATAGCAGAAGCAGCAGCAGTAGCAGCAGCAGCATTATCAAGCATATCATCATCAACAGCAGCATTATCGTCAACATCAACATCATTATCATCACCGTCGGCGTCATGAGCAGCAGCAGCAGCAGCAGCAGCGTTGTTGTTAGTCTCATATATGCATACCATAGGCAGTGCTTTGTGTATTTCACTTGACATACCGCATGTCAGCGCTCCCTCCGCACCCAACCGCATGCAACACATTCATGTCGTTTTGTCAGTAAGTCTATGCCTGTGTGCTTATGCCTATGACTGTGCCTGGGCCTGTGTCGTTGGAAACTTTTGTGAAATGACAAAAATATGCCCATTAAAATGAGCAATGTTGAAATTTATGTACATTAGAAAGTAAAGCAGCAGCAAACTTGCAGACACACTGTGACAGCAGCAGCAGCAGTAGCAGCAGCAAGAGGAGCAGCAGCAGCGGTCGGAGCTGTATGCATGACTTTTATTATGGTTTATGCAGCAGATGTACCACACAGCCATGCATGTTGCGGCTTGCAGTTTTGCGCCTGTGTTTATGCAATATTAAGAAAGTCTTTTTATCTGCATTGCTGTACACTGCGCACGGGTATACAAAAAAAAAAAAAAAAAATATAGGAAAAAGAAAACAAGCAAAAATGCATAAGAAATGCTTTAAATAAACACGTGAGCTCTTTAAATGCATTGCAAAATTGTTATTGCGCATTTAACAGGCGTCTACGCTACCGTCAGAGGCATTGAATTTTTATACTTTCTTCTTTTTGTTTTTGTTGTTTATGTTTTTCTTTTATTTGACATGCACAACTGTCTAAGTATCGAGCGCTAAATTATTTAACTTGTTGCTTTTAAGCGGCATTAGGCAAGCAGATACTCGAGAGCTATTTGGCACATTTGATAGAGCGACGCAGTTGCGTAGAGGGTTGACTGAGGGTAAGAGTGGGTGAAGGCAGGCGAGGGGTATTATGCAATTTATTAATTATGTGTATTTTTATTTTGCCATTGTGTTTCGAGAGCTTAAGCGTTGCACTGTTGCGTATACCTTTGTGCAATAGTGGACACCGACTGCTGTGCCTTAATTAATCAATTAGTTTTGTTGCCTGCTGCTGCGTGTGTGTGTGTGTGTGTGTGTGTGTATATGCTGTGCAGATACAGATTCAGCTTAAGGTTTATGCTGTTATCAGATTATTGCAAATGCAATCATTTTATTAATTATAACTGTGGCACAGCATAAGTAAGCATGTCGCAACATAATCCTTGGCGTAACGTAACCATAACGTAACGTAACGTAACACATAACTTTATGCGGCATTACGCACGCAGCCACTCAGCCTGCCGCAAAGCCACGGCCATAATCTATGCGCATTGTATACGCTGCTTAATCCCAGCTTAACTTATTTTTCCCCACTTTTATGTTGTTTCCTTTTTTTTCCCCCCCGATTTTCTTATTTTTTTTTTTTTTTGTTGAGCAAATATAAGATGAAGCAAAAACTATTTGACTGCCTGCAAGTTTTTGCACTTGCGCCAAACTTGACTTGGGCAAACGCTTGATTTGACTTAGCTGGGCTAAGTTGCTCAGCGCTCCGCTGTGCTGTGGCAGCAGGCTAAAGAAAACTTAAAGTACTTTTCACTTTCCTTGAGCGTGCACGCGCTTAATCCTTAAGCAAGCGCAGGAACTTTCCCAGTACGTTTTGCGACAGGACGCATGCTCCTTTGTATGCAGCAGCAAAACCAAAATAAAAATAACACGAAAACAAAGCCCAGCCAAGCCAAGCCAAGCCAAAGCGTAGTAAAATAAAATCAAACAGAAAAAAAAAATAAATAAAAAAAAAAAATTAAGCAGCAGAAGAGCTGGGCAAAATTCTAGTGGTGCAAAAACTTTCTCAATTTTAATGAAAATATTTTTGCAGACTCTCAGACAGTTGGAAAGGCAGACACAGACACACACAGTCAGACAGACAGACGGACAGACGCTGAGAACTTACAAGAGCCACACTCAAAGATACTATAAAAAACATATCATTATTATGCATGTCAAATGACAATGGCAATAGCAAAAACAACAACAAAAACAACAGCAGCAGCAACAATAATAAGAACAATGACAAAATATTGTGTCTATAGTAACAACAACAATAGCAATAACAACAGCAACAACAACAAAGACTAACAAGCAAAACCTGTCGATTTAACAAACATTCCTTTATTTTTATTTAGCCGCCGCAAATTAGAAAAAAAATAATAAAAAAAACCGGTAAAATCAATGAAAATGATTTTGTTGTGGTTGGCTTTTTTTTATTTATTTTTTTATTTCTTTGTTTTTTATATTTTTGTGTGTTATAGTTTATGTGCTTGTGCAGGCTTAGCACACTTGCAACAACAACAACAACAATAGCAACAACTATAAGAACTTTACCATAAGTTGCTTTCAACAGCAGCAACAATGGAGAAAAAAAAAATACAAAATATTTAGCAACAAGCATAAGGACTAAGGACATTTACTTATATGTTTACAAGCAGCACAAGAAATAATTCTGCACTCTGTGTGTGAGTCTGGTTTTTTTTTTCTTCTGCATTTTTTCTTGTTATTTATATGTGCATATATATTATGGTTCCTTTTCTTTTTTTTTTTTGCTTTTCTTGCTATAACTTCGTCTTAACAGTTTGTCTGCTTTTTATATGTACATATATATGTATTGTATGTGTATATATTGTATATATAAAAAAGTTTTTGTTATTGTCAGGCTGGTCAGCGCGCAGCATGCAGACAATACTTATAGCAAAAAAAAAAAAGCGAAGAGAAACAAAAGCAAAAAACAAGAAAATAAAATAAATAATACAGCACATTGGCAGGAAGAAGCTTTAATAATCGATTTTTATTTGAGGTTTCCTTTTATTTCATTTCACACCAGGCACAAAGGACTTTCACACTTTTTGCTGTGTTCCTTTGCGTTTTTTTCTTTTTTACTCTGCATTTGTTTTGTGCTGATTGTTTTGTGCTATTGTTGTTGCTTACAGTTTTTTTTTGTTTCTTTTGGCACCTTTTGTTCTGCGCCATGCCTTGTCTTGCCTTAGCTTGGCTTGTCTTGGCTTGGCTCGGCCGGCCGATACATCTTCGCTGGCACATTGTTTTGGCTTTATCAACAGCAGCAAAACTTTGCAAAACAATAACTTGAAATTTTATTTGTTTACAAAACATTTTTCTCCTGCTTTACTTCTCTTTTGTTAATTCTGCTTTTTACTTTTTCTTCTTCTCTTGCTGCTGATTTTTTCTTAAGCTACACTTGTTATAAGGCAATATTTTAGTATATTTTATTTGATTTTATTTATAAGTATGTTGCTGCGTAAAAGACATATGCCATATTGCATAATGCGTGCGGTTTTTTTTTTTCTATATCTAAGTACAATGAAATCTGCCAAAATGGACAGTTCTCATAATCGGACAGTTCCCATTGGCATACAAGACCATGTCGACCAACGGAGTCTGATGATGAGGTATTTTGCTGTTCATTTCGTTCTTTTTTTTTCTGCATATATTCATTTTTTTTTTCGCACTGACAATGCCATTGCATATTTTATTGCTTCTATATAATATTAAAAAAAAAAACCATTTCATATTAAATTCGAAAAAAATATATCAAGTTTACTAAGTATATCAAATATACTAAGTTGCGCAAGCTTATGTTTTACTATGCCGCGTTCATAATAAAATTTAATTAATTAGCTTGGCTATTATTTATTTGGCATTAAACGGTTAGTTAGCTCGGATGCCTTTACACGTGCAACATGCCACGTGCTGCGTGCAGCATGCAGCGTGCAACGTATCAGACGCAAGTTACAACGCAGTCGCACAAATGATGCCACAAACTTTTTGCGTTCATTTAGCGATTTATGCAAACTTTTAATGAGGTAAACCCGCTAAGCGCTGCATGTGTCCGTTATTTATTAAATTAACAAAAATGTTATCAAATAAAATCAACTGCATATTATAATAATATAATTTTAATATTAATTAAAATGTTTATATATATATAATTATATATATATATGTGCATTGTATACGACTAACTGCAGTATGCCAATTAAATGTAAGTACAAAAACTATAAGCGGCAAATTTGTGTATCCGCGCACTAAATTGGCAACTTACAGAATTTTAATTGACATGCCACAATTTGACATGGTTTCAATTTGCTATCAAAACTGCAAGTCATTGTGCGAAAGAAGTTTACTTGTTTAAATAGCTAAGCAAATTAAAATTAACAAAAACAAAATAAATAATGTATATATAAATAAAAAAGTATGCCAAATGCCGACGCAAGTGTAGGCAAAGCAGGGCCCAGATAAAATAAAATAACAATTAATGAGCTCGCAATAAACAATATGTTTGCTTTATACGTGTAATATAACTGTTCTACGTCGAAAGTTGCGGTAATGCAGCGCTCTCTCTTCATGCTCGCCTATTTACAATAGAAAGCAGTGCGTATATGGCCGACTTAAGCCAGGTTCAAAGTTCGAAACCCTGTCACAGGGAGGCTTACCGCCTTCGACTGTTTGGGTAGGTTGGGACTATGTTTGCGCATTCTCAAGCTTTGCTTAGATAATTTCATAGCAGCCAAAACAGTTATTCCAAGGCGTCGGGAGTGCATCGACCCCCCATAGACGCAGTAGCTGAAGAGAAGGTCGACCACGTTCATACATATATGGATTTGCTTTAGCACGCGAGAAACCATATACATATACATATAGTAAAGCCTTAGGAAAAGTTAAAGGAAATTTGCCAAGAGTGGTTAAATTTCACTTAAACGTTTTCGTGTGTAACATTTATAAAAGAAACCCCGGAAAGGTAATCACATTGGATCAACTTTTTTAGTAGAAAATATGTTAACTAAAAGGCGATAAACTTTTTCGAAGCTGAACTTTTGCATGGCTATGCTGTACAGCTAAAACCTTTGCGCTAAGCAGAAGGCATTTTATGGCGGCTGCAAGGTGCAAAAGCTGTTAAGCTGCCGTCTTTAGCTCAAATTATTGCATGTTAAGACTTGCAACGGTGCGGGGGGCTTAATGCCAAAATCAATTAACAAACGTAAACAACAAACATTTATGCTGCGCTGACAGTTATTAAAATAGTCATGCGCCTTGCACATAACAAACACGCAAGAATAAAAACGCAAACAGAACAAAACAAAACAAAAATTAAATAAATAAGCGCAACATAAAAAGAAATCAAAATTTCCGACTCTACTAGCCAAGCAATTTTCATACAATTGATACAACGGCAAAAACAACAAAAGCAGGCAACACAAAACGAGAGCAAAAAAAAAAAACAAAAACAAATGTAAACATTTTCACGCTTACGCTGCTAACAAGAACAATGGCAAAGCAGGCAGGCAGGCAGGCAGGCAAAGCACAATCAGAGCGCACTGACTGACTCTGCGCACGGTGTGTGTGTGTGTGTGTTGTGGGTGCTAACCCAAACTTAAAATACGACTACGCTCGCACAACACTTGCTGTATCGTGCAGACTACAGACTACAACAAACAAACAAAAAAGAAAACTGAACGAAACGAAACAAAAACAAGCAACGACAACAAAAAATTAGAAAAGAAAGCAAAGAAAGCAAGGCAAGGCAAGGCAAAGCAAAGCAAAGCAGTGCAGAGCAGCAATGTAAAACGTGTGGGTAAGCCAGCACGCAATAAAATTACCCCTGCGTCAAATGCTAATTTACTGCGCTGCGCAACGCAACGCAACGCAACGCATTTGGGGTTGCTGCTGCATTACCGCGCTGCTGTTCTGCTATTAACTTGCCTTGTCTTGGCTGCTCAAAGTCGACGTCGATGTCGACGTCAGCTTCAGCATCGGTTTCGGCGGCATATACGCGCAGTAGCTGTAAACAGCTTTTTAATGTGCGTCTTACAATTTTGCTAACATTGTTTGCCTGCTTTAATTTTTCTTGCCCTTTTTCTTATTTTCGGTGTATTTTTCGTTTTTTTTTTTTTTCATCTTCTTTTTGTTGCGTTTGTGCGCAAATTTCGCTTAGCAAGTGTGGCTGACTGTTTGACTGTTTGGCTGTGTGTAAGTTAACCCAAATAAATTAGCAGTTTGCGCGCCAAATAATGTTTTGTTTTCCTGTTTTCTTTTTTCTCTTTTTTTTTTTTTTGGTTTCTCTTCTTCTCGTTTTACGACTTTTTAAAGGCTACCAACGTGCTCAATTTGCAGCAAAGAGTCACAAATTTGTAGCTTTATAAATTTTAAAAGCCATTTCCTTTCGCCAGACCTGTTGTTGCCACATAAATTTTGCTATTAAGTGGCTTCAGCCCACGCATATGCACTTAAATAGACGCCTTTTTATTTGCTTTTATATATGTACAATATATATGCATGTATGTATGTATGTATGTATGTGTGTGTGTATACTTTAGATTATATCTACCCTTTTTGCATCCATTTTTTGATTATATTTTGTTTTTTTGTTTTTTTTTTTTTTTTTTTGTGTGTTGTAAAGCAAACGGAAAACTAATTTTCAATTACAACGCTCGCAGACAGCAACTAATCAAGTGCCCAAACACACTTGTAAGCACTTGTCAATCAAAATTGTGCAGTTGCAAAAGTTTTGCAGTCGACGACGTTGAAAATTCTTTTTGCTGCCATGCAAAGCAGACGCTGCCAATCGCACACAAACACACACAAACACACATACACATACACACACAGCAACGATTCTGCCAGCACTGACAATGACAATTAATCAAGCGATAACAAGATGTAAATGCAATTCATTGAATATTTCACATTTTGCATAGCGCAACTCGTTACCATTAACTTGCGCACTGCTCTATCCTAGCGTGCTGCTGCTGCTGCCTGCCTGACTGCCTGACTGCCTGCCTGCCCCACCATTGGCCATGCCAAATGCTAGAGTGCGAACAAAAATTTAAAGAAAAAAAAAAAAAAAAGGAAAATGGCAAATGCAACGGCAAAGGCAAATGCTGTGCGGCGGCGGAGCTGTGTGTGGGTGCTGAGTGTGACGTAGAGCAAGCGAGCAGCAGCGCTTTGCAACCGCGTCAAAAATAGTTTATTTGAAAATTTAATTTACGCCAAATTTGCGCAGACAGCTGGTAACTTTGCACGTTGCTCTGCACTGCACTGCACTGCGCTGCTCGCTGCTCTATAACTTCATGAATTGGATTATTATGCAAGCAAGCAAAAACATGATAAAATGGCATAGTACTCGTTGAAGCAGCAGCAGCAGCAGCCGCAGCAGCAGCAGCAGCAGCAGAACTATATACTTGCTAAGTAGCTGCACAAGTATACACATACATATATGTATGTACATTATATGCATATATATATATATACGCAAGTCTAAAGATAAGCAGAGATTACCCTACGCTGGCAGACAATGCCTGAAATGCGGCTGCATACTTGCCAAAGCAATACGATGCGCGTATAAACGCTGCAGGCACTTTTTGCCTATCTCTTGCGTTTTTTTATTTCCATTTTTAATTTTTTTTTTTTTTTGTTTGTTTGTTTTTTTTTTTGTTTTTTTTGTTTTTGTTTCCTGTTTGTTTTTTGCATATTTCACAATGCACAATTGCTGCGGCTGTTTGGACAGCCGTATTTTCACCGCTTCTTTGTTGTGCTTACGTTTTGCATTTGCATGTAAGAACAAACTATTTAAGTGCTTTTAATAATAACGATAACGCAGGCAGCGGCACCAATACCAATACCAATACCAACACCAACACCAACACACAGACACACAAGCAGCGTCACACGCCGACTGCTGACTGCCAACTGCAAACTGTCGACTGCTGCTTGCCTTAGGCAAATTTTGTTGCGCGCATAATTTCGTGTGCGAAAAAGTTTAGCAAAGTACATTGGCTTGATTTTCTATTGAGTTCGGATTATAGTTTAATACTTTGCCAGTACAACAACAACAACAACAAGAATAATAAGCAGAAGCAGAAGCAGAAAAAGTAGATGCAGCACAGCAAAAGCATTTATTAACTTTGCCTTTAGGAGACGCTGCTTTAATTCAATTAACATGCAGCGTAGCGCAGCACAGCAGCCTCAGCCGCAGCCGCAGCACACTGCCCACAACGGCTGCGTCGCTGCGTCATTTTTACTGCCAAATTTAACTGCAGCTGCTAACAGCAACTTAAGTGCCCTTTTACAAATTAACATTTTTATTGTATTTTATTGAGTAAAGCTGCTGTGCTGCTGAGTTGCGGAGTTGCTGAGTTGCTGAGCTGATGGGCACATAAATTAAACGCACATTTAAAAAAAAAAAACAAAAAAAAGGAAAAAAATTTGCACTCATGCAGCTACACGTTAAATTTAACAAAAAGAAACATTTCATGCGCCACAAAAAGCGATTTTAGAATTTGTAAAAGTTTATTGCATAATATTAGGCGCGCATAATCGTAATAATAAAAATAATAATAATAATAATAATAATGATGCCTCAATAAATAAATGCATAAAACACAACGAGTGCGCAATTTGCCATTAAGTCACATCAAATGAAAGCAGCAAGTGTAACACGGCACAGTCAAACCAAATACAGTTAAACCCCATGTATCTGGCAAAGTAATGCATAAACTTAAGAGCCGAGCAAACGAATGTATAATATTGCACCTATAATTATTTATATGCGTATATGTGTACATATATACATACATACATAAAATATGTACATATGTGCTTAGTTTAATTCACTTTTGGGTCAGACACTCACACTCACACACTCACACACTCGCATACGTACAGCAAACGAGACATGTGCTAAAACAGACAATTGAGTGCCGGCGTGTCCAATCCAATCCTGTCGACCTCCTGCCATTCCCTGCCCGCCCCTGCCAGCATCAACAGCACCACACACAACTTGTAATATTTTATGTGTCAACATTTTTGCACGATAATGAATATGCTGCGTTAGACATTAAGTGGCAGACAGTCAGCGGCATGAAGAGGCAGCACATACTTACTCAGCTATATGCTACATGCCAAGATTGTTGAAAGCGTATTAGCGCAGTGTACACTTACACACACACATACATATATGCACATATTTTACTATATAATTTAGTTGTGCATATGTGAATATACACTGCTGTGCAAAATAATAGACACAGAACACATTGTGTGGGTGTGTGTGTTGCATACAACACGAAAGCAAGTTAAGTGTGGCTTAAGGGCAGAATTATGAGTTTCTTTTTGTTTTTTAAAGTTGGCTTAATTTAATTTCAACTTCAAAGAGACGACATATGGCATGTGTCAAACCAGCCTCAGATGCTAATTTTGCTGTTGCCTTACCCAACCACCCAGCTAAGCAGTTTGCTAAGCCATTCGGTCAGTACTGACAAAGTAGAAGTGTTTTGTTTATTTGTCTTATAATTTCTCAATTCAAAACGTTCGCTCAGCACTGCTTAATTATAAAACTTTTGCTGATCTTATAACTCTACAGCAGTTGTTGAGTTAGCATTGCTTAATTATAAGTTTTTCTTTGACTACTAATTCTCAAGCTGTGGCTTAGAATGCATTGCTTTAACATAAGTTCTGCATTAAACTTATAATACCTTTGCAAATGTTTGGTTAGTAGTGTTTAATTATAAGATTTTCATTGCACTTTTAATTCTTGTTTTGTATACAGACATGGAATTATAGTTTTCTTTGAGAAAACACACAATGTGTATATGAAAAGTTAAACATGCATCACTAAAGAAAGCTGCTGAATGGTTTTCAATAAAATTTGCAATTAATTGATATAGATGAAGCAACATTTGAGTTGTTCTTCTTTGTATTTGTCTAAAAAAATCTAAAATTTTTGTTTTTATTTTATAAAATTAATATAAGTGTGTGCCAACTGTTTTGCACACGAGTGTCAGCACACACATATATTGACACACAACTAATGCGAGTAAGTCGCACAAAGCATGGCGCCACAATATTAAATTTCACTTTCCTCAGCAGTCAAGTCTAGCATTTATGGCTTGAATTTGGATTTAACTTAGTTGCACGACCTTCACCGTTTTCCTTGCGCAGCTCAGTTGTGCCAAAGGAAAACACAAAAAAATAGCAAGAAAAAAAACAGAAATGATTTCAAAATGTTATTTGCATAAGTTCTTTGGCTGAAATACAAAACGCGCAATGCAGTTTGTAGTTTCCTTTTGGCTTTTTAATTTTCTATTTTTTTTTTTCTGATTATTTTTAAATTTTTTAAAAAAAATTTTGTTCTGCTGCATAAATTATTAATTTGCAAGTCTTTTTTATGGTTGCTACTCAAATAAAATGCTTACATTTAACTGCTTTGCTGCCAATTGGCATTTGCAGCAACGAAAACTTTGTGGGTTTTTCTTTTTTTTGCACATTTCTCTTTTCTCTTTCGTTTGAATTTTTTTTGCTTTAATTTCTTTTGCGTAGTTTGCGTTGCTTTTATTTAATCATGCTTTTGACAGTTTTATGCGCGCAACGCCTAAAAATCAAAGCGCCGCTCTGTGCGTGTGTGTGTGTGTGTGTGTGTGTACAAATTTAATGTTGGCCAATGCAGAAATCAAGAAACCACTCAATAAACAGGAGAATATGCCAAACCTGGGCACCTATGCACAAAACCGTTAAGCTAACAAAACCGCTACAGTAAGCAATAACGAAAAAGAGGCAGACCCCCGCATTGATTTACGACACAGCCATTAGTTGCTTGTAGCAGAAACGTCACTCGTAGCAAATCCTATTCTCACACAAACCAACTTAAGGCGCAAATTTTACTTTTAACGCAAATAATTTCACTTTATTTAGATTTATTGACTTCTCTATTTTCTATACGTACATATGTATGTATACTGAAGTGTGCCTTAAATCATTATTTTTTTTTTTTTTTTTGGAACTTCAACGGCTATCCAAGCAGTTTAAGAGATGCTTTAACAGTCTATTAAGTTAGCAGTAACATATAAACGAATTAGCAGTCTAGGCAGTTCTTGTTGATTGTGTTTGGCAAGTGACACATGCACAATGACATAAGTGCGGCTTACATACCAAAGCCTACTTCAAGCTTATATCCTGTCATCTACGATCATATTATATATTATTATTAAATTCTTGCGGAAGAAATGTTTGCCAATACGGCAAATTGTTCAATTCTGTTCGCAAGGCATAACATTTGTGAGACTGTTAAGTTAACATGCTGTTAAAGCAGCGCTTAACATGTTTGGCTAGCTGTGTGAAAAATAAAAAAAAAAATAAAAAATTTGAATAAATATTTTTTCTATTATTTTTTATCATTGTCTTGGCAACATTATAATCAATATGAAATACATATATATATTATGCACTTGAATCATAGTAAAGCGTAACTAGCCACTTAGGGTAGCAAGCCTCAGCCGCTTTACGCATACGGAACGCCTGCCAAGTCCGGGGCGTTATCTTCAACCCCCTCCCGCTTGCATAGCACATAACCCAAATGCTACATTGACTTACAGTGTCGATTGCTTTGCTCTGCTAGCTTTAAGTGCCGCTTACGATTTTTTTGTGCGTTTTCAGTGTATGAGCTTATGTTGAACGCCTCGGCCGTCGTTGCCGCCGCCTACCTTAATAAAACTCAATTAATAATATTTAATTAGAAATAAGTGAAAGTTAGCTGGCAAATGACTGACTTGTCTACATTAATAAAATGTGCAACGTGTATATTTGATGCTATGCTATGAAATT
Source organism: Stegana nigrithorax (assembly GCA_037044495.1). NCBI lineage: Eukaryota > Metazoa > Arthropoda > Insecta > Diptera > Drosophilidae > Stegana > Stegana nigrithorax. Next base: position 30,975 of record JBAMBQ010004842.1, read on the forward strand.
TCTATAGAAAATCTCTTGTAATTGTAGAAGTCTGTTATAAATTTTTAATAATAAAGAAAGCGTTGTGCGTCGACAATGCTACCCCGCAATTAATTTCGAGTGGCATGACAAGCAAATTTTTGTCAAGGGTTGCTTTCATTTTGAGCTGCCTGAGTTGCCAATGGCACGACGATGCTGATTACGGCTTAAAGCAGACAGCAGACAGAGTTGAGCAGAGCAGCGCAGCACGAGATATGTATATAACTGACTATACATATCTATATATATATATATATATGTGCGTTGGTATGTTGGTGTGTGTATGTGTTTGTGTGTATATGTGTAAGTAGCATAACATGGTTTTGACTGCGCACACAAAGTAAATTCTATTTAAAATTGCAAATCGATTTCGACTGTGGCACAAAGCGCAGCATTTAAATTTGCTGCAAAAGTAAAGCATTGAAGCACTTCTGCATAGTTTTGCCAATTGCGCAGACAAGCTGACAGACAGACAGACAGTGACATGCAAAAATTACAATAACAATAACAAGAACAACATTTATGATGGCTGCTGCCAATGCTGCGAAACTTTCGTTTGCGTAACTGCTTACATAACTAAATAAGAATGCTGCTGCGCTATCATATACATATATATATATATATACTATATGTATGTATATATGTGTATGCATGTATGCATGTGTGTGTACGTATATGTACATATATATAAATGCATTTGTGCTGTGTGTATATGTGCACTTGATTTACTTTTGTCGTTTATGGCCAACAGGCGCTGGAGTTTGCACGAAATCAGCAATTTTACACCACACACACACATACATTTGCACATACACACGCACACACACACACACACACACACACAGATGGTAACTGAAAACACGTAATAGTTTGCTGTACAATTTTTCGGTGAAAGTTTTTTGCCATAGCAAATATTCGAACGAGTTGTTTGCTTTGATAACTAAAGGATACTTAAAGGCAGCAGCAGTCGGTAGCGGGTAGCAGCAACAGAACCCACTTTAAACCGCTTTTTGTTTATTTTTGGTTGTTTGTTTTCGGTGGTTGTTTTTTTTTCAGTTTTAAGTTTAAATTTGCATGCAAATAATGATAAAACTTATGCTCCTACTCACTCTGCCACACTCACTCTCTCGCTCGCTCTCGCAGCAAAAGAGTGCGGACAAATAAATGCTGCCGAGTTGTAATGTAGCTTGAAAAATGTGTCAACATTTTAGTGCTGCTCCTGCTGCTGCATTTGATGACTTTGCATTTTGGCTTAATGTAAATTACTTTTTCAAGTGCATTTTTCACTTCAAGTTCGAAGCAAGCAATTTTACTGCGTGTAGCATGAATGTCTTTTGCTTAGGCACGTACGTAGATATGCTTCAAAAGCCACATAAATTATAATAATAATCATTTTAATATTTACTTCTTGTTTTTGTTGTTGTTGTGTTATTTTATTTATTTATTTTTTTTTTATTTTTAACTTTTGGGTTTTTTTTTTTTTGTAAACTTTTTTTTTAACTTCTGCCGTTCGGTTATTCGTTTTTTTTTTTTTTTTTGACATTATAGCATCCCTTCTGTTGCATGAAATTGGATTACAAACTTCGTTAAGCAGAAATAAATCACTTGACTTTCATAAATCATTAGCAAAAAGGCAAATCCCTGGGGTCATGTCTGCAAAAATCAAAAGCATTTTATGCCTAAAAGTATGCAAACATAAACCAATTATAACGCCCATGTTTCAGATCATTGTTGTGTTGTTGTATAGAGCAGCCGCAGCAACAACAACAGCATCATCATTATCATCATCATCATCATCATCATCATCATTATCATGTGTTGCTGTGGTTTGGGCTGCTCTGCTCTGCTGTGCTGTGAAATGCCTTGTGTGAGTGTTATTGGTGTGTATGTTTGGCTTGACGTGGGGCTAGTCAAAAGAATCGCTCAAGCATTTAATCAAAGTGCAAAATTTCTATGCACAATACACACAAAATTTACACGCTAAACTGATTACGCGGAAAAGCCAATAATTATATAATCATGGCGTAAAATATTTGACAAAGGCGCACACTGGCGCAGAGGCACAGGCACAGACACACGCACAGGCAGTCAAGCAGGCAGCGAGGCAGTCAGTCAGTAAACCGTTGAAGCCATGCAGGCCATTAGCGCCGTTGAGTCCATTGAGGCGCATCAGCGGCAGCAGCAAAGTAAATGTCGTTGGTCGAGTCACAGATCAAAGTCTTTGACTGATTTATTGACTCACACAGACACACACACACACACGCACATACACACACAGCACAATTTATTATTATTAATTATTGCATAAAAAGCAAAAAAATTATTTTCATGTTAATGCATTAAGTAACATTATTTTTTATTGGCATGACATGGTCACAGTGTCAACGCTCAGCTGCCCCTCTTTGCTGGTTAATCACTTTCATGCCAAGCATTTTCGCAGAATAACGCAAATACTCACAGTTACTTAAACTGACTTGGCTTGAGTTGCCGTGTGCCCCGTAATTTGCTGGCCTGCGACGAAGTTCGTGCAAATTTCGCATTAAATTTCATTACTTACCAAATATGTAGTTAATGACAATTGATTTGAGGAATTAAAGGCAACTTTTCGATTACTATGAGGTATTCGGTCTATATTATGCTAATGAAAGGCATTACTTTTTCCTAGCTCTAGGAATATGTGCATAAGTACACACAAACAGATATGTAAACGTTCTTTTGTGTGTGTGTTGTTGTTATTTTATTTTTTTTTTATTTTTTTGATACTGTAGCATAAAAACTATGCTCAGCTTTGTTTTTTATTTAAATTGTAATGCAGCCGAGTAAAGCGATTTCATCCGTTTTGAAAGCATGTTTTAATGGCTTTGAGCTGCATGGCATCATAGCCTGCAATGCTTTGCTGCCGAGTCCTTGCTTTGGCTGGCAGCGCATCCTTCGCGTATCGTTGCGTGCCATCAGCGCATAATACGAATGCCTTAAATAGTTGCAAAAGCGTCTGGCCTGGCGGTTTTCTTTCTGCAGCCATTGAAGCGCCTTTCTAGACATACTTAGCTGCCAGTCTCTCCCTCGCTCTCTTTCCCTCTGTGTGAAACATATTTTCTAGTGTTTGTTTTAAAACTTTTTTTATGTTATTTAATTTTTTTTTTTTTTTTTTGTAGCTCGCATTTTATAAAATTTTTATTTTATTTAAATAATTTATTTTTAAAGTTTTTTCTTTTTTATAGCAAATTTAATACAACAAATTTTTAGAAAGTGAAACTCAAATATGTTTTTTTTAGTCTTTATTTGCCGCTGTTTTATTTTAATCTTTATTTATTTTATTTTATTTATGTTTGTCTTGTTTTTTAGTTTGCTTCGTTTTATTTTTGATAAATTTTGATTTGTGTTTTTGTGTGTGTTTATACACAAAGTGGCAGAGAAGTGCGCTCTGGCCTGAGCTGCTGGCAGGAAGGAAATCATCTTAAAGTTGTTTGGGGCAGCTTTATCTCAGCAGATATCAATGACATCGACATCGACAGCGACATCGACATCGACATCTTTTTGAACTGGTGAATGCCACAAGTGTCATTGTCACTTGCCAATTGAAACGGCAACGAACAATTGCAATTGGCAGCACATCAAGATTAGTTTTAGGTAAAAGAGTAAACGAACAAATGAAAATCGTATCAAATACAGACAAGGCATGGCAAGGCAAGACAGCGCAAGGCAGGGCAGGGGCAAGTGTAAACTAGACTAGAGTAGAAT
>JBAMBQ010004845.1:0-66007 GCA_037044495.1 Stegana nigrithorax
GCAGCACAATCAAAATGGCCAGTGAACAAATGAACGGGATGAACGAGAAAGATAAAGGGGGAAAGTGAGAGATAGACGGAGCACCCAATGAACGAAAAATGCCATTTCAAAAAATGTCATTTACAAATAAAAACAACAGCGAGCATCTTTGACACTTGGGAAAAAGGAATAAAAACGCTTACGTACGAATGCTCCATAGGAAACGGCAGAAACAGAAATAGCAACAGAAGCAATGGCTGAAGCAGGAACAGGACCTGAAGCAGTGACTCTACGCGACACAACTCTTTCTGCTGCTAAAGTGAGAAACGACTGAAAGAAATGTCAAAACTGTGTTGATGTTGGTTGCTATGCTGTTGATATGCGGCAATGGCAGCGACAACGTGGCAAGACAGCGGGCAGGATGTCAGCGACACTCAGCGTGCATGCATTGCTCTCCCACACATGCACACGCACATGCACAGCTGATTGCACAAAGCATGACTTTGACAGCAACAGACGCATAATTTTTTCGCATTCTTCCTTTGTGTCGTCACTGCAGTTTTCGTTACTTTGCTGGCTGACTGGCTGACTGGTTGGTTGGTTGAAGCAATACATTTTTACTGTAATTTCTTCAACCAGTAGTTGCTCTTGGGATTTGTTTGAGCCTTCAATGCAAACATTTTATTACTTATACGCCATGTGGTAATTAAAGTTTTACCTAGGCAAATGCAAATGCATTAAAGCTGCTGCTTTGCGCTGCATACATAATCAATGTTGAAAGGCACACACACATGCCAACCCACAATTGTGTCAACAAACGATACTCATACACAAACACGCACACACGAACACACTCACATCGACACACGCCGAAAGGAAGCAATTTGCATGTGCAGGTGGCATCATCTCAGACGTTGCTACATACATATATACATATAAATATATACTATATATATATTATGTGCACATATGCATACTGACTTACATACGTTCGTGGGATACATACTGGATCATCCAACCACATGCGTAGGTCGCCGCGGCGTGCCACACGATTGGCAGCATAATAACCTTTGCATGATTTTACTTACACTTTTTTATGGCATTTTTCGGTTTACTCGTTTTTCTTCTGCCACTACTTACGAGTGCTTTCGCTTGCTTTGTTTGCATGGCGACAAATACATTTAACGTCTAACACGTAGCTAGAAAACTACATTCATAAATATTACTCATACGCCATGCAGAACTTGAAGAGCATGAATTTCTATGCAGTTGACTGTGGCTCTTGGTTTTGGTCTGTTTGCTCACTCTGTCTATCACTCTGACTCCCTCACTCTAAGATATTTCATATATTCTGGTCTCATTCTCTCTCTCTCTCTCCCTCTCTCTCTCGCTCTCTTTCGGTCTGTATGTTTTGAAGATGACTTACTTGCCCACTCGCCAATCGCCGACTTTCCCACTCACCTTCTCAGCCGTGAGTCGCGCTCGAGTTTCTCACCAAGTAGCATTCACACCGTGCCAACGTCATTAGCAGCCTGAACTAGTGTTGGCAGGTGGCAAAGTGTTGGCTTTTCTTCTTTTCCTTCTGTTGTTTCTTTCTTTCTTCTTCTTCTTCTTCTTCTTCAACTCTTTGTTTTCTTATTTTTTGCGTTTCTTCTGCTGCAGCAGCTGCCTTCGTTATTGTTGTTGTCGCTGTCACTGCACTTGAGTTTTGTGTGCGACGCATAGAAAGCAATTAAGCGCATTTAAGCGTAATTAATGAACTTTTGAATAATATCAACTAATCCTAACTAATTGCACCGGTGCAAGTGTTCGCTTGACTGCACCGTGCTCCGGTTACGCTTCGTTCTGCTCTACTCAGGTCTGCTATACTCTGCTCCGTTCTTCGCTGCGCTGCACTACTCGACTTAGCACTGCTGTGTGAAATTGTTGCAGGAAATCATCAAAAATTATAACTGAAATTAATCATTTTCAAGTGCTGACACACATTACTCATACGCCATGTTGCCGAACATAATTTTGGCACCGTAATCGACATTTTAGTGCCGTGGCATCATCTGAGTTTGACAGCTGCTATTAATTGAACCCAATTCAGTTGCACTTGTATACATTTTACTCATTGCCAGGATTTGTCTCCATTTTTTTAGCTCCAAACATTAAATTTACATAATTTTATAAATTTTATAAGCGATTATTGGGACAAGTTCTTGTAAATTCTTTATCAAGTACGACGAGATAGCAAAAATTCCTTAAATTATTACTCCCAAACTTGTAATAGGGAATTCAACTGCCTACTCCTGAGAAACTGAATCTTCTTATAAAAGTTGGACTACACTTAAGTTAAATAACGCGCATAACGCATTATTATTTGTGTTCGGTTATAAAAAGTGAAAGTCTACGCTACGAATATCCAATTTAAAAAATTTATATTGCATATGCAGTTATGACAGAACACAAATAAAATACTCAAAAGTTAATACTAAATATAAATAAAGTACAAAGCGAGGCAATCACATGCCACGCAAAGCAGTCCTCGCATATCCTCAGCGCACGAAGCAGTGGGCAAACAAACAACATTGCGTACCCCGGCCATAGCGCGTGTTCTGAGCCTCAGCTAAGGCACAATAAAGCATGCAAGCGAACACTTGAGCAACACTCGCCCGCGGTGTAGGCACATGAGTATTGATTACGCCAGGACTTGCTGATTGCATATTTGCGACTCATTAATTCATTAAAAATTTTTACGCGCGTAATTTCGCCTCATTAGCATGCGCAAGTGCTGCAAAAAGCCATAAGTAACATAAAATATGGTGTGTGTGCGCCGCAATAACAATAACAAAAGCCACATCAACAACAACAGCAATGAAGGCAAGCGAATAATACGCACGAAAAGAACAAAAAGGGAAAACGAAAGTGAAAAATGAAAAACAAAGTATGGCCGAACAATGCTGTATGGCAATTATTTTTGTTGTTTTTACAAATAATTTCTGTAAAAATGAATACTTTATGCACAGGAAACATTAAACTGCAAATCAGTGAAGCAGGCAGCAGCCGTAGCCGCAACCGCAGCAACAGCATCAACAAACAAAAATACAAAATGACGTAGCAATGAGTGCACAGCACATTAAACAATGGCAACAAAGTAATGTGTAAAGATATGATGGGCTCAAGGGGGTGGGGTAACAGGAGAAAAGCAATATAAGAAAATACATTTAATATGACAATGTTTTCGACAGCAAAGACGTCACGACAACAACAACAACAACTGGAGTAAACTACCTGCACAACGACAACAACAATATAAAAGGCAATAACTAAGAAAAAAACAAACCAAAAAAAAACATAAAGAAAAAGAGAAAAAAATTAAACAAAAAGAATCACGTAAGGCATTGGCGTGATGAAATGAAATGAAGGGAAATCGAATGAAATAAATCGAGACGGCTTGCGCATGCATTGACAAACATAACCGAGCACAGCACACGGCGGCATCGGCAACAACAGTCACGGCAGCCACGACAGCGACGCCCCCACGCAAACGTCCACATATATACAGATAAAGCGGAAGCTATGGTACGCACACATACACAGCAGCGTCGCTAATGCCGACGTATTACCAACCCAAATACTGCACACCAGACGTCGCACACTGCAGCCTTGCCATTGCCTGTACCATTGTGTAATTCAATCAAGCTGAACTAAGACGACATTAGGCGAATTGTGCGCACTGCATTGGCCGCGTGAGCTGCATGGGCGTAGACGATGGCGCAGGCGGGGACGAAGGCGAGGGCGGCACTTTGCACGACAGACAAAAACGCGATTCGCGCGCGAAACAACAAACAAACACACGAACCAACAAAAGCACAAAACCGAAATAGAAATGGCAAACGAAATGGCAAACGAAATATCAACGAAATGAAGCGAAAGCACATTAAAAATACATTTCGATCAAATAAAATTTTACAATTTTCCTTAATAAGTAAAACTGACATTGCTGCAGAGGGCCACCCGAGTTAAAGTACAAATGGCTTTTAAAGTAACATTGTATAAAAAAAAAAAAAAAAAATATACAAAAAAAAAAAATATATATGTAAAAAAAAATGTTATAAAATAAAAACACAAAAACGCAACAAAAGTAGATCAGTAGGGGAAAGGCAGACAAAAATTAATTGCATAATTTCGTGCGCATATGAGCGTTAAGGTAAACTCACACACAAACACATACACGGACTACAAAATATCATGGCGTAAACCCGCATAGACGAGTGTTTCTGCGTGTGTGTGTGTTGAAGTGTAGCCTTAGCCTAATGTTGCGCAATCAATTTTTAACGGCTCACTTAACCAATTGGCTATTTAACTAATGCCAAACACACATCACTCATACGCAACGTGCGACCAGCAGCAAGTGGTTAACGACAAGCGAAGACAAAGAGCAGCGAAAATGTTCGACATTAAATCATATTGGCCCTGAAGTTCAAGCGCGCCTATATACATACATATGTGTATGTGTGGGTGTAAGTTTATGCGTGTGTGAGTGGATGCGTGTGTGTGTGTATGTGACATATGACAGATGGTCGCACATGCGTATGCGTTAATACAAAACCAGTTGGCAGCAGATGCCAAACGAACGATGGAACGAAAACTTAAGATAAAATTTATGCCTCAAACTGGGCACTGGACAATATGGAAAAAAAAACCACTCTGTATCCGAACACAGGGGAGATGTGTTAACGTTTTATTTTCATTTGTTTGTAATACACAAAATTTATAAATTTTAATTTTTATTATTAGTTTGAATGAATCATTAGTTTGAAATGAAACGTGAAATGGTGGAAAAAAGGAGAATAGGGGTCTCTTTTTCCCTCCTTTTTTTCGTTCTCCCTTTCCCCCTTTTTTTCCTTTCTCAATTATTTCTCCTTTTTTTCTTTCTCCATCTTTCCGCCTTCTTTGTTTTTCTTCTTTTTTCCCCCTTCTTCTTTTTTGTTATTTTTCTTTCTCACTTTTTTCCCATTCTTTTTTTCTTTCTCCATTTTTCCCCCATTTTGCAACCTGTTTTCCCGCTTCCATTTAGTCAATCTTCATTTTTTCCCTCTATTTTCTCCCTTCCTTGTTTTTCTCTCAGTAAGTACAATATTGATCATTCTTTGTCAGTATTTCTATCCCGAAAATTCTCCTCTTCCGTTTTCTTTCTCCCCTTTCTTTCTTTCTTCGGCCACCCCCCGCTCCATAGCCCCTTTTTCCACCTTTTATGTTGTTTCTTCTCTTCCATATTTTTTCTTATTTTGTGCCTCCTTTTCTTTCTTTTTTCCGTCATTTTTCTGCTTCTTTCCCTTTTCCACGTTTCTTGATTTCTCCCTCTTTTTCGCCACTAAATAAATAAATAAACACCCAAGGCGATGGCATAAAATGGTGTCAGCTCAAGAGCACGCAAACGCGTGAGGAAAAGCAACAAACTAACAATAACAATATGAGTACCAACAACAACAATTCAAACAACGATGAGCAAGAAACAGTTAAAGGAACCACAATGCCAATGGCAATAATAAATACGGTAGGCAAGCAGCTAATAAATCACAATGTCAAGTTGATGTCCTTTGAAGTGTGCTTTATGGCAAGCGTAAAGGCGACAGCAAACACAGCTAAACAAAACAAACCAAAAAAAAAAAAAACAGAACAACAAAAAGAAAAAAAAAAACTAAAACATAAACAGGAACACACAAAACGAGAATGAAAACGACAACGAAAAAAGGATATTGAGCTACTGGCTGGTACTGGCCCTGTTTCTGTGCCTGCCCCTGTTGCTGTCCCTAGCACTGACACATGCACAGGACGACGCCTTATTTCGCTTCAATTACCGGAAATGACAAATTAAATGACAGATTGTCCTTCTGTGGCGCATGGGAAAATGAAACTGGTTAGTTAGCAGTGATGTTGTTGTTACTATTGCTTTTGCCGTTATTTGTTGTAGCTGTTGTTCGCATTGCTTATGCAAAGGAAATCGTCAACGAAAATGCCTTGGACGCAACAAGCGTAAGAGCGCCAAGTAAAACACGAAAAGGACACCAACAACAAGAACAAAAAAATAAAAATAAAAAATAAAAATAAAAAAAAAAAATAAAAGAAAAAAATACAAAACCAGGGCGCAGCTTAATTTGTATTGCGGCAACGCAACAAGCGAACGACTGTTGCGCCAAGTCATCAGACTGTGAACGTGAGCGAATACGTCCGCAATGAGCGTTTTGGGAATAATGACGACAAAAACACCAAAAAAAAATAAAAATAAAACACTTACGCGCATGCACTGCGAGTAGAAGAAGAAGAAGTATAAGAAGAAAAAGACAAGCAGTAAAAATAAGAGAAGAAAAAGTACAGTAAAATATTGTACATAAGACGGCCACAATTCAGCTGAATTTGCAAATTGAAAACAATTCCCATCAGGACTTACAATAATAAGCAAATTTACGCGTTCCGTTGAAAATACAAACTCCTGCCATCCAAGTGAAATCGATATTTTATTTATTTAATTTTAGGCAACAATAAGCCCAGCATATTAATCAACGACTCATTAGGATATTTTTCGAACACTCAGCCATCAAAAACTGAGTTTATTCAAGGACACGTGCATTTATATGGCGTGTGTGTTACGTGCTTTCAGCACAGAGCTCATTTAGTCACAGTTCACATATTTGCATATAAAACTAACGCTAACGCTGAAACGTCAGTTAACACTGTAACAGCAGCCAAATCAAAAGTAAAAGTATTCTCACTTCAGCGGCGCAACAAAAGTAAAAACAAAACAAAAGCAAAAGCAGAAACAGGCATGTCATACATAAATTTCTTTCTAAATTAGCACACGCCCATGCCCGATGTCGAAGCCCCACTTGCACATTCACTTTGCTTCGTACGCCTCACTCCACACCGCATATCTCAGACAGCAGCGCAGTGCCTCACTTAGCCGCAGGATATATGCGCAAGCATATGCGAACCTTAAAGAGGAATACAAAAAAGAAACAAAAATATATATACAAAAGAACAAATAAAAGAAGGTAGAATTAAATAAAAAATAGCACAGCATAAAACGCGCCAAGGCAAAAGCCAAACCAGTGGCAGGTGAAAGCAACCACAACCCAACACAACTCAACAGTCCCATGTAAGAGCAACAAGCGAGCAAACTCCAAGCCAAATCATATAAAATAAAATAAAGAAAAAAACAAAAATTCATAGAAAAGAGGAGCCAAGAAAAAAATAGCAGAAAACTGGCTTGAAAAAATGCGAACCGAAAAACTTTTTAAACAGCAATTTTTCCTTGTTTTTCTTTTCATTTCTTGCTTTATTTTTCTTCACTTCGGCAGCAGTTTGGGTTCGCCTTCTGTGTGTCTCTATGTGTGTTTTTTTATGTGTGTGTGTGTGTGTGTGTTGGCTTTCGTGTGGCGCAATCATTCAAGAGACCGCCCTGCCTGCCAAGCCAAAAGACATGCGAGAAACTTTACTCATTTCCTTATACCTACTATATACTTGTGTTTTATCGTTGTTGCTGCCATTGTTGTTGTTGCTATTGTTGTTGTCATTGTTAACATTGGCTTCAAGCAACAAGTTTTCAACTTTCTGCTTGATTTAACACTTTGCGCCGTTGGGTCAAGTAACGACATTGTGTCCCTGTCGTTTTTCTTTTTGCCTCATTCCGCTTCTTCGTTTTCGTTTCCATTGCCAGAACGCTTCTCATCTTCCCCAGCACTCGACGCCCGTGCCAACGAATTGACTTCATGTCTGCCATTGTGTTCCGTTCTATTGCGCTGCGTTCCGTTTGCGTTGCGTTCCGTTGCGTTACTTTCACACGCAACGGAAATTATCATGTTCAATTTTAATGAACCCCTGCTGCCCCTACCTGTTCGCAGCCTACTGCCTACTGGCAAGTGGCAATTGCCAACTGCCGCTTGGCTACTGCCCAACGGCGCTAAAACACAGCTCTGCCTTCGCGGCTGTCAGCGCTTAATTGAAAATCGTTTTCTTTTGACATTGCAATTAAGTTGAACTGGCTGGCGTGCCTTGCACCGAGTGCGATAATTGAAGTGTCACCTCAGCCACACACAAACACACATACATCCATACTTACTTACACATATTTATTTTACTGCTATTGGAATTTGTGCCTTGCTGGCAGGGCTGAATTAATTTTTCGACAAACTGAGAGATCCAGGAAGTTGCAGCGTAACTTACTACAACTGTTCTTCGTCACGACAGCTGCTGGACTCATTGTAACAATGCACAAGTCTCAGCTTAGCCTTGGCATATCTAACCCGTGTTAATAGGATTAGTACGGCCTTATTTGGAGTCCCATTCGGTTCCGTAGTACACTTCACAATCTTTGAAGTCAGCAACACCAAGCCAAGTGCGATTCTCTTGTTTAACTCTCAGTGCAATGCAGTGTAATGCAATCGTTTATGCTTCTCAGACTATGCTGCTCAGACATTGCTCGAAGACGCGCATCTTCCAGCAATGCACCCACTGCACTCAACTACATTCCCATGTGGCCTGCACCTGCAACGCGCGTCGCCTGTTGATTCAATTAATCATATCCAAATGGTCATCGATCATTAACTGCTGGCACCACCTTCAGTTGCTTAATACGCTGCAGACTGCAATGGTGTGATTTTTTATTTGTGCTTTTATTTTCTTTATTTTTATTTTGACAAATGTCATTAGCATGATGGCGTGCGCTGTGCTCATTCAATCAGCGATCACAGACGAATGTTGAGCCCCCGAAATGCCAAATGCTGTGCACTGGTACGTGTTCGTGCTCGTGTACGTGTCAGGCTAACAGCGATGTCATACAATAAAATCCTTTTACGTAGTTGAATACCCGCCATTTCGACGTACGCACTTATGCAATGCACACAAACACCAACACCAACATCCATACCGCCAACGCCACCGACACCACTAACAACAACGACAACAACAACAACAACAAGAATAGCGCACCAGCAGCAATGGAGTCAGTCTCAAATCTGCTGTAGATACTTTTGTAAATGTCTGCCTGTGCATTCCCCAAATGCTGAAATGTCATTTGCGTAAATGTTGTGGCTTCCACTCGTACAACACTCGATGGATTTGGCCAAGCGTCGATGTGGCATTGTTTGTGCACACCCACACCATCCCGCACCGCGGCGCGCACACTTTGAGTAAGAGTATCTGTTGCCGTAGTCGATTTGCTGCATGTCGTACATTGATTGCTTTGGGCTTTTGTGTACAACTCAGCGGGATTTTAGCTGCCGACGATGACGATGACGATCACGTTGACGTCGGCTATTGCAGTTGTCTGCAATGCCGCAACGAGTCGACGAGTCAACGTGCACATTTGCCAACGACTTAAGCGTATTCACGTACATATGTACATAAAAACTAAGCTAACAAAAGCAACAACAAAAAGAACAAACACACAATCGATGTTAACGTCGCTAACCGCTGCCATTGCTGCTTGTCTGTCCGTTTGTTCGTTCGTTTGCCCATTCGTTTGTTTGTTGGTTGGTTGGTTTGTTGGTTTTACTGCAGCTGCATTTTGGTTTGCTTTTTTCAACATTTGCATTTTTCATTGCATACTTATGTGCGCCGGTGCTTGCATAGAGCCTTTGATATTTGCTTTTCTAATTGCCTGCAGCATTTTTGCAAATGCCCAAATCAAAGCATTTCCATGCACATAATGCCAAAACAATTCAGCCAGACAGGGCAGCTTGAAATAGCAGGCACTGAAGCTAAACAGAGCCAAGCCCATGCAAAATTAAAAATTTGTGTGCTGCTGTTTATTGTTTTCAGGCTCAGCAAGACATAACACAACACAACGCAACGCAACACAACCCAAAGCATCGTATCGAATCGTACTGCATGGCATCGCATTGAAACGCATTGCATCGATTTGGTTGGCAAATGTTTGGCTTCATCTGTTGTCCGACGCTTTTGTCGTCGTTAGGCGCTTTTTCAGGGCTCCCAATTTGCTCGTTTGCACTGCGTGTCAATTATTTAAGCGTGAAAAACTGGAACAACAACCAAAACGACAGCCAACAAGGCAAAGGCACAAAGCGGCACTGACGCAGGCACGGGCAGGGGCTGACATAGAGGCAGAGGCAGCCGCGGGGCCAGTGAAAGAAAGAAAATATTTTTGGGAAACTTTTTGCAAATGTACATCTGCGTTCATTTGCTAGTCTATGCTGCATCCGCTGCCTCCACCCCCCCATTACTTTTTCGCATTCTAACATGTTGGCCATTAACGCGCAGCGCTTAGCCTACAATCACACACACACACAGGCGCACACACACACAGACTTCGGTTTGTTTTGATGACTTTTATACTGAAATATTCGGATGCGCTGTGTTTGTGTTTATGTTTGTTTTTTGTTCTTATTGTTATTATTGTTGTTGCTTTTTATTGTTGACACTTGAAACTTTGCAAAAAAAAAAGACAAGAAAAAAATAACCAAAAACATTTCAATATGCAGTCGAATAAGTTTTGTCTGCCTGTTTTATTATTCAGTTCTTCATTTATTGCTGCCGATTGTGCGCGCTTTCAATTAAGACAACCTAGCAACTGTCGCTCCATGCACCTCTTTCTCTCTTTCCCTTCTATCTCTCTCTCTCTCTCTCTCTCTATCTCTCTCTCTGTCTTTCTTATGCAAAAATATGTTCATAAAACTCTTGATTTATGTTTAACTAAATATAATTTACATATTTTTCTTATATGTTTTAGTTTACTCGGCGTACACGTCCCTGAGGGCATTTAAACTTCAACGCCTGTTTTTGTCCCTGGTTTTCGTTGCCGTTATTTTATTTTTTTTATACCCTGTACCAAAAAATGGTAAAGGGTATATTAAAGTTGTGCAAATGTATGTAACAGGCAGAAGGAGGCGTGGCAGACCCCACAAAGTATATATATTCTTGATCAGCATCGAAAGGCGAGTCGATATAGCCATGTCCGTCTGTCCGTCTGTCCGTCTGTCCGTCTGTCCGTCTGTCCGTCTGTCCGTCTGTCCGTATGAACGCAAGGATCTCGGAAACGGTAAGACCTACAATCACCAAATTTGGCACGAAGACTCTGCCAATCCATAGGCATAACGAGTTTATTTTTTTTTTTCGATATTCGACCTATAACATATAGCTGCCATAGGAACGATCGGGTGAAACCCTACATTTAGTAACAAAAACCCTTTTGTTTTTCAAGATATCTGCACCAAATTTTGGATTTAACAGTTTTAGCTAATGCCCAATTACATATCACAATATAATATATATCGGTTCACTATATCATATAGCTGCCATAGGAACGATCGGCCAAAAAACAACGTTTACTGAGAAAAACTTTTTTGTATATTAAGCAATCGTTATCAAATTTTGGATTTACTAATTCTAAGTAATATCCAATAATATTCCCGAATATTATAAATATCCGTTTACTATAACATATAGCTGCCATAGGAAGGATCGGCCGAAAAACAACATTTACTGAGAAAAACTTTTTTGTTTATTAAGATATCGTTACCAAATTTTGGATTTATTGATTCTAAGTAAATTCAAATCATATTCCTAAATATGATTAATATCGGTGCACTATAACATATAGATGCCATAGGAACGATCGGCCGAAAAATGGCTTTTACAAAATAAAAAATTTTTTTTTCTTGAGATATCCTTACATAATGAATACAAAATATTAAAGCAACAAAAAAACATATTAAGTTTTGGCTTCGGTACAGGGTTTTCTATAGTCGGTTACGCCCGACTATAGCCCTGCCTTTCTAGTTTTTTTTTTGTTGTGTTGTTTTATTGTTTAGCATTGTGGCAAAATGCCAAATATAGCAGCGAAAATATACAAAACACCCAAAAACAAAATAAAAAAACGAAACCAGAAATATGAACGAAAAAACAAAAAACCAGAACAAATCATAAAATTGTGCCCCTATTTGGCGTACAGTCGGCGACATGCAACATCTGCTGTGTCTGCAAGGATAATGTGCCGCTGTCAAATTGCCAACATTAAAATCATACAAAATAACAAAAGCCAACACACAGCACAGATCAGCACAGGCAGACGTACGTACTTTGCTATCCATATGACAGCCTCACATACTTGCATATACATTCAGTGTGTGAGTGTGTGTGTGTGTGTGTGTGTGTTTGTGAGTATTTCGCCTTTCTGCTTTGTTGGCAGGCAATCGTCCCAAGGTCTGTGTCAAGTTGCCATTTAGCAACAGTTTGCAACATGAAATCGCAAATAATTGTCTGCTGTTGTTGTTGTTGTAGCTGTTGTTGATTCAAGTTCAAGCGCACAAAAGTATGCAATGTGCCATAAATGAAATTCATAGAATTAATAAATTGCATGAAATTACGCACACGACAAGTACGACAAGTACGACACGCGCACACAGCAACTCACAGCGGAGTCGGACGCAGACAAGCGAGAAGAGCTTAATAAAGCCAATCATTAGCGATGCAGCGATGTAGAAAGTTGATATAAAGTTGATTTAAATTACGAGTGCCATTATCGCTTATCCACTCTTGGCGCTAACCAAGCGGAAGTGCTTCAGAATACACGCAAGTGGATAAATTATTAAATGCAAATTCAAGGACACGTTAGTTAAATTACCAGGATTCTTATTATTATTATTAACATTTTGATTAAGATTCTCTTTATTAATATTAACGTTAAGTTTTCCGCTTGTTGACTTGTTACACTAAATATTTAATAACCAACCAATGGCAGACTACGTCAAGGGCTAAACGCCACAATAAGCCATAAGCAGCTATGCAGTCAACGGTGTTGATGTCAGCAATGTCAGTCATACAATTATGTCAAGAGCAAAAGCAAGCGAAGCAACTTGAGTACAGCATAAGCAACTGCAGTCTGCCTCTTGTTAATGCAACACAAGAATTTCATTTTGTTGCAGAGAATATGCGACTAAATGCCACTTGAAGTCTTACGCAGGCAACAGGTTTCGACAGACCCATGGGGGGGGGTAACCGCAAGCAAAGCTTTAACTGCGCAAAGCTGTCAAGCGACAAATCAGCAGAATGTGATAAGTAAACTGAGGCTACAGAATCTCAGCTGGGATTCAGGCAGCGACCTCAGACCTCAGTCCACATCGCCTACGCAGCCTGACACACAATCATAAGAGTGAAGCCATTATACGTATGCATTGACTTATTGCCATTAATCTGGCACGTGCAGCAGATCGAAATCCTCCACACGTTGCAATGCTCGCCCTGTCACATTGGACATTGGCCATTGGTATTTGCAATTAAAACACAGAGCACACACACGCACACACAGCAGCCAAGTGTTGCTTACGGATTCAATGGGCAACGAGCCACTTGACAAGGCGCGAGTATCATTTGCTACCCACACCGTACACACATGGTATGTGCACATGATCCCACACACACACTCACACATACAAACATGCACATACATATATAAGTACTTAGGCAATATATGCAAGAGAAGCGCAAAGCAAACGCAAAAGTCACAATGTTCACTTGTGCAGGACAACGCAGCTGCATGCAAGAATTGGCAGGAAAAAGAAACGACACAATTGCAAAACTCACTGAGCCATAAAACCAATAAAATCTCATACAATTGATGCGCTACAAAATCATCAGCAGGACATCATGCTGTTACGCTATAAACAGAAGCAGCCGCAGCAACAGCAGCAGCCAGACATAGCCCAGGCAGTGAGAGGCGACATGTGTTTGCCCACGCAAAGGACAAAAGCGCAACAGCAACAGCGAAATGAAATGAAACAAAATATAAAAATAAAAATGCAATAAAAAAAAAAAAACAACAAAATTGCGAAATGAAATAAAACGAAATGCGATCCACTGATGTGTTAAATTATTTTTGGTAAGATCTCAAGGCGGCAAAGTGTTTATTTGGCATGCTGCGGGGCGTCTGGAGTGGCACAGCGGGGCAGCGCAGAAGCACAGCGCCATTGCGGCATAGCTGCGTAGTATGGCGCAGCACAGCGCCTCGCAGAGTTGCGGTCGTTTGGTCATCGAGAAAAAACAACAAAGAAATCAAATAGCATTGGAAAAAGCAAAAGCAGCAGCAGCAGCAACAACAACAGCAATCAAGTCAACTTAACGGATATTTTATTTAGCAGATTCGGATTTGGTTTTGGATTTGTATATCTTTCTTTTTTTATATTTTTTTCTCCGTGATTACTGTTTGCTTATTGTTTTGCCTGGTTGCTTGTTTTTGTTTAACTTCCTTCCTTTCTCCTGTGTTTGTTGTTTGTTGTTGTACATACTATGCTGGCATACTAAATGCACGTAAATACATACATATATATTTATTAGTATTTGCTTTGCACAAAATACACTACAATATATAACACACACAAACACACACACACGCACACGAATACGTAAATGCTATAGTGAATGCGAATAGATGCGCACACGTACGCACATAAAGCAGTCGAATGGCTATAAATAAGTGCAATCAAAGCAGTAAACTAGCAGAGTGAGACATTTCGAATGCATAATTGAGCAAAATGCGCCAATAGGGCAAGTGGAAGTGGACAAGCGGCGATAATTGTGCCAGCAGCTCAGTCGAGCAGCGTGTGTGGGTGCGAGTGCGGCTGCGATAAATCAAGCATCAGCGTCCCCATGTGGAGACTGGCATGCTCTGCATTGCCACTATGTGTATGCGTGTGTGTGTGTGTGTGTGTGTGTGTGTGTACACGTGCACCCTGCATGTGGCGAACGCGGCATGTGGCCTTCACTACTTTAATCTTGTTAAAGCAACAGCATCAGCCTCCACTTTTATGTCAGTTTCAAATTCATAATTGACTGTTTGGTCCATAGAAATCGGAAAAATTACAAATTACAGCAATCCTCCCTCCCCCTTGCCTAATTGTTTATTTTAGGTGATCTATCTGCCATAGACAATATATATGTAAACTTTCTGTTTGCTGCTGCCTACACATCGCGTGGCCACTTCCCACACAGAATATGTCATAAATTCCCAGTAAGCAAACGACTGCTCAAACAATTAATGACCTTTCAAAGATGAAGCTAAGTACCGTTGGTCCATGCACTCTAGTCCAAAAATCAGCAATATGCCAAGAAAGCAAACAACAAACTCAAATCGATAAACTTCATTCAAAACAAGAAAATACTGGAAAAAAAAAAACAACAAAAAAAGTCGGAAACAAATACAAAATTCAGCATCTTATTCTCATTGTGATATTTTGACATTTGTCAAATTAAAAACAAAACTGCAACTAATAAAAAAAAATCGCAAATCGAAAATACCTAGATTGGCCTGCACCAGAGCAGTGCCAATTATCGATAATCATTATCGAAATACATAAAATAAATAATGATGTCAAATAAAACACGTTTTTCAAACGTAAAAAATAAATTAAGAGAAGTGCACACAAAATGGCATGAAACAAAAATAAAAATTCATCCCCACAACATGGGGAAATCATTATTAAATGATGATGATGCACTGCACTGACAGGTTTTAAAACAAAACAAAAAAAAACACCACAAAACTGTGCATAATAATTGAAAATCTTTTTTAGAATTTCCTGTTTTTGTTATTGGACTTTGAAGCATATTAAATGCCTGGTGAAGTGTGTATAAAAGTGACATATAGTTTGGTCTATTGCATTGCATTTACGGTTGACACTTTCTAAATAGTTGATGCTGTTGAGGAACACGAAAACAAAACCAAAAACAAAGAAGTATTCAACAAATATTAAAAAGTAAAAACAAAAAGGAAAGCACAAACATCGACTGCTGCTTGCGCACTCGGTGACATGCTGAGCTAGCTGACTAAGTGACTAAGTGACTGACTAACTGACTGGCATTTGTTATGCACAGCTAAACAAAGGAACTGCTGCTGCTACTGCTGCTGTTGCTGTTGCTGCTGCACAACAACAACAACAAGAACAACAACAAGAACAACGCAAGAGCGACAGCGACAACAAAAACTGCCACTGCCAGCAATTGTTTGTCTGCATGTGCAATTTTATCGTTAAAAATACACTACAACGAAAAAAATCACAAAAAAAAAAAAAAACAAACAAACAAAGAAAAACAAAACAAAAATGTTCGGTGGGTGGTTGTCAGGCTGTCAGGCTGTCAGGTTGTTGGGCTGTTGGGCTGTTGGCATAATAAATAGACAATAGCATCATGCACTAACATGACTTTCAATGCAAACTAGCAGCGCATTGAATAAACACAAAGCAACATCACGAGCGCACACTATGCCACGCAGCCCCTACTCCTTGGCGCCGAGCGTCGCGTGCTGCTCCGCCATCAGCAACCAATCACGACACACGACACACAGCACACAGCACACAACGCACAACACACGACACACACGTCACTCGACACAGGCGCTGCTTCTTTTCTTACTTTCCTACTGAGCCTTGCATAATCGTGTTGTTTTTATTCTTGATTTTTTTTTTTTGTTTGTTTTCGTTTTGTTTTTTTTGTTTTGTTTTTCTTATTTTTGTATTCGTTTTGCAGTTTTCCCTTTCTGTTAAAGACGTGTGTGCAAGTATGAATGCGCGCGTTTGCTGGCAGCCGCGTCTCGTCGCGGGGATCGCTTGCACAGAACAAAAGACATTTTTCAAATACGTTAATTGAGTGTTTCGAATTGTTTAACTGCGCTCGTTAGCGCACATTGCGCACAGAAGGCAGAGCGACAGCGTCGACGTCGACATCGACATCGGTACTGGCTTTGACGTTGGCGTTGACGTTGGCGTTAGTGTTGGCGTTGCCATTTGACTTTTCAGGTTTCATGTTTGACGTCTGACGTTGAAGAAATGCGAAAATTAAATGAATTTCCTATGCATGCATGCTTGTTGCGCATTAAACGTTGTTGTTTTTGTTGTTGCGGTTGCTATTTGATTGTTGCTACTTGCAAGAAACTGTTGTATATGTTGTGCATATATGGTATATGCATGGTTCAGTCAACTTCCGCTTCTTCGCCATCTGCTTCTACTAACGCCAAGCTTTATGCAACATAAATTTTAATAATGCCTTTTTTCAAGCAGCAAAAGACTGCAAACCGCAGCTAAAAAATCCAAATGAAATTAAGTTAACATTGGCATCGGCAAACAAATGCATATGAGAGAATGGCGAGGCCTCGGCTCGAGCGCATAATACCGTTGACCTTTCTAAAGAGTTTTCGAAACGCACACGTCATCTAGCGAAAGTCCAACTGGCCACATTCATTCATGACAGATATGCGATCGTGAGCCAAAGTTCATATTCATCATAGCCAAGGCAGAGTCACTTCGGCAGCATCTGTTTGACTCATGACCTCGCAATCAACGCGGACCTAATTCTGCGAAAAATAAGAGATTTCTGTTGCTGCTGTCAGAGCTTGCGCACAAATAATGAATAGTGGACTTGTGCTTCACCTGAGCAGTCGAGCATTAATGGCATTCCTCACCGTATCGCACCGTATCGCTTCGCAGCGTACCGAGTCCAGGTGACTGGTGTGCCAGGTAAGACGTAATTGTGAATTGGTTTTGACAGCAGTTTATCGTTTATTTAATTTATTGCTGTAGCAAAGTGCTGCCATGGCGTGACGCATAGTTTTAACTAAGACGCCATTTGTCGCGCCTTATTGCCCCAAAATAGCCGGAAGTCATGTGCCATGCTGCAAAGATTATATGCTGCCTTAAAAATCGACAAAAACCATTAATCAAAATGCTGCAGATACGCTCGAAAAAAAAAAGAAAAGAAAGAAACATTGACTGTCTAGAACAAAACACGCAGTCAGACTTAATGATATCTACGCTGCACAATGACTCAGTAGCTGTGACTGGTCACTGGCAACGCAGCTGGGGAAACTGTCAGGGAAACGGCAGCGCCACTGCATCCCACCCACTTCCCCACACTTCCACACTCACACTAAGTGAGTACTCAAGAGCTATCAGCGTATCAACGCAACATACACACACAAAAGTGACGACATGTGAGTGTGTGCATAAAAAAGTCAACCATTTTTTGGACAGCTATTAGTTAAAGTGCGTTGAAATGTTTAAGGATGTTTGAGAAAATAAAACACAAAAAACCGAAAATCGCTTTGAGTGTGTATGTATATTTTTTTTATATATATATTTTTTTTATTTTATTTTATTTAGTTCTTGAACAACGCAAAACTAAGCACCAAAAACAAAAAATAAAATAGGACAAAAAACAAAAACTTGGAAAACAAAAAAAAAAAAAAAAATCAAACAAATATTGCAAAGCAGCACAAAAACATGTTATATTTATTTGCAAAACTAGCGTGAACATAAATCTGAAAGCATTTTCTGGCAAACATTTCGTATACGCAATCTCTGTATATTATACAACCAAACACGGTTCGTTCCACTTTAGTGACTGTTGCGCACGCAATGTTTTGCCTTTGGGCAATTAGAAACCACACCACACCACAACACACCGTCGCGCACCGCACCGCAACGTAATATGATACAACTCACCAGTTGCCGACCTACGCAAGCAGACGACATTTGTACAGCAACATCAACAAGAGAGCAAAGCAAAGCAAAGCAAAGGAAAGGAAAGCAAAAACCCAACAATACAGATAAGCAACAACAATTAAATAGCTGTGTCTGTCCACCTAAGGCATTAGACGCGACAGCAGAGCAAAGCAAAGCAGTGCAATACGAGCCACCGCAGAGCAGAGCCGAGTCGAGTAAACTCAAGCGGGACAAACATTAAACATTGCAAAATCAATTCGTAACGGAAGTTCACATAAATGTCGCATGCACTTAACTGGCTCTGGCAATGATAAAGAACAAGGAACAAAGAACAGTGAACGGGGGACATGCTTGCCCAGGAAACAGCGAAAACGATGTTCAAGATGAAGACGAAAACGTAAATGGATACGGAAGATTTATGGTAAAAGCGCAGCTTAGCGCAGTGCAACAATAATCACAACAACAACAACAATAGACTACAACAATCGAACTAATGTAACGTGAATCATTGCATCATTTATTACGATTTCCTTGTTCCTTGATCCTTCTGCACTGTTCCTCGCACGCTGCTTCCTTTACTCTTAAGGATTTGCTTGTTTTTGTATGCTTTTTTCTTGTTTTTTCCATTTTTTTATTTTCTTGAATTTTATTGCTTACTGCTCCGAAATGACTGAGAAGTAACTCAGAACTCACAACAATTGGGCATAGAAACGTTGAACTTCAACTTACAAAAGTTTGCATGAGTGCGCACACACCAAGCGAAACACCGTGCGACTGAGCGACACACACACATACACACACAGCAAACAAAGTAACAAACAAACAAACAAACAAACGAACAAGCATCGAGGCCAAACGGAAGCAACAAAGTGCAAAGAAAACTAACCTAAGAACGAAAACGAAAAGAACGAAACGAACGAACGAATGAACGCTGAACGTTTGGCGCTGACATTGACAAATTCAATTCATTGTGCGCATTAAGCGTGTATGTTGCAAGCAGCCCAGCACAACCCAACAAAACCCAAGAAAACCAAATAACGCACAACAACACTCAACAAATGAAAGCGAAGGAAAACAATGCGAAGCAAAGCAATGCAAAGCAAAACAAAACAAAGCCAGGTATGCGTATAATTGTATACAATTTCAACGCTTTGCGTTAACTCAAAACCACGTGGCGTATGCGGAATGTCGAAAAGCGTCAATTAAATTTAATCACGTGTATTATATTTCACACATAAAAAATTATTATCAATTTAAAAAGAATTCTCACGTTTTATTATTAAGAAAATTTAACATTTGAAGTTTGTAAAAAAAATGTGACTTTATTTTTTACTTTTCTGCTCCTGTTTTGCAAGTCATATGACTGGCTCCCTGAGTTTTAG
Source organism: Stegana nigrithorax (assembly GCA_037044495.1). Classification (NCBI taxonomy): domain Eukaryota; kingdom Metazoa; phylum Arthropoda; class Insecta; order Diptera; family Drosophilidae; genus Stegana; species Stegana nigrithorax. The sequence goes on from JBAMBQ010004845.1 coordinate 19,856, forward strand.
TTCCATTGTTTTTTTTTTTTTTAATTTGACCGCAAATTACAAAGCCACAGTTGGCACTCACTCACATCAAATCAGCTGCTGTTTTACCCATCCGACCGACATCATAGCCAACTGCCTGCTCGGAAATGTTATCCCTGCAGCTGCAACTTATATAACGTTCACACAAAAGAAAAAACTTCCGGCTGCATTTTTAACAATTCAAGATAGCTGCGGTTTTGATTTTGACATGCAATGTCTTTTTTCCAGCACATGACTCACGAAAAAGTATATCACACTTAACTGAGAAAGTTACACATCATACATTATTGGCCACTTTTCGTCAATAGGCGATAGAAGGAGAAGCGTAAAGCGGCTTGCGCAATTCCTATGTAACATATAGCACGGGTTTGAGCGTTGCACACGCGAAACCCGAGACATTGCATGAAATTCGTACATTTTTTTTTTCTTTTTTTTATTCAATCCTGATCTATGTTGGTTGATATGATATGATACGATACGATATGTATTAAACATAAGTTTATTTATAGTCGACAGATACAATAGAACAATTGAATTTAAAAATATTTAGACTTAATTGAAAACGCGTGTATCTGCATCAGACAGGTAAGCCCTAGAGACATTTTTGCATCTACAATATGTATGTACATACAATATGAAAATTACATATGCGAGTGCATGTGCATGAGCATATTTTTAGATTGACTTCGCAGAAGACGCTATGTTAAACTCGGTTCATCAATCTGCATCACAGCATTTGGCAAATTAGAACGACAACTATAATTCTTCTCGACAATGGCAAATGGCAAGTGAACAAAAAACGGTTTTACTTCTAAGGACACTTCATGGAATGTACAATATTTCGCAGGCATAAATTCATAAGTCAAGTTTTCAATTTTTCAATATTTTGAAAAGGAAACAAATTAAACAGCAAAACTGCAGCAAAGCACAAAATGGCAGGCAGCAGCATGTGATGTGCTGGAAGCGGTACGTCAACACGTAGACATCTGCTCGACCCAAATGAAGTGGCCTGAGCCCAGCTCTAATCTATCTGTCTGACTGACTGACTGACAGAATGACTGACTGGCAGAGTGACATGCTGTATGTGCGACAAAACCAAATGATTGAGTAAGTGCGCGTCAGTTGGAGCTTTGGAGGAAGTAAGCGCAGCTGCGAGTTATAGGCAAACTAAAAAAGAAACCAAGCAAAAACTAAACAAAACGCAGCACTGTGTGGACACTTTTAGTCGGACGCACACATATCAAACACGTTTCAAAGCTTACAATTGAAGAATGGCTCAACAAAAATGCATGCAAATATGTGCATACCCAAAGCGCAAGTAATACGAAATTCTCTGCATGTATGGCAGCATGTATAAAAGATAAATATTTCGCATACACCATGTGTGCTGCAGCATCGACTTCAATATACATTCAGACATATTTATGCATCAAATATTTATATGAATAAAGCAATATCATATTTTATACATATATTTTTATTTTCTGAGTTTTCTTTTTTTTTCCAACTATTTTATTTATTATTTATTTTTTATACGAAACAAGTAATTCGTTTGTAAGTTGTGCTCTGGACTTTAACACGTATGCACCTTAAACTGGCAGCATGTAAGTTGCGCAAATCGAAATGTAAGCCATAAAACCACCCACGCGACAATCATCAAAAAAAAACTAGAAGGCAGGGCTATAGTCGAGTGTAACCGACTATAGAAAACCCTGTACCCAATCCAAAACAAAAAAAAAATTTTTTTTTAGTAAAAGCCATTTTTCGGCTGATCGTTCCTATGCAGCTGTATGTTATAGTAAACCGATATTTATCATATTCAGGAGTATGATTGGATATTACCTAAAACTGTTAAATCCGAAATTTGGTAACGATATCTTACTAAACAAAAAAGTTTTTGTTGTTTCTGTTGTTTTTCGGCCGATCCTATGGCAGCTATATGATATAGTAAACCGATATATATTATATTGAGATATGTAATTGGGCATTAGCTAAAACTGTTAAATCCAAAATTTGGTGGAAATATCATGAAAAACAAAAGGGTTTTTGTTACTAAATGTGGGTTTTCACCCGATCGTTCCTATGGTAGCTATATGTTATAGCTCGAATATCGGAAAAAAAAATAAACTTATGCCTATGGATTGGGAGAGTCTCCGTGCAAAATTTGATGGTTGTAGGTCTTACCGTTTCCGAGATCCGTTTGTTCATACGGACGGACAGACAGACAGACGGACATGGCTAGATCGACTCGCCTTTCGATGCTGATCAAGAATATATATACCTTCTGCCTGTTACATACATTTGCACAACATTAATATACCCTTTACCACTTTTTGGTACAGGGTATAAAAATCAGACAGCATGTTAAAAAAAACACAAACCAAAAATACTTCATACACAGTCAAGTACCGAAAAATATGCGAAAACATAAAGTCCCAAATAAAAAAGGGATGTACATGCTAGCACAACAACAACAACAAAATATGGGTCATTTTGTACGAACATTTTATTGTAAAAGCAAACGATTTGCAAAATGTTGCATTCACGTATAAAAAAAAAAACACCAAAAAGTAAACAAAAAAAACCAAAGAACAAAAAAAGTAAAAATAAAGAAAGCATTCAGGGGCAGGCAGTCAGGCAGCAATGAAACAAAGTTTCATTTAGACCCTGCACAAATGCACAACAGGCAACAAACATAAATGCCAAAAAACAACAACGCGAGCAAAAATTTCATGAATGAGAAATTCGTTGCAGCCAAGAGTCAACAGCCAACACTAAACCGTTGTACAACATAATACACAACGCATACGTTTCACACAAAAAAAAAAAACAAAAAACCAAAACAAAAAATAAAAACCTAGAAAAGAACCTAAAACAGAATTTTTAAAGCAACAGCAAGAGGAAGAGCAAAACTGAAACCGAAGTCAGTCATGAAACGTTTTCCACTCTGCTGCAATTCGATTGCGATTTGAGCACATGAAAAATGCGCTTGTCAGGAAAATAATTGTTGGACACGTTTCATGTTTCTCATGGGAAAAATTCGAATAAAACTTCTGTCGGCTTAGACCTCAATAGCAACAACAACAATTGCAAATATATGAAATAGCACAATGCAATTTCATATTGCAATTGATGCACAATGAATTTCGGAAAAAATCGCTTCTTCGTTTGTCCTCATTTCTCTTTTATTCGTTTGTGTGCAATTGTGGAAATACTGTTGCCGTTAGCAACTGAATCATTTAAATTTTTACCAAATCGAACTGACGCAGTTAAGAAGACGCAGTCAAAAATACATATTCTTCCTCTCACAAGAACTAATAACATATACCATATACTGACGAAGTATATCATCTGTCGAATTTTATCTCAAGCATACCGCAAAGCACTTATTCTGTGCCTGCATTTTATACATATCATTGCGAAAAAATGCGCCCTGCCACATCTTCGCACAATTATTGGGCAATAATTTTCTATGCGCAGTCCTGGATAGTGTCAATGTGTGCCAGGTGGGCGCGTGTCCTTCTTTGCCATGAAAGTGTGCCAAATTGAAATATCGGCTTTAAAATGCTTAGAAATTTTTAACGTTTTATGCTAATGTAAGTATTCAACTGTTGCATGAACACCGAACAGTGAGCACTGAACACAGAACACGGTACACTGGCAAATAAACATACTTATGTATGTGTGTGTGTGTGTGTGTGTGTATGTGTATACTGGCGCCAGAACGCAGACGGAAGAGGCATGCGAAAGAACATACAACGGCCATTAGACAGTCACAACAGCAATGTGCAAAGACAGCCTATTGGCCTAACTGGCAGCCCGTCTACAGCCCAGCTGCCCAGTAGGCCAGCAGCCGAACATCCTAACAGCCCGACAGTCGAACAGCCGCACATGGAGCAACATTTCGCTTCAAATAAATTGCCTACATTAATGTTTATGTATTTATTACCAAAGTAAGTCAACGCCTGCTGCTGTTGCTGCTATTGCTGCTGCTGCTGCTGCTTCTTTTATACTGTTGCTGTTGCTGACCTCAGCTTGAGTGAGCGCACAATTCAGGCGGCACGGCAACAACAGCAACAAGGCCAGCACATAAGTCCCAACATGCAGAGCAGCAATGGCAACAGCAGCAGCACAAAAGCAGCAGCAACAACAACAACAGCAATTTTTTGTATACTCATATAGCTGGCAACTGTTTGCTGTAGGCCAAAGTAGCCCTTTATGTCATGTGCCGACCTTCGCCATGTTTACGCATTAATTTTCAGGCAAAAGATTGTAGCAACATTTTTTCCTTGCTATATTTTCCTTCTTTTTTTTTTTCTTTCTTTTCAGCTTTTTTCATTTCTATTTGTTCTTATTTTCATTTTCATTTCGTCTTTTTTTTATATTTTTTGTTTTTTTATGTTTGCATAAGGTAGACGCAAAGGTAGTTAGCCTGCCAGATATTTTTCGCATAAAATAAAAAATTTAATAGTTGCCTACTTTTTACATATATGCATACATATGTGCATGCATATACTCTATACATATATATAAACTTATTGTTAGTATTTATGTATATACAATATTTTATTTATACGTTTAACGTATAAAATGTCGACAGCACATGCGAGTATACATTATGCGATGCTGCATGACAGCATTGGCGCCACGCACGCCCTCTGCGCCCTTCACAGCACCCACACCAACTCACCAGCTCACTATGCTTTCACTTGGCTGCGATGTATATATATATATACATATCTGTATATACAGGTGTGCATGCGTATGTAAGCAAACAGCAAACGCTGCAGGGGTTTAAAAATGAGCAAGCGTCAGCGTTGCAGCAGCGCACGCTGGACTGCCCGACACGGTCAAATGCATTAAATCCAATTTACACATTGTAGGTGTTGAAAAATATGCGCACAATAAACTTATGCACACACCTACACATCGACACAAGACTCGGTATGCTCTTGTGCTCTTATGCTCCTCTGCTGTGTTATTCTCTGTAGTGTGTTTAGTGTTGTTGTTGTTGTTGTTTTATTATTATTGTGTTATTTATTACTTTTTTATTGCTTCGCAACAGATTATTACACACGCACTTAAAAGAAGCGGCAAGCGTGTACACGTACCGTCGACACGGTGTTCACGCAGCAATCGCATTGCACCCTGCTCACCCTGCATACCCTGAACTCCTTGCTCTCACTGCACTTGTGTGCAAAGTGTTTATGCTGTCCGAGGTGTGCAACTGCAAGTAATCCTCATTTATTACAGCAACTCTGTAAAACAGTTTCGCATCAACAAGGATCCCATATTCGATTACATTCCTTGACATCATAAAATCGTTTGATTTGCTGTTACTTATTGAAAAAATAAATGTGCAGGCTTATTCAAAATGTAAATCTAAGCACGCAAGCAGCAAATGGCACGTTAGCAATAGAAAAAATTATTGAATTCATAAACGGGGCTGGAGATCACGGAATATATATTCGGGAATATATGATACATAGGGCCTAGGTCGACCTGCGAGACAGACTTGGATTACAACGTTGATATTTTGAAGTAACTATTTGCAAGAAGAAATTCAATATTTTGCATCGTTGATGACGCCAAACGAATTAAAGCTTCTTTCTTCATTTTTCTTCTTTTTTTACCATGAACTGAGAAATACATATCAAAGCATATTTATAAATATTTTCTTACTGCCAACGACATAAACTCAAACTAAACTTTTATATCGAATTCGGAATCATGTCACCAATAAAGAAACTTGTCTATGACAGTTTTCAACACTACTCAATCACACATACAAACTTTCTCACGCTCACGCAAGGACTCAACATTGGCGAATTTCGCTCTACAATCGAAATTACGTAAAAAATATTCCAAAAGCAATGCAAAAAAAAAATAAAAAAGAAACACGAAAAAGTAATAGGGAAATATGGGAAATACTTCGAGTTTAAAAGCTGCTTACGTTGTTTATTTATGCGAATATATTTTCACACAATTCTGCGTTGTTTCTTATGCAAAATGCCTCAGGTATGTGCGAATAAGCAATTTGCTGCGTCACGACCTATACGGCATACACAGCATATGCTGGCCACGATAAAGGATTAATAATGGAAAAGCTGATAAGCTGACACGGAGCGTATAGTGGGACATCAGAGTCGCAGGGCACCAATGGAGCCTTCGCTTAATTGACACTTAAAATTATTGACAGCCATTTCCGCTTTGTCAATATCGAATAGGGCAAGTTTCAAATTCTTATAAAAAATTCATGGAATGTATTAATGTCAATTTAGTTTTTGTTAAATTCTTCTTTTTTTTCGTTGTAACTTGAATTTAAGTGCGCATTCCTACATAAGTGTTAGCTTAAGTTTAAGTTGAAGTAATTTTGTTTTTGTTTGTTTTTATCTTTTTTGCTTTTGTTTTTTTCGTTTTTTTGATTATATTATATTGACTTACTGATTTAGATTTCGTTCGTTCGAACCGCTCTGGCTCTGCACGTTGTCCGTGTGCCGTCGCTCCTTGTGCACGATGCCCATCAGTTTCATCCATGGATTATTCTGGGAGCCATGGCCTCCCATGCCACCACTCTGCCACATCGTCATGTTTGCGGCAGAGTGTCAACGCTGCGGTACGCGCGCGCTCGCACACAACAACAAAATTCTTTGCGTTTTATATTTAATATTACGTATACGTAGACGCGCACATGAACATGCACAGCACAATACAACAACAACAACTTCGTCGATCCGAAAGCGTTTTCGTAGCAGAATAACGTTGCGTTGCTCTACGCTGCGATACGTTCCGTTATGTTGCGTTGCGTTACGTGGCGTTGCGGAAGCTATAAGCCGGAAACGCAGCAGTGAAACGAGTTCAAGTTGACACACGTAAAATGTTTAGGCAAGTGGAGAAGAAGCGCGTGAGACAGTTGATGCGAATGTTAGTGTAAGTCAGTTTAAGTATAAAGGACAGTAGTAGGGAAAGGCAGTTGGGCAGAGATAAATAGAGAAAGAAAAAGAGATAGAAAGAAAGATAGAGAAAGATAGAGAGAAAGAGAGAGAGAGAAAGTAAAACAGTATAGGCAACACTTGGCGACTTTTTAGACTCTTTTAGAGTTAGGCAAGTATCTTTCGACTTGAATTAATTTTATTTATTTTTTATTTTTGTTTTGAAATTTTTTTTCTTTTTCTTTTTTTACGATTTCCTTTCCTTTTACGCGCTTGTCTTGAAAATTTTTTTAAACTTTTTGATTTTTGTCATTTTTCGCTTATTTTTGTGTTTGCTTGGTGCGTCATTATCGCTCTTGCTGTTGTTGTTGTTGTTGCGGTTGATGCTGTCGTTGTTGCGATTACTATTGTTGCACATTGTCGCAAACACTTTTATGGCATACGTTACGCCGCATTGCTCACGTCATTTTTATATTGCATTTGTTTTTTCTGCCTTATATCAATTAACTTTTAATTTCGGATTTATTTATTTATTGCTTTAGTTTTCTTTTTTTTTTATTTTCTCGGTAATTTTATTTAGTTCATGGCTTTACACTAAGTGCAAAGCAAAAGTGGCAAAGAATGATGTGACGCGCAAATTTGTACTAAAAATTAGTTTGGCCATTGTGGAGTTGATGTTTATTGACGGTTTCTATTTTTATTTATTGATTTATTTATTTATTTCTTTTATGTAAAGTGTTTAATTAATTAAATTCTTTTTGGTATTTCAATTAAGCGCAGAAGGTTATGACGTTCGCTGCTCGTTGCATGTGTGTATTAGCACGTGACAGTATTGTGTTGTTTTTTTTTTTATTGTTCTTGTTCTTGTTCTTGTTCTTGTTCTTGTTGTTGTTGCTGTTTCTGTTTCTGGGCGGCTTGCGTTGCATTTAACGGTTTATGCTTGTATCTCGAAACTATTTTTAATTATTTTTTTTGTCCAATTTTATTTGTTTGAATTCTATTCTTTTACTTCTGACGGTTTATTCCTCTTCTCCTTTACTTGACTTTGGTTAAATTTTGGTTTCGGTTTGTTTTGTTTTACTTTGAATTTTCAAGTATTATATATTGCATTTATGTTTTAAATAGTATTTCTTGGTCAACATTTTTTATAATTAAAGCAAACTTATTTTTTTATAAATTATTGTTAGAATTTATTTATTTTAAAAATTATGGATTTTGTTTATTACTGCTTAAAGAATTATTTTAATTTTAATTTTTTTTTGACTAAAATTAAGAATCACAATGGCGTATATCGTTAAAATCTTTAATCATTATTTTGCATTAGTTTTGCTTATTTTTGCTAATTTTAACTAATTATTGTTCTATGCTTTATTTTATTTTTATATTACGAATTTACTTATTGTTTTCCGTTTTGTTTTTTTTTTAATTATTAATATTGTAATTTAATTGTATAATTAATTATGTGACTAGCTAAGTTGATTTTGACAATTTTTAGACTGTTCTGTTTTTTTTTTTTTTCTTTTTTTATTTGTTTTTTTTTTATATTCTTTAAATTGAATTAATTACAAATACTTTAATGTACTTTAATTATATGTCTATATATGCTGCAGCTTATATTTATTATTAGTTTTGCGCATTTAATTTATTTCTAATCATATTGTTTTGCTTTGTTTTCCTTAATTTATTCAATGATGCTTGAATTAGGCAATCATTGATTTAATATGCTCTTGCGTATTTTGTTGTCGTTGCATCTGCAAATAGAAAAAAATAAAGTGCAAAATTAATTTCTGTCTATAATGTTATTTGTTCACTTAATTCAATATATATATAATAATTGTGAAAAAGTGTAAATGGCTTTTCCCTGCAAATGCATTCTAGGCAAGCATGATTTTAAAATAAAATTAGCATCTGAAACGCTACGGGCGATCCAAATTACGACTCGGTTTGTCGCGTACTTTGACCGCATCAGTGGCTCATTTTAAAATATGTAAAACAATGGGGCAACACTTAACAACTCTTCAAACAATAACATTATTAAAACAATAACAATAAAATAATAAAGCAATTCTCATTATCAGGCGAACGTCGCTTAAAGCGCGTTTAAAAAATGCAAACCCAATTGAATTTGGTTGCTGACATATTTAACTTATCAACTTCATTAATGCCTGCAGGTGCCAAGTTGTCAATTGAGCTCATTATATCACACACACACTCACACACACTCACTCACACACACACGCCACACGCTCGCACACAAACATTCGTTCTAAATGGATCAGCCATTACTTAACATAGATGGCTGTGGGTTGTGCTTATCACATGCACTTCAATCAGCAGACTAGCAAAATTTAACACACAAACTGTGGCACAAAAACCCTGCAAAAGCAGAGGGACAATAATGAAATCGTCACAATTTCTTCACTCTGTCGAGAATAAAAAAAATTGCAATATCATAAGCTAGTTCGCGCATAAGGGTATGCGGCAGTTGACTCGGCGTGGTACAGTCACAGTTTGACGCTTAGTTCTCGTTAACAGCTAAACGCTTAACCGCAAGTTAAGCAATGACAAGCGGCTGTGTGTTGGAATCGATAGAGTGAGTCGTTACATACATATGTTGCCTGGCAACCCGTGTCAGAAAATGTCAACTTCATCGTTAGTGTCACAGCAGCTCATGAAGAACTGAGACCTAACTTACTTTGGCAGGCATAAAAACGCAATTTTTGCTTATATGTAGTTTTTTTAAAGGTCCTGCAGGCCTTTTTTTATATGTAGTATAACGAACATGTGCCACATGCATATACATGTGTATATTAACACAAATAAATATGTACATATATGTATGTATGGATTTAAACGTTTGCACTTTAAATTGCCTTTTGCCAGCCTAACTAGACGAGGAGCAGCGCCCTGTCATCGAATCAGCTACGCGACATTTGGACAAATGTCAGCAAAGGCAACGGCAACGCCGGCGCCAAAGGCAAAGCGACAGTCATTGCCAGCAGCAGTGGCACGGAACTGCTAAGCATTGAGTAATAAATGCGAGTGCAGATGCTGATGACGGTGTTGATGGCATGCCCGGCTGTCGCTGCGACCGGTTAATGAATTTTACGTATGTGTCCGCAGTATATGCGTACATTCCGCATGCCGCACGGGGGTATGCCGCAGCAAGAGGCGTGCAAAGTTGCATAATGGCAAGTGTCATTATTTAATGAACATGGAATGCTTATTTATATATATATGCCTGCAGCTGTACATGCACACACACACACATCCATATACACACAGATGCACACACAAGTGTTTAAACTTAATATCGATTATGCTAACGAGCAACTAATTAACAGCAAGGCGCGCGTCAATTGCAGCTCAATGAGCTAAGTAAGGGCGCGACTCATGCCGCGTTGAATGCGGCTGTGTGTGTTTGTCAGCAGCTCAACTCAACTTAACATACTTACACCCACACACACACACACACACACGTGTATGTGCACTTGCAGCAGCCGCACTCAAGTACTGCCATAGTCACATGCTTCTGCTTGAGCTATTATGCCAACATACTCACGCTTGCGTTTTGCTATGCTCAGCGTTTTTCCTTATACTTTTTTATCTTATATATTTTTTTATTTTTTTAATTTTTTGCTTTATCTTTGTCACAATTTTTAACCGCAAATACACAATTTGTCAAGCAGCCGCCACATTCATATCCGCAGCACGAGACATAGCAGCAGCAGCCGCTTTGAAGGATAAAGTATGCTTATGCCAGGACATACGACTGACTTGCCTTAAAATAAAACCAAAAGATAACAAAATAAAGAAAAAGTGAACGAAAAAAAAAGATAATTTATAAAAAGAAAATATTTTACTTGCATATAAAAATGCTTCTTCCACTTACTACAGCAACAACGACTGCTTGCTTTTGTTGTTGTCGCTGTTGTTGTTGTTGTTACAGCACTATAGCTGCGCACATCTGTCACTGTTCCTTTATATTAAACAGCTGCCTGCCGTGCATGTGCCAACTGCCTGCACTAGCAGCAAAAAAAAAAAAAAACAACACAAACAAAAATACAAGCAAAATAAAAAACAAACTGAAAACAGAAAAGAAAAAAAACGAAACTCACATTTGCCAGCTAGCAATGCAATGCAGCCTTGTTGTCTGTTTCTCTGTCTCTCTGTCACTGTCCCTCGTCCACTTTGGCGCTCAAGTTCTCATATTTGCACTTGTCGTTTGTCGGTATCCAGCTCGCAGTCACTCTCTCTTCTTGACTATCTAATCACTTTGTTTTCATTGTTGTTATTGCTGCTGCTACTGTGGCTGTTGATGTAGTTGCTGCTGCTGTTGTTGCAATTGTTGCTTATGTTGCCCGCGCAGTGATCTGTCAACGTCAACGGTGCGTATGATAAATATTATTTTCTGCTGCCACTGCTGCATTTTATTATTATTGTGCACACCACACACCGCATCTCACCTCACCTCACCGCATTTCACCTCATCACAATGCATCGCAGAGTCAACATCAACATCAACATCAACGTCAACCATCGGCCATTCCACATTTAGTACAGTTTACACTTAAGACTTTTGTTGTTGTTCATATTATAATTGTTGTTGTTGCTGTTCTTGTCGTTACCGTTGTTGTTATTATTGTTGTTTTTTTTTTTTCTTGCAACAGAATTGCTCGCCTTAGCGCGTTAAGTGTAAGGGCAGGGCAACATACACATACTTACATAGAATTGCATCTGTCGCCTGTGCTGCCGCCTGAGCTGCTGATGCTGCTGCTGCCGATTTGCTGCTTGCATATAAAATGCGACGCCTTAGCGAAACGCAGCTCAGCTCAGCGCAGCTAGCATCACATTGCAATGCATTGCAACGCGAGGCATGGCTGCATGACTCTATGGCTGCGTGAAGGATGCACGTTGTGCAAACACAATGACTGACAATGCCATAAAATCGTTTTTCATGTTTGCCATGCACTGCTAAACAGATTTTAATGACATTTTCGCTAAACGAAGGTTTCATTTCTTTTTCTGTGCATTGTTTATATTTTGTTGTGTTATTTTCTTTTTCCTTTTCTTTTTTTTTTCTTAATTCTTTACTCTGGGTGTTTCGTTGACTCTTGTTTCTTGTTGCACTGTGTCGCTTTGCACTTGATTTTAATGGCTTCAAGAATGCTTATGCAAATTTGTAAAATGACAGCCGAGTCAAGTCTTGCAAAAGCAAAACCCATGGCGCTACAAATTTTGAAATTTCAGCTTAAATCGTGTTTTCTATACATTCATTTACCTTATTCACTTCTCAACTCTTCATCGCCAATATCTTTGGTAACTTCCACACATTGTATATAGCCAGCGTAACGTTCTTTCTTAAGTCGAAGCTTAAACTTCAACAGAAATTACCCTTACACTGAGTTTGATTGTTTCTTTTGCTTTGCTATTGTTGCACATATAAACGATTTACTTGACTGAGTTCAGGCAAGAAATTCAACTAAATTCAAATTCATTAATTGACGATGCTTCCTTAATTGTTGAAGCGTTAAACACATTAAAGACCAACTGCAGCACACACACGATGTACAAGCATAAAATATGCAACATCACAGAAATTTCAGTTTAATGGTGGCGCTCACTTTTCATTTAGTTGCTAATGAGCTGGGTAAAATAATACACTTAATTATTATGTGCATGCGGGTATGAGGATCGAAGTTGAAACCCTTTGCTTTGATTTTGCACACGCAGACGAACAAACGGCAGCACGAAGCGTACAAGTGTTGCAAGTGCAACGAACAAAAGAAGGAGAAGAAAAAAATCAATTTATTATATGCAAGTAGGCTTTGACGTTGGCGTTAATGAGATTACGATGAGATAATTATTGACAGATACACAATTAAATAAAATATTGCAGGACGGTTGTGCACGAGGGTACATCTGAAAGCCACAACAGGCGATAATGGCTAGGCAGGGCAAAGGTGAATGGTGTGCGAGTATCTGACAGGTGAGGTGAGAATGTTGCCTGCAAACCAAGCAGCCGCATATTTTTCATACTGTACGTACACACGTTGACATGGCGACGCCAGAAAGTATGCTTTGCATTTGTTGCCTTAAGTCAATTTTTGCACAAAATAAAAATAATGATTTTCATTATTGCGTTTTGCAGCCATTTACAGGGATTAAAAAGGACTTAAGTACTTAATTCTTATCAACAACAATGCCAACGGCAACGGCAATGGTAACACCACAAAGAAACTGCATCAGCAGCAACACCAACAACATCCGCCACACCAGCAGCAACGGCTGCAGTGGCAGCACCAGCCAACTTAAGTAATAACAATAATAATGCAACTGAAACCATAAACGTCGGTGGCACATCGCATGCCCAGCAGCCGTGGAGCCGTGCAGCCGAGCATCGTAATGTCCTGCGGATAGTTTTTAATGAAAAAAAAAAAGACTGCGTCTCTTTCGCTCTTAATGCGCCACTACTCAGCAGCACACTTTTCATGCTGTCTTTTACCGTAATGAATTTTACAAACTACAAAATGCAGCAATACAAAATTACCCAAGCGGCTGCTGCACACACCGCTGGCACTCTTGGTCGCCAGGTCGCTCGGACGCTTGGTCGTTCGGTCCTTTAGTGTCTCAGTCGCTCGCTCACTGACACTCCCCTGAGTCTTCTGGCCCAACTGTGCAAATAGCGGCTCAACGCAATGCAGCAAGAACAGTTTTGTGATTTATTTTAATACTTTGTTAAATTCTTTTCTTTTTTTTTTATAAGCTTTAGTTTTGTTATTGTTTTCTCTTTTTTTTTTTTTGTGTTTATCCTGATTTTATGTTATAATATTTCAAAGTAAGGGTACAAAACAAAAAGCTCTCAGAGCAACAGAAACTAAGAGCAGAACTCTAGACTCAGCCTTGTATATGCATGCTACTCTGCGCTAGATCCCGAAGCTTGCGCTATGCTCGCATATGCATACACGTTAGCCTGCTCAGTTAACGCAGGCAAGTGTAGTTTAGACGTGTAGAGGCTCTAACTGGCCAAAGGACTTGCTAAAGATTTACAACTTAAACTGAATAAGGCGACTCGAGTGATGATTACTTGGCTTAAATTTTTCTTTCCTTTTTAGCTGCCAAGTACAGTCAAACTTGCACAAGAAGCTTCAGTTGGAAACTTTATGCGTTGCAAGTTGTTGGAAGTGGCACTTCAGGTGCCGGCTGCCCTAATCCCATAAGTCTAAGTGAGCAGACAGCAGCAAACGCGTTTTGGCAAATGCCTTTAAACCACGCGCAGCTTAGCACAGCCGCAAGTGAGCGGCACTGTCTGGCAATGCAGCAGAAATGCTTAGAGGACACGTATTGGGCAAATGCACCGTTTATCCCTGCAAGCAAACTCAAAAATGCCGGCAAAGCAAAACAAAACAATCGCAAACGAAAACCGAAACTGAAGCTGTAACAGAAACAGCAAAGGGAAAACAGGGAAACGCAGCAAAAGTTCGCGTAAGCTGGCCAATTTAGAGCAAAGGCAAAAACAAAGAGCCAGCAAATAGTGCAGGGCTAAACGGTGTGCCAGCACTTCAGCGTCAGGGCAGTGACTTGAGGGGATTGAGTGCGTAGTTAAATGGATAAGGAGGAGAGCAGTTAGGCGGGTGACTGGTTGGGTGGGAGACTTTGGCATTAAGATCGCCAGGTAATTAAGCAACTATGTCACCTTTTGAAAGCCAACATGAAACGAGCCAGCAAAGTTAAACTGCCAAGCACTGGCCTACTTGCCTTTACCTTTGCCTTTGGCTTTGACTTCACCTTTGCCCAAATTACGTCGCAGCGCGCTACGACAGCCTTATGTGTGTCCTTTAAGCGTTGCATAGCAAGACATTCGGGCCACGGCAAATGTAGCAACACCAACAGCGAGCAACTTAATACGTTCATACACGTTCAAGAAAATAAAAGTCACAAACATTGTCTTCGACTTCGACGTCGTTGTCGTCGTCGTTGTCGTCGTCGTTGTTTTCCTTGCCGCCCGCCCCTGTCACAGCAGCAGACATTATAAGTTTAATTTAGCAAAAGTTGATACACGAAAAAAGAAAAAAAAAACTGAAACACAAAAACAAGCCAAAAAAAAAAAAAAGAAAAAAAATGATAACGGAAAAAAAAGTTTATTGCGGCTTGTTGTTGGTCCTTTGTATATAGTCCTTGAGCACAGACCTTTCCTTACACGTGGATCTGCAGGCAGCGCGTGTGCACGAAATTTTGCGAACCGCAAGCATGACTACGCCAGATTGTCAGGCGGTAAAGAATGCGCCTAATCAGGCAACGAAATAAAGGAAAATGTTTTTAAAGCAACAAGGATACTTTATCAAAGCACCTTCGTTGCCTTGCCCTGCCTCGCCTTGCCTTGCCTTGCCTTGCCTTGCCTTGCCATGCATTGGCTTGGCTTAGCTCCACTGTGTTGTCTTTTCCACTCCTACGGCCCTCCCCTGCCTTGCTTTAGCTTAGCTTAATCAGTTTAGCTGACTTTAATGAGCTTGGAGCTACTTAAACTGTTTTCAACGCATCGCACAAAGTCACGCATTGAGGCATGGGGCGGTCCTGAAACTTTTAATGCACGCTTCGAAATGCTTATGCTGTCGTTGACGTTGATGCGCTTTGAGGTTGGCCAGCCAGCGCACAAGCCTTGATCGCCCACAAAGCAAAAACTGCACAATAAACAGTAAATGGTAAGCAGAAAGCCAGATCAGAAACAAAATAAACAAGTTAAAATTTGCGGAATTTCAAAAACATCAAAAAGAAATCTTTCCATTTACGAGCGCAGACGACACAGAGTACTATGAAAGTGCTTACGGCTGGTCTGCGAAAACTTTAGCAACTATTTCTCGGATTTTGCACAAGTATGAAGCAGCATTCGCTGCTATGCATGCGTGCAAATTCGAACTGAAAAGTTGCAACCAACCGATTAGTGCTCAAATACTACGCAACTACAGTAAGATGATAATTTAGGCCTGAAGCATCGAATATTCTTGCCAAAGCCGGTTAAAATGTTTAAGTCTAATGCAAGTCCTTAATCGAACTTGAAGGCAAACTTGTGGCTGTTTTAGCAAAATACTTTAAGTACATAAGTAAAGCACTTAGTATTTTGTTTCTAATTTTGCTTTCTACGTAAATTCCAAGAGCTAAGTAAATTGCCAGGTATTCTATGGAATTTCAACTTTCTTGCATTTATGTACTTATGAGAATGCATTTTCTATGTAAGTGAATTTCAATAAAATCACATTAAATAGTTTCAGGCAAGCAGCATTTTGCCATTTTGTAACAATTAAAACTACAATACTATGCCATTAAAAGGTCTGACCTGTTAACTCAACGGACACACAATTCCCACCCACACACACACACACACACACATACACATACGGCATAATGCGCACACATTTCAATTGCAGAGAACAAAAGGCACTTCTAGAGCTGCCACTCAAAGCTGCAGCTGTTCAGCAGGAGCTCTGAGCTCCTGTTGCTCTGGCTGTTGCTGTGAACGTGTAAAGGAGCCACTGTTGTCAGACTCAAACTGCCAATAAGCATTGTTGTGGTCGTGTTAACTCAACTTGACTTCGGTCACAGCAACAACAACAGCAACAACCACAAAAACAACATCAACAACATCAAATTCTATTGAAACTTTCTTAGTGTCTGTGTTGTTCTTGTACTTATTTTTGTTGCTTTTGTTCTTATTGTTGTTGTTCCTCTTCTTGCACGCTTCCTTGCTCCCTTGATTGCTTATTTGCTTGCTTGCTTGCTTGTTGTTGTGCTGTTTTTTGGCAATGTTGATTATGCAATTTTTCGTTGTTGTTGTTGTTGTTGTTTTTGTTGTTGGTATTTTTCTATGTAAGCAGCACACTGGCTGCCAATAATACGTAGCCCATGCCATGCGCATACTAAACCGTTAAATGCTTTCGTTTGCGCCCTTTGCATATTTAATTAAGCAAATATTTTTTGCTTAGTATGTCAAAGCGAAAGTCTACGCATTACTCTGCCAATTTGGATGACTACTGAGCTTCGCTACCCCGGCCACTGCTGCCCCGGCTCTACTGTTGCTGTTGCCCGTGTAAAAAGGATTAGCTTGTGACTTAACTTCCGGCTACTGCCAAACATGCCGTCGCGTTTTGCGTTTCTCCTAGTCAGCAGTTAGCTGTCAGCAGCAAGTCAAGGGGGCCAACGCTCATTGTAAATGCAAACAGTGCGCGTTAATAAAGCGCCAAGGCAACCAAAGTTATGCCAACAACAACAAACACACAAACGACAACAAGCAACTCAGACCAAACTCTACACACGAGAGTAATAAAAGTTTTAAGCTTAACTGCCGCTGCCAGCGTTTGGCAGCTCCATCGAGTGTTGAAATAAAGAATGCTTACAAAATTAACTCACAGTGCAGACTACAAATATAACAATAATAATAACAACAACAACTACAACGACAACAAAAATAAATAAAGTAAACCAAAAAAAAAAAAAAAATTATAATAAAAAAGCAACAACAACAACAGTAAGTAGACGTATGGTGCGGCATCAGATGGGGCAAATGCCGTCCTTAACGATGCCAGCCAGCAAATGCCTGTGGAAGCTGCGGTTGCCGTTTTCAAGTTAATTTTTGCGCTAACAAACTTTGCCGAGCACCGTCAACACACCACAGCATGAAAAATAATAAAACGAATACCGACAGCAACACCAACAGCAGCAACAGCAGCAGCAACAAGAGCAGGCAAAACAAAACGGAAGAACAAATGAAATAAAACAAAAACCTGTTTACTGCACACATTAAGGTGGCAACGTTATTGACAACAACGTCGTCGATGTCGACGCTGCCGCCAACGCTGATGTTGACGTTGACGTTGACGTTGACGTTGCCACACCAATGTTAGATCGATACGCGGCAAAGTGAATATTTAGTACAACGCGCGACCAAGCGGCAGCACGGAAACGGAAATAGCAACAGCACAAGCAACAGCAACAGCAGCAGCAGCAGTGCATCTCCACATAGTCGGCGAGCAAAGAAAAACTATATAAAAAAAACAAGAAACAAAAACAAAAAGGAAAAAAAAAATGGTAATCAAAAATGCAATTTCTGCTAAATTTAATTAATTTCTACATTTCATTCTATTTTTAACGCGCCCACAAATGCACACCGACTCGCACCCATGAAGGCGCCCAAAAAGAAACTATCGAAAAAGGAGAAGGCACGCCTTGAGGCAGAACAAGCCGAACTGCTGCGCATCGAGATGGAAAAGGAGAAGTAAGCGCAAGTAAACAACAAAGCGTCGAGCATTTCGAACCATAACGGTGTGGCGCTTCTTTTGCAGATTGAAGAAGCTGGAGGAAGCGCGTCAGCGTAAAAAACTTGAAATGGAACAGGCCAAGTATCGACAACAGCAGGAGATACAGGAGAATCAATTGCGTCGGGCGCAGTTGAAGGATAGCATGAGTTTCTTCGTTAGCGTGCAGACAACAATTGCGGCCATTAAGGCAGGCGAACAGGAGCAACGTGACTGGGAGAAGTTCATGCGCTGCAATGGTCTGCCAAATGCGAACAGTCCAAGCGATCTGCGTAAGTACATACATCAGTGGCAGTCCGACATCGAGCGGCGGCAACGTGAATCGCGCAATTGGCTGTTGCGTACCGATGAACGCACGCTGCTCACGCAGGATGGCAACATTCCGGATTTGACGCGTGCCACATTGCGCAAACAGCAGGGCAATCTGGGCGATGTCTATGCGCAACGTATCAAGGAAGTGCTCGGTGTGAGTATGCCAATCGAAGCTGGCCTAGAGCAGAGCAGAGCAGACCTCCTTTGCTAATTCTGCTACTTACCAATGCCAGATACTGCTCGAACTGGATCAGACGCTGGCGTACAAGCACAAGCCACAACACACGCTCACCGATCTTGTCCGGCTGAAGACGGAGGTGCGCGTCTTTCTCAAGGAGCGCCTGGATGAGTTCACCTACAAGACAATGTCGCACATCGAACGGGACATGGAGTAAGCAAAGTCGCCTTAACTGACTCTAACTTCCGTTCTTATGTGTTCTTATAAACGCAGAATTGATCGGCCAGGTGTTTCGAAGCACATCTATAGCTCCGATGTCTTTCAGAGCTTCATCTGGACATTCTCCAAAGATGCACAAATGTGAGCACAATATCTTTAAACTGCTGCTGAATTCATTTTTACTTCACAGCGCCGTCAATCCTAAGGCGCGCATAGGTGAACAATCTCAACATAACGATATTGACTTCCCAACCATCGAAATGCAGATAACTCTGCCACCAACAGTCAAACTGCAGAGTTCGGCGCTACGTGGTCTTTGGCTGAACTATGATCACTTCAGCGACTACTGCAGTAGCTTCAACTTAAAACGGCCTCGCCCGGAGAATACAAGTGTGTGCCAGTTGACTTCGCTAGTGACTCGATTACTTCAGATCTCACTGACTGCTTTTTTACTCATTTACACAGCCATACTCATGCAAACAAAACGCGAGTGGCGCAAACGCAAGGAGATATTGCAAAGCATGCTCGACGAATGTGCGCGTGACATACCGCTCTCAGAACTGGAACAGCTAACACAAGAACAGCACTCGTCCGGCTCGCAGCAGCCGAAGGAGCGCAGCTACGATGTGGACAAACTCTATACGGAGTACGAGGATGAGATGAACAAAGCACGTCGGCGTGCCATTGGCCCGGAGGCATATGGATTGGTTGACACAGATGTCAATCTGCGCAAGTATCGCATCATCGCAGGGGTCTATTGCATTGACTACCTTGAGGTGCCGCAACAGGATAAACAACTAAATGCACAATCCTTCATACGCACAAGTAAGCCCGTGGCAGTTAATGTCATATTTGCGTATCACTCAATTTCTTGGTTACAGTTGCCACGCCAAACAATTTGTGTCACAAAGAATATTATCAGACCTATAAGCCGCCACCGCCAGTACTGCCTGGTGTACGTCGCCTACCCGAGGAAATCGAAGCTGAGATGCGCATGATCGAAGCGGCGCTAGACAAACTCGCGCTAGTCACACTACAGTAAGTCATGTCTAGCCTATCGATCATGACGTAGTATACGTCTCCCTCGTAACACCCATTTGCAGACTTCCCGATTCGGTGATTTGGTTTGAGCCACCTGTGGCATGTCGCTGGGAAACACGCATCGATACGCTCGAGTCTGACCTCAGCGATGGCGTCAAGCCACCAACAACGACGGCTACACCTACAGAGGCCACGCCACTCTCGACCAATCCAAATCCAAGCCCCTTGAAGAGTTCACCACGTTTTCCGGCCAAACTACGTAAACGCGACTCACAAAAGTCCAATCAAACGTTGCCCGTACGCGAGATCACCGACTTCGATTTGCGTGCCATTCCAACGGATGTGGACATTTACGGTTTGGTCAAGGACTTCATCTTACCGCGACTACCGAACGGCTTCGCCGTACGCCTCGAGCAAGGCAATACGGCCACAGTAGCTCCTCAGACCAAACGGGTGCTCTTTCTAGCACGACAACCGCATGTGCAAATCGGTCAAGATGAGTCCGAAACCGACGATGCCTCCGAAAATATTACAAAGAGCCAACCAGAACAGCTAACAAAACGCATTAATGCGGACTTTCTCGATTTGAATGAACCGTGCGAACTGTTTCCACAATTGACCTTCGAGAAGTTGCTCAAATTCAAATCACAGCATACATCAAGAGCTGCCGATACATTAAAGCTGGGCAAGAAGTCCAAGCGTAAACTGAAGTTGCCTGAACGTAAACAAAGCGCATCGTCTCGTGCAAGTTCCACTGACAATAACGTCAACCAAGCAACCGTGGGAGAAGTGTCACAGAGTGGTGACGTTCGCCAGAAATACATGTTCTCGCAATTGATTGAAGATCTCGACAAACTATGGAAGTTACAATTACCGCGCATACAGCAAGAGGAGGCACTCAATCAAATCACGGAGAACATGTCTACTCACAGTTCACAGCACGACGATGAAGCCGAGCTGATGGCCAACGCGGCACAAGCGGATGATGGGTTGAAACCATTAAGCGCAGAATTGGTTGAGGTGCTGCAGCCAGCAGCTGCTGCTGCTGCCTTTGCCTACTACTCGGGCATCTCCTTTGTACGCGACAGCGAGACAGACCAGAATGCTGCCAACGAAGCGTCAACGGACGACGTCGATGCCAACGGTGAGGACGGTAACAGTAGTTCAGACTTCGACGATGAAGACTACGACGACTTCGATGATGAGGCTAACTTTTATAATGTTAATGACGAGGGGACGACGGGTCAGCCCGGCTATGCCGATGGCAGCGTGCATGATTTTCTAAGTAAACACAGTCAAAGTGAAAGTGACAGCGATGGGTAAGTGTTGCATCAACTGAGTGAGCGAATCGAAGCGATTGACAGTGGACAGTGGACAGTAGACAGTGAATGGGGAAGTGCAAAAGTGCACATGTAGCTGCTGCTGCATAATGGCAAGGAAGATGTGGAGACGTTAGCGGATTCAACGATAGACAACGTTGCAACTGGGAAAATGGGAAAGGATTTTGTAGTTTAAGTGTTGTCAAACGGCATATTGGCATAGAAGACGATGTAGCCATGAACAACTGCACAGCTTTAAGGATGTCTGCTCATATATACGAGTATTAAAAGAGTGCGAGAGTGAGGCAAAGAGAAAGAGCTGGCGGCTGTGATAGATACATAGATAGATGGATAGATAGATAAGCACAAATGCTAAGTTAAAAATAGCCAAAGAGTGAAGCGTTGGGTTAGATGAAGGCTGGTGGCTGAGCAGGTGGCACTTATAGTGTATGATGATTGTCATCAGCTCTGCTCCGAGAGTGTAGTTTTTGCAGTTCAATGTAACGATTTCCAAACACTCTTCAATCCGTTTGACAAAGTGTGTCAACGTTTGTGTAGCCGGAAGTGTGGCAGTGACTGTAGTAATGGCGAAGGCGTTGGCGATGACGATGGCGGTGGCTATGTCGGTGGTTTTGTTTGTGATGGTACACAGTAAAAAATTAAGGAAGCAAGTTAACTTGGCAAACATTTGCATTTTGTATGCGCTTTCGTTATGTTAAAAGCCACTTAAGTCTAATCGGGCTTTTCTTGTTGTGTTCATCGGCCAACCCTACAACTGAGTCAATTACATTTTAAAGTATTTGCTTTTGACTTTAATTTCATTTGTTTTCGTACTCAAAGCAAAGCGTTCACTGATGGATTGATTAAATTATTGCACGATTGACAAAATAGCTGAGTGACGTTCGACTGATGAAATTAAGTTGGGTTTAGTTGGATTTAGTTGGGTTTGGTTGGGTTTGCTTGGGTTGAGTTTGAATTGGGTTGGGTTTCGATTGGGCTTTGATTGGGTTTCATTTGGTTTGATTTAGTTGGCTTTGTTGTCCTGCCTCTATGGCATATTGTGCTGACTGTAAATGTGCAAACTGTTGTCATTGCCGTTTCAGTCGGTCGATCACAGCTGGTTGTGTTTACTTTAATACAGCAGCAGAAAATGCTTGATTTATATTTGCCAACTCGAGACTTTACTTGCTCTTGTTTTCTTCAACTACAGCAGAAAGCAGAAGCTCAGCAACATGGCTGCCCTGACGCAGGGCAAATGGAGTACACGCGATGTTCACGATACGAAATTTAACGAGGACAAGTTGTCCATACAATTTCGTACGGGTCGTTTGGGTATGTGTGTGCAGCAGAGCTTAGTGCATATGGCATATCTCATTCTTATCCGTATTTACTACTTAGGTACTTTCGGATTTGCGTTGAATCGTTACAGCAACATGCCCTATCAGACATGGGATCTGCGACCTGATATGAAAAAGTATATATTTTGATATTAAAACTAACTGATGTTGTTTATCTGTGAATTTCAAATGTTGTATACAGTCCTGGCACAATACTCTTCAGTTTCACTGCTTCACTGGTTAGCCTGGATATGACCATCACCGCCGCTGGCTATTGTGTCAATAATTTTCAGGGTGGCAGCACGCAAACCATAACCGACATGATTGGCAAGACGATGTCGCTTGAGGAGCTCAAGGCCACCCTTATCTCCTCAGCAGTGGACATATTTCCCGACGAGGATGCCTTCTGCTATACGGAGGGTTCGTGCGAGAAGAACTACGTCATGGAGATGCACTTGTATGGTTGCATATCGACACTAGCACTGTCGCATAATTTCAGTTGGTCACGCTGGAATCTATTGGCAGGCACACGCACCGCCGTGCTGCTGATACGCGAGCTTATCGAGGGCAAGAAAGTGGTAAGCAAACGAGAGGGTTAATCAAATCTACAGCACTGAGGGTAAGCCAGTGCCTCACAGACTTTTGACAGCTGTCAACAGTTGAAAGTTTTAAAGATAAACGCATTTGCGTCGACTGTGTGACATTACAAGATAAATGTGCTCATATGATGTTGCTTCATCTTCTTTTTCTTTCTCTTTTCTTTGCCTCTGCGACCATTGCAGCCATACTATTCTACGCTGCTTGTCACACCACTGAAGACCTCAATCATCGATTGCACCGAAGTCTCGGCCAGCTTCAATGCGGTGGGCATCGCCGGCATGGCCTACTATGCCGATCTTTATCAACTGTCACAAGTGCACGCGCAACCCGTCAGTCTCGAGAAGCAGCGCACTATGAATCCGTTGCTACGCGATAATATTGCTCGCATATTGATGGCCATCCGACCCTTGAGTTTTTGTTAAGCCAAGGCAACAAGTACTCAGGCGCTCAGACACTCAGGCGCTTTTAATTAGCTGAGCCAACCAACTAGAAGGAATGGTGCCATGTGTCCAACTCTACATACATTCATGCATATATATATATATACAAACATACATACATGTGTATTCCCTTATGAGTGTAAGGCGCACAGACGGATGCGGATGAGGATGCGGCAGCAGTTTGCCATTAGTAGGTTAAGTCATTTAACAAATGTTGGTGCGTCAATAAACGTACCACGCCCAAGCAGCATGTCAAGCATGGCAAGGCGCAAGAATAAACTGCTACAGCAGAAGCAGCGACAACGACAGCAGCAACAGCGGTACCAGACCACTGGCAGCTGGTGTTGCAAATCATCCTTACCCAGACAGTCACTTCGGTGTAGGGGGTTACGCGTGCGCTTGCGTTGTCGTCTTGTGCTCTGCATAATTATGCGCTCGCAGGATGCTGGCATGTATAATTAATTTTAACAGCTCTCCACACACACACACACACACACACACACACAGAGACACACACACACGCACACAAGCATGGCGACGGACAGAGTTCATTATTGCTTTGTTGTTCGCTTCTGTCTGGCGCTGGCTGCCCAAGCAAACGACCCACGGCAGCCAGGCATCTAACCTAGACACTAACGCGCACATTAATGGCAAACTAGCGTAGCACATCGCACGCCCCTTGCCCTTTGCCCCGTGCCCATTGCCCCATGTCCCATGTCCCATGCCCCATATCATACCCGCCGCATGCTTATTAACGGTCGTTTGTTCGTTTAGTCGCTCAGCCGTTATGTCGTTGCGTCATTTGTTCCTTTATACGAGTATGGACTCGTACACGTAGTACTTATGCAAACACACAGGCACACACACTCTCATGCACACACACACACGGAATACAGAACACAAGGTGCAGGAAGCAAACAGCAAATAAAGGGAAAACTAGAAAGGCAGGGCTATAGTCGGGTGTAACCGACTATAGAAAACCCTGTACCCAATCCAAAACAAAAAAAAATTTTTTTTTTAGTAAAAGCCATTTTTCGGCTGATCGTTCCTATGGCAGCTATATGTTATAGTAAACCGATATTTATCATATTCAGGAGTATGATTGGATATTACCTGAAACTGTCAAATCCGAAATTTGGTAACGATATCTTAATAAACAAAAAAGTTTTTCTCAGTAAATGTTGTTTTTCGGCCGATCGTTCCTATGGCAGCTATATGATATAGTGAACCGATATACATGATATTTAGACATGTGATTACACATTGGCTAAAACTTTTAAATTTAAAATTTGGTGAAGATATCTTGAAAAACAAAAGGGTTTTAGTTACTAAATGTGGGTTTTCATCCGATCGTTCCTATGGCAGCTATATGTTATAGGACGAATATCGAAAAAAAAAATAAACTTGTTATGCCTATTGATTGAGAGAGTCTTCGTACAAAATTTGGTGGTTGTGGGTCTTACCGTTTCCGAGATCCTTTTGTTCATACGGACGGACAGACAGACAGACAGACAGACAGACAGACAGACAGACAGACAGACAGACAGACGGACATGGCTAAATCGACTCGCCTTTCGATGCTGATCAAGAATATATATACTTTGTGGGGTCTGCCACGCCTCCTTCTGCCTGTTACATACATTTGCACAACTTTAATATACCCTTTACCATTTTTTGGTACAGGGTATAAACAGTACGGCACGAAAAGCAGGAATTAAAGACAAATAAATTGGAATTTCCAATTATCGCTAGTCATTAAACACAACTTCAACGGAACTGACCTTTCCAGCAGATTTAATCGCACAAAATACTCCTCATAAGGACGTTTCAACAATCATTTCGCGACGTCGTCCTCTTCAATGTTAACGTCATCAACTGTGCCCTGCTGCGCATTTAACTGCGAAATTAATAACACAGCAAGAAGCAGAGACGAACACCGAGAACACAGAGAACAAAAACAACAACGATAACAACAACAACTACAGCTACAACTACAGATACAACAACAGCAACAGCATTTATGTTATTTTTGCCTTGCAATATTTTTGCAAATGTTTTGTGATTTTATATTATTTTTGTATATTTTCATTCTCATTTTTGTTTTATTTTCTTTTATTTATTTTTATTTCATTTTTTTATTTGTTTGTTTTTCGTGTAGCATAAATGAACAGAATATTTTATGCACAACATGGCGTATACGTAACATGCATATCATCGTCAAATGACAGCCGGAAGTAAGCTGTTCTCATGCTGTCTATCTCACATCATCTCGTCAGCCCGTGCCCATCCCCGTGCCGGGATGCGTGCCCATGCTCGTGACCATGCATGCATGCTGCTTGTCTTGATTCACGCTCATCGGATATGTTGCTGTGCGAAATTGGAAAATGGAAAATTCATCATGCCGCCGGCATATTTCGCAGCAGGTTGCGCCTTTGACGACTTTATTTCGTGCGAAATTCAATTTTAACACTTTGTGGCAATCAGCGACGTGTATTTGCATGTGTGCCATATTTGTTTGTTGTTTATTTCCGCTCACATGTTGGCAATGCCATTTGAGAAGTTTGTTTTGTTATTGTTCACTTTTTACTAGCAAAACAGAACAGAATTGAAAAAAATACACCAAAAATTATTGCAGAACTTCAGGCTCAGATTCCTTGAGACAATAACAGTAACACGCAGTCTTTTTTCTACTGCAACAGCTCAAAACAACAACTGGAAGCTTGTCAGCTAAAAATAAGATGTACTAAATAAAATGCATAAACTCTTAGCGGGCCTCAGCCGTCGTATTTGCTGAGAATATATAGGTAAAATTATAAAAACTATTGCGCAGCTTACTTTGTCAATTAAGCCTGGCAGATCGCAGCAACATTGTCAGTCAAATGTAAATTATAATTCAGGCCTACACAATTGTTGTACCACTTAAAGCTCATGTGCCCCTTCCCCTCCCATATATTCTATTTAAGGAATATGCCCTACTGAATCGAAATTGCAGGCTAATAGAAATTTAATTGACAAGATAAAATTTCATATTCGCAAAATGACAAGCAAATTAGCCACACAGATGCACGATAAATTCGCGTACTCGTGCATAACATATGATAATGCAATTTTAGCCAACCCAGCCGAACCGAACCGAGCCGTGCCAAACGAAACGAAACTAAGCCAAATCACATCTGTCAATTTGGGAAGCTAATTTTAGTTAAAGCATAAAATAACGACTGGATAAAAACTGAAGTGAGCGGCAACTAAAAAGGCTAAATGAAAAAAATAGCACAAAATAGAATTTCAAGAAACCCAAAGCCACAACGGCACAGTGAAACTATGCTATACAGCTAACAAAGAGTATCTACAGTAGAACCGAATACAAGCGAATAAAATTCCCAAAAAAAAAAATAAAAAAAAAGGAAAGACTCATGGAGTCGAGCATGGCATGGCGCGTCGAGCTGATGCTGCAGCGCAAAAGCAAAAGCAAAGAGGAATTGCATGCATATGTGCACAGCAGAAGCAGACGTTCGGCGCGAGAGAAACACATGAAACGCGACGCGAAATATCTACAAAGCATACAAGGAAAATTTATATTAAGGCAAAAATCCAATGAGCAAAACCGAGCTGTGGCTGCTTTACGCTGTTATGTGTGCGTGCATGTGTATGTGCGCTTAAACGATTGTGTGAGCGCCTATCTGTGACAAGAGAAGCTCATTATGTATGAATGTAGCTAGAAATTGAAAGCATACAAAAAACGAAAACACAAAAAACATGCAAAAAAAACAGAACAGAAAATGCTAAAAAAGTGAAAAATAGCACAAAACTAACCGAGTCGTTTGTGTCTGTATTTGTGTGAGTATTTGCTATGCATCTGCATATGCATGCATGCTATTTAAGCCACACACACACATACACACATGCACATGCACTTGCCAAGCGCTTATGCGAGTGTGTGATTAATGCTGAAGAGATTTGGCTGACGGCGAACGTTAAGCATAGAATATATTTCGTAGCAAGGCTGACAGGCTGCCAAGCTGTCAGGCCGCCAGGATGTGTTTGTAGCTGGTCAGTTTTATCCGTTTAAAATCGTAAGCATAGCTAAACTCTTAGCACTGCAGGACGATTTCCTTTGCTATTGTGGAACTAGTCTAGTTAGCAATAAGATACAAAGGACATGCTGTACTGCACGCATTCGCTGCTGACTGTATTAGTGACCTTACAGCTTTAAGTTTGCAAACGTCTTTCAATTAATATTAACTGCAAAGTAAAACAAAGCCTAACATAGACACGCTTTATCCCAAGCAGCCCACCATATGCCACGTCGAGGGAAGCAGTATGGGGCTTAGGGTACCCAAGAATTCGGTTATTCTAAGCAAACAATGGCGAACGGGCGCAAAGTAGTTCCAAAATAAATGATTCAACAACGAAGTTGAGCAGAAGCTTACAGTACTTTGTGGCTACACCACTACAGTATGGCCACAATGGAACGACCTGCAGCAGCAGCAGCAAATACTCACAGTTAATGTGTTTGACCCAAAATTCCATTTCAACAAAGTAAACCGCAACGTCCGTACGACACCAATGGCCGAAATGAACTTTTTTTATCTAAGCCTTTGCCTGTGTCTGTGGCTGCGTGTATGCGTGTGTGAATGTGAGTGTGAATGTAAGTGTGAGTATGGTTGTGTGTGTGTCTGTGCCATTTGTTTTATGTTTAACACAATATTACACCGGAATTTTGTAATGTTTAAGGGAGAAGGCACATGTAAATGGAAATCCCATGTGCGACTAATTCGCACGCACACACACATACACGCACACACGGCTCACACCTGCGGCCAGGAGCATTGCGTCTGCAACTGTGTTGGCTGTTGCTTGGCGTTTGTGGCCAGAACAGATGTTAAAAGCGGAAACGGAATTAATGTCTGTGGTTTTTCACTGCACACATTTGTTGTTTAATTACACGATCTGCGATCTGGCCTTGCCCGGCACACAATGCCAACTGCTGCGAACTGCGATGTGAAGCATTGTAGCAAATGGTTATTAAATTCTCGTTTTTCATTTCATTTCGTTTTGCTTCATTTCGATTTGCTGTTTGAAAATATTTAGTTAATGCGCTGATTGCCTTGTTACTGCAAAGAATCCTTTCAAATATTTGCAAACTGAACCAAAACTAACCGAAACGCAAATCCATAATTACTCGCACATGCCATTTATATATGGCCACCTATGCAATTTTGCCGAAAGCTTCAATAACAAAGTCACCTTTACTTAGCTCATGGCCATGCCATGCTAAAGTCCACATGACACCAGAGTGGCCAGAGCACAGCAGGACCTCACTGCTTGGTCCATGTGTAGAAGTCATTTGCTTTGCGGTTATCTAATGTCTGTCCATCTATTCTCCCTGCGTTTCTCTCTTTTTTTTCCAAAATATGTAGCAGCAAAATTGAGAAAGCCAACGTAAATAGTTTTCCGTTATGCGCCACAAAGTATGCTAGAAAATACTTTTCACATTCTGTTGTACAAATCACGTTTGTGTATGTAAATTACAATTCATTATTGTCAAGTGCAATGTTGCTGTTGCGTTCTTTCTTCATCTCCACATTACTGTACTCCCCATTCTTTTATATTTGTATTTCCCACCATGTCTGATGATATGCAAATACTTCACTGCAGGAAATTATCGAATACCTTCGCTTTTTTCCACATGCTTGCTCAACAGCGCACATGCACATTGACATGACACAAAGTTGACAGCGACAGACCGATGTGCCAGTGCCACATCGACAGACAGCTGTGACACTGTTGTTAGATAACGTTTGCCCCATCACCCAACTGCAGAGAAGCCGGAACACTTTGCGCAGTCAGAGTTGAAAAAGGTGTGAACCGAACTTCCGCTGCAGTTGCATGAAACTTCAGGCACATGCTGTTACTGCGCACATATCTGAATATAAATACATTATACTTATGTACATCGAGAGCCATACCGTACTTGCATACATATGTATGGATACTCGTATAAGTATATAGCAGTATATGCACTGATAAATGGCATCCTATAATAATATATATGTGCACGACCTTCTTCCCCACGGCAACGCTTCGGTTAGCGTAATAAAATGTCCGTCTGTGGTTGCATGGCCATCAGGTTCTTCTTAGCTCACCTATCACAGTCATTATTTTATATAGAACATCCTTACCGTTATCCGCATTGTTACTTATGACAGATCATTAAACCAACTGATTATCAATTTGTTTTTAATTTTGCAACTCGTTAACTATTTTTAGTGACTTCGATGCCCGCACACTGACTCCCACACACTCTGCCATTACTGTGCTTACCGTTTCTCGCAGCTTCCACAGCAATTTGTGTCAAATTTCGAGTTAAAGTGTCAATTACGAATGCTTACAGGACCCATCAGCAACCTCAGCGACCTCCTCCGGGTTTTCCCCTTTTTGTTTTTTTTTTTTGTTTCTCAACTTCTTTTCGACTCCATCTTCTGGTTTTTCATCTTCTGCGTATACTGCTGTCACATGCTTTAAAGTGATTTCTCTTATTTTTTTGCCTTTTGTATTTCTGCCATCACATCAGTTAGGCACACCTTCTCGCCAGAATTTTTGCATTTCGTACGCTGGCCTCCTTCATCCTACATTACTCAACTCCAAGCCGACTGACTCCGTTAACCTCATTTCATGGCTTACTGCGCTACTACAGACCTTCTACGGCTGCTCCTGATAATCCTGCTGTTACTGCTGCTTCTGGTGGTGATGCTGCAACTGCTTCTTGTTGCAATTTGTGTCGCATGCTAAAATACTCATGTTACTTCATTCATTCACTCTCAATTGCTCAGTCGCGCATTTGCTTAGACACTCAGTCGCTCAGCCGCATGCGAATCAACGTAGCCAAGCAACAACCCGCGTCATGCCATAAATTGCTAGCCAAAGTGCTGCCAAGCAGCAGAAGCAGCAGCAAACGGTGCAGCTGCAGCAGTTGAAGCAGTTGAAGCAGCAACAGCAAGAGAACTGCTGCTTCTGCTGCCGCTGTTACCTACTTGACACATTGTGCGACTTTTGACTTTGTTGCCACAACCATCCATCCAAGCACACCCACACTCACACATACAGCCTCCTCCATGATGCCCACGCCAACTCGCACTCACACTCCTGCCCATCAGTCCGTTAGATACGCTTGGCGGCGTGTGTAATTTACAAAGCGCCTTGATGTATGCAATGCAGATGTGTGTGAAAATTTTTGACACAGTTGCCTGCATCCGAACAGCTGCATGGCATGTGTGTGCATTTGTCGCCATCTTCGACTTGGCTAAGACACGAACAACAACCACAACAACAACAAAGAACAGACAGCCTGTCAACCTCTTGGCACATACATAAACACACACACACACAGCAACATAAACATGCAGATGCTACATCTATCAGACACACTGTCACTATCACTTTCACTAAATCTCTATCGCACCCTCTCTATCTCTATCTCTCTCTCTCTCTCTCTCTCTTTCACAGTTTCTCTACACTTTGCTGAGAGATGCTTTTATACTGACTATTGCCTACACTTCTTTGGCTCTACGGAAATTTAGTTTGTACAACTTGCGACATTTGGAAAATTTATGCAAATGAATGTTCAACTTGTCATTCAGCAACGGCAACGACAGCACACAGCGTGCTGTCATCTCTTTTCACGCAAAAGTAGTGACAAACAGCAGGAACAGCAACCACACCAGTGGCATCTGCAGCGTCACCATCCTTATGGCAATTTCTTATGCTGCTAATGTCATCTAACGCGTGTGTGTGCGCGTATGTGTGTGTGTGCAACACAAATCAAATAAGCAAATAATCATAAGACCACAGCAAATAATGTTTTTGTTATTGTTGCTGTTTTCATCATCATCATCATCAGTATCATCAACGTCATGATCCTGCTAATTACCATTGATGTTGTTGTTGTTGTGTCGATTTGTCAGATAATGCAGACAATTGCACATTGGGATTATCATTTGCTATTCAGCCTGCGTGCTTATATCAACATCATATCGCACCTAATCACACTCCATGAGTGCCATGCATGCATCCGACGCAACCCCAACCCACCTCGAACTCACCCTGACCCCTTAGGCCATAAGCATTGAACAGCAGTAGCATCGTCAAGGTGCGCATGATGCCAGCTTTTCATTTAATATCTTTCAATCATGTATGTGTATGTGTGTGATAGTGTGCGTGTGTGTGGACTTACTCTATTCACCTTGTATGTGCATACATAAATGGCATGGCGAGCATACCTAAGTACCTATGTATGTGTAGTGTGAATGCATGCGCGTGTGTATGCTAACAAGACGCAAAGCAGATCAATCGACAACATCTAATTCGATTCGCCGTCAAATCTACACTAATAGCTTTAATGTATTCGCTTGTCTGACCATTGACTGCCAAAGAATGAAATGAAACTGAAAGGAAACATTTTCTAATCTTAATTAAAGGCAAGCAAAAGAGTCAAAGATGCCTGTGAAAAAGCATTGCAAGCTCATGTGGGCAGTACCCGGGGACCTCTGATCTCACTTCTACTCCTACACCCAACAACACACACACACACACACACACACACATGCACATGTCCAATTACTTTCTAAGACATAACAGAAATGATTGAAGAGGCTTACATATCGCAAAGTTGCCAGATTAGATGCTCTTTGTGCATAATATGTATGATAAGTCGCAATAGAAATTAGAAATTGTATATTAATATTTCTTAGAGTGCAGCATATACCATATACATGCATACACTATGTGGATGTATATGTAATAGAACCTTACAGACTCTTTGTAACCTAAAACCAAAAATGTTAGGCCACGTCATCTATACTGAGCCTGCAGTTTATCTGCAAGACTGTTTCCCTTTAGCAAATCTTTTGCCTTACGAAAAGTAGCTAAAATACAAAATTTCCATTTTTACACAAATCAGCGTGCATTGCTCAACCATCCATCAACGTCGATTAGCAGCTTGTGCCGGTCATGGCGATATTGAATGAGATGCATGTGTTGCATGTGTCTGCGACAGTTTTGAAAGGGACCCGCAAATGTGTGAATTGTTACGCCACACTTAGGCGCCATACGTGTACGATACGACTAATGACTGCATTTGACCCAATAGTTAATGGCCAATAGCTGATGAGAAGCACCGTAGGACAGCAATTAATGAGCAAGTTGTCCCCAAATGGCAATGCAATATAAAGTCAGCTCATTACAGTGCAATTGCCCGCAAAGTGTCCGACGGAAAACTACCAAGTTCAATATGGAAAAATCCCCTTTGGCCAAAAACGTCAGCAGCCAAAGTTGCGCTTTGTGGCTACTAAGAAATTTGACAACTTCGTTGCTGTGACGTAGTTTTTACTTTTGTTGTTGTTGTTGTTTTATTATATATATATTATATCTTTTTTTCATACTTTGGCAAAGTAAATTAGTCCCAAGTGTCGTTACGGGCCGCTGTGCCGGCAGAGAGCACAAACAGTCAGACAGAAAAAGATCCTGACGAATTTGCTGCTAAGCCCGGTAGCGTAATAAGAAATACGAGCGCAGAGATAAGAATTTCATTAAATTTGTAATTTAAGAAAGAAATTTCAAACAAATATCGCCATTACTTAACGCTCTGCTGCACTCCAGACAAAACCAAAGCAAAAGCCAAAGACGAAAACAAAATCAAAAAAGCAAAGCCAAAAGCAAAGAAAATGTCAACCATTAGACCAAATGGGAGAGGCCTGGCAAATGCGGGGCCCACGACCGTAGGGGAGGCGAACAGCAATGCGCAGTGAAATTTATGTAGCGATAAAGTGCGGAAATAGCATTAGAAACATTTTTAGCAAAATTGACACTTAAGCAAGTCAAATGTGACTGCGGATACAAATGTATCTAGATACTACACGTACATACGCATACGCATACACTCACACACGCACACACACACACAGTCACACACACTCACAGACACAGACACACCCACACAAGCATACATAAGTACGTTGAAATTAAGAAGAAAATAACAACAACGTCAACGTCTGCAAACAAATGTTGCTAAAATTGAAATCCTTGCGCACGGGCAAGTGAAGGACACGCTAGCGTGTTGTGAATAGCTAAAGGCGACGCAAGTGCGAACGGGAGGGGTAGACAGGCGGGCAAAAAAACACACAAACAGCATCAAGTACAAAATACTTTTCAGACTTTCTACATTCGTTTATTTGCCATTGCTGCTGCTGCTGCTGCTGCTGCCTGATGTTGCTGCCTGTTGCCTGCTATTACTGTTGCTGTCGTATTGCTTCTGCCAAGAAGAAGGAAAGCAAGTTTGCACTTTTTAGCTGCATGCAGTCTTGCCGATGTACGCATTCGCATGTAAGCGGAAACGACAACGGAAGTGGCAACTAAGAAAAAGAAGCCACTACGCAAGTGCCGCAAACAACATCAGCAACAACAACAACAACAACATTAAAGTAATAAAACAGCAATAACAACAAGAGTTACAAATACAAACGTACAACAGTAATAATTGAAAATGGCAGCTGCTGCTGCTTCTGCAACAATAAACAACATGACACATACACATGTAGAGCAGCGCTCCACAACTCACCCACAGCTCGCCCTTGGGCAACCCACACAGACAGAGGTAATCACACGTCATCCGTGTACTTATCACAAACATTTTGAACTTGTTGACTGAACGTTGATGAACGTGCGACATATTTTGCCACTGACCGACCGCAGGTCTGCCTCCGGCATTTCGAGGCTAATCCTTAAGGGACACAACTTCGGGACGCTTTGACACTATGCGCCGCTGTGCCTCTGAGCCACTGAGCCACTGAGCCGTTGAGCCGCTGCATTGAGCCGATTAGTTGCGAAATGTGTGCAAATCAATAAAACCTCACAGTAGACGGCGTCTCGAGCACGCAAAGCCATTAAAAGTTTAAATTAACTTGGCAAAAAAGAACCCAGATTCTTCGCAAATCTTAATGCACGACGTTGACAGTTTCAAATTGAATAATTTTATGGTTTAGAAATTTAAACATGGCAGAAGCTGAATTTAATTAATACACAATTTTAAAAAAAAAAAAAAAAAAAAAAACAAAAAGATCAACATTTCATAATCAACAATAGACATATATTAGAAAATCTTAAAATAAAAACAAAAATGTTATATAGAACAAATTTTAGATCCAAATTTTAATTTAAATTAAAAATAAATGCAAAAGAATATAAATTATTTGCATACTTATATAGATACGTGTACTGCAAAAAATAGAAACAAATAAGTTTATTTGATATTCAAACTTCTAAATAAACTTAAAATTTATTAAAGAAATAAACTAAAAATTTTAAAAAGAGAGATTAAAAGAATAATACAATTTAGTGTTTATGAAGCATTTTAAGCTTCTTAACAAATGAAGACTAAAAATATATGTATATATTCTTGATATATTGTATGTATGTACATTTGTAAACTCGTATAAAGAAATGATAAAAGTAAAATATGCATATTTCAGTTGCCGAGAGTCGATGCCAGAATTTTCCAACACGTGGCACACTTACGTGATTCTACTAAGTATGCCATATAACTTTTAGCATAGGAAATCTTCACACGAAAATCAAAGAACTTTAATATGGCTTTTTATAAATAAAAATGTATGGAGCATTAATAATAATATGAAGCAAACAAATTTGGGAAAGAACTATATACCGTTTTTATTGACTTCAACCGCTTTAGAACCAATTAATTTTGTTTTTTTCTCATTCTTTTTTAACCAAGCTAATGTGGTTTTCTTTTCATTTATTTTACCAAGTTGAAATTAAAATAAAATATATGTACAGCAAAATTACCGAAAATTTACATCTCCCATAACCGGTCAGCTCCTATAAACAGACCAATTTCATTAGCTTTTTATAAGTTTTTCCAAACCAAATGCATTCTCATATTATACATACACACATTATATTTTAAAGAATATTGTTTTCCCGATGGTTTCGTCTGATCACGAGGGTTTTGTACGGTTATGGGAGGTTTTGCTGTATATATATATATATTCTAAAGAGCGACAATATTTTTATAAGACATTCAAAAACGCATTAAAACATTTTTTATTACAAAGTTCAAAACCAAAGAAATGCATTTTATCGCTTTTCTAACGGCAATTTTTTTATAGCTTTACGACCAAAAAGAAAAAATAAAAGAAAAAATTGTGTAGACGATATCGCGAAAAAAGCACCATGAAAATAAATTTGCTAAAATGTTTACAAAGGTTTTTCATTTACGACATTTCAATGTCGTTAATTTGTTTAAAATTCTTATCAAGCCGAAACATGAGAAAAGCATTTTGGCAAAAACAAAAAGAAAAATGAAGACAACAAAACAAAATGAAACGGAGGAACATCAACAACAAAAATAGTGAGCTATGTATAAAATTCTAGATAATGCCTAATTCAGCGAAGCGACTAATCAGATTGGCTGTCGCAACAAAAGTTTATCGATTAGGCTGATGTGACCACAAAATAATATGTTTGAAAAACGAGTAAGAAACTTACACCAAGATGAATAAACAGAACCAAACCCTCCCCTATATGTGAAGAGTAACACAGAAGAAGAATTTGAAGTTATTGACGACCTACAAAACAAAAACAAAGCCTTCTTCATGAGAGCTATCATGAGAGATCAACTTTAGGCAAAATTTAAACCTCAAAAAAAAAAAATAAATAAATAAATAAAAATAATAAACAAAGCAAAAGTAATGCTAGAGCTGAAAAATTTTGCACTATAAGATCATCATACCGCGGTCGCAAGCTCATTAAATTTTTAAAAATCCTTTAAAGCACAATTTCACACCGGTCTAATGCCATTTGCTACAATAAATATACAGACAGACAGACATATGTGTGTGTACAATGCATACAACTCAAATTGGTTAAAGTGTCAATCGACGAGACGACATCGCCCCAATGCTATAGAGCGATATGTCAGCTATCTTTTGATCAACACCACACACACACATACCCGCACACTCGCAGTCACCGCATAGAACGCGTCTCATTTGTCTCATTCTACTCATTTTTCTTTTTCATTTTCATTTTCATTTTATTTTTCTTTGCCGCCTTTGACTGCATGCGTTGCTTTGCTTTGCTTGGGTGGCATTGGCTTGGCTTGGTTTGGTGTGCGTTGCGTTGCGTTGGATGGGATTGGGTTGATTTGGGTTGGGTTGGGTGAAGTTGGGCTGCGCTGTGTTGTGTTTGGTTTACTTTGGTTTGGTGCGATTTGATTTGTTTTTAATTTCGGTTCATTTGCTTTTTGTATGTTCTCAATTAATTTTGTTTGATATTGCTTGCCAATTTTTGTTATTGTTGTTTCCGTTGTTAGAATCAACAAACTTAAGAGCAACATAAATTGTGTCGCACACGCTTTTGTCGCACTCACACTGGCTCCCAATGGCAGCGTGTACGCGTTGACGGTTGCATGACCAAATGATAATCGACATCGGCAGTAGGTCGTCTGTGATTTAGAAACGCAAAGATTTTTTTCTCATTTGCTTTTTATCTGATTCGTTTTTTTTTTTTTGCTTTTAGTTAATTTTTCTTTTCGTTGCTTTTAGCATCTTTATTTATTTTTATAACAATTTATTTTGTGATGGAAAAAGGCGCCGCATCATTTGTTTATTTTTATAAAACTGAAATTAATTTCGTATTCCACAAAAATGACACACATGATTATCTTTTTTCTTAATATTTCTGTTTTTGTGTTTTTTTGTTTTCTTTGTTTTTGTTTCTGTTCTAATAAACCAACGTACAGAGTTGAAATTTTGTAGCATACATGTGTGTATATTTGTTTTCCATCATTTTATTTATTTGTTGCTGTTATTGTAAATTTTGATTCTAGCGCAAACTTTTTGACGCCTTGTGGGCGTGCGCTGGCCAAAAAAAAATTTGACAAAAACATTAAACATGCATTAGCAGTGTTGCAGTGAATTATATTTATTTTATACAAAAAAAAAAAAAAATCAAAAAACGAAAGACAAATGATTGACAAAT
The DNA here is from genome assembly GCA_037044495.1 of Stegana nigrithorax. Lineage (NCBI taxonomy): Eukaryota > Metazoa > Arthropoda > Insecta > Diptera > Drosophilidae > Stegana > Stegana nigrithorax. The sequence continues at coordinate 57,616 of JBAMBQ010004845.1, forward strand.
TTCGGCATAAAAGTAACACGTTTAAATAAAGCAATATAAATAAAAATCTCACATATAGAAAAAGCATTTTTATACATAAAGAATTGCTTTTTCTTTTTGTTTTTTTTTTTTTTTGTGCTTTTTTTGTTTTTTGTTTTTATGAAAGCAACAACTGCATTCAAATTCAAAAACTATCGTTTGCGTGTTGGTGCTGCGGTTGCTGTTGATGTTATTTTGCATAAATGTATAAGTTTATGAACATATATTTTTATTTGTTTTTTAAAATATAAAATATATTTCATATTTTTTTTTTTACGAATCACATAATCAAGATTTCGCGCGTTGGCATTTTTTGTGGCCATAAACTATGTCCGAGCACGTAAACAGTTGCAGACAACATCAACGTGAATAAAAATACACGCGAACCACAACTGAAACAACAAAAGCAACAACAATAACATGCACAAATAGAGTTAACCTGTCTACAAGCAATACGGCAAAAGGTAGGAACCTGCCTGGCTGCCAGTAAACGAAAAAAAGCGAGAAAAAATACCCAAACCAATAATAAAAAAAAACCAGGAAAAATGAAAAATTCACAACTGATGAAAAGGAAATGACCACAAATTGCCAAGGGTGTGTACACATGCATAACTGTTATATATGTATACATACATACATATACGGGAATACATACGTGTATATCACATATGTACACATACCTATATATTATATGTTATAGCTTTGTGGTTGCTGCATTAATTTTTGTCTGCATACACATACACACACAGTTAATGAAAATTTGTGTATTTGAAGGAATTTTCAGGAACGCGCTTAGGACGCCAAGCATCGCCGCAATGCTGCCCATATATCGCACTAAATTCGCATACGTACATACGTTTGTATATGTATGTCACGTACGTATGTATGCATACATACTCGCACATGCCTATGTGTATGTATGTATACATGTATGTATGCATGTATGTGTATAGTTATGTGAGTACGTTGTTACGTAGGCATGTGCCAAGCAGGCAGCATAAACCATACAACAACGAAATCGAAAGCTAACGTGCGCACTTCGACATGCATGCAGACGCCGTTTGGTTAGGAGTTCAGCAAACCTTAAGCCTGGCAAAGTTTTCTGCGGCTGGCGCGAAACATTTCGAAATGACTAAAGTTAAGCCTACGCAACTGAAGCCATCCTTAAGCTAAGATCTGAGAGACATAATATTGGGCATAATACTCGATGCATGATCATACCTGTTACAAGATACGATGTAAACTCTATGACCATAAAGAAACACATACCATACATGGCAAAAAAGAAGAAAAATCGATTATTACCAAACCAGCCTAACCTAACTTCGCGCAAATGCACACACGCACGCATAACATATAAAATTGCTGAACACGAATGTAAGTTTGTTTGTACTTACATTGAGTATGAGTAAAAACTACAACAATTATAACAACAACAATGAAAGAAAAAAGAAAAAGTGGAAAATAATTAAAACTTTCGTGATTTCGTGCTTTGTGCGATTTTCACGATTTTAAAATGAATTCTGACAATGGCAGTGCTCAGGCAACAATAATAATGCCAACGATACCAATAACAGCAATAAGAACAACAACAAAAACAACAGTCGCAGCACACATTACAACAACCACAACAACAATATGCGATTCAAGTTTTGATTGCCCGCTCAGCCGCGCCCTCGCTCAGCCGCTAACCACACACGATTGAATGTTTAGGACTAAGCGGCAAAGCCGCGCCGCTGCAAAGACGATACTGGCGCCACATACCTCACACCACAGTGCGCAGACAGAGGAGAGCAGGTGAACAGGTGCCAGACAGTCAGCATATGTATAGATATGTTTGTGTGTGTGTTTATAGCGTACTTAGGTTGAAGTAATGCTGCTGTTGCTCTTGTTGTTGTTGCAGTTTCTGCTGCTGCTCCCGCTGTTATAGCGCACTTCAGATTCAGGATATTTCCAGTCATGATGCGCAGTAATAGGAAATTCTTTTAATTTCCCTTTAGCTCGCAGCTTGCATAAATTTCAGTAACCATAAAACTTTTTGCCAACAGTGGCATGAAAAAAAACAGCAGCAGCAGAAAAAAGAAAAAAAAAAAACAAAATAAAATGTAAAGAACATGGCCGCTCATTCATTTCCTTTGCTCGTTCGGTTGCAATAAAATGTGCCAAGCAACGTCACCATAAACATGCGAAACGTACTCAAAAAACAAAAAATAAAAAAATAACAAGAGATAAAAAAAATCCAATAGACCAAAAACAAACTATCAGAGATGAAAACAAACGACTGGCATAGCATTTAAAAATATTTTTGCAACCGAATTGCAGTGCGCACTTTTCTTGAGTTTCCTTATGCTTTTTTATGCCATTTCTTATTTTTGTTTATTTTTTGTTGTTGTTGTTTTTTTTTTTTTTTGTTAGCTTTTCACTACATGCTCAATTTTTTATTGCCATGCCTATCACCCAAAAATAAATGCGCTCAATATGCAAAAATGTGACAACAAAAAAATTATACAACAACAACAAAAATAAAGCAACTAAACAAAGACGGCGTGTGAAAAATGCTGAAGAGTACAAAGCAGCGCGGCATACAGGGTGCAGCAATTGCAATTGACTTTTGCTGAGATGAGACGCCATGAGATGAGTTGAGATGCTATGAGCTGAGGCCAGTTGAGTTGAGTCAAATTGAGACTGACTGCAGCGACGAAGTCGCACGAGCGCATGAAAGAAAATTAAAAATGAAAACTACCGCGGCTAAGTATAAATTTTATTTTAAATTTTTTATGACATTTTTAATAGCTGCGTGATTTTCCTTTATTTTTTCTTTGTGATCTGTTTTTTTTTTTTTTGTTTTTTCTTATTACGCTTGCATGCAGTTTTTTTAGTTAGTGTTTTTTTTTTTCCTTTCATTTTTTACTATTAAAAATAAATAATAAAACGCAAGAGTGCCATAATGTCATCTAAAAATACGGCAACCTTTAAATAAGAAAACTAAATTGCAAGCTTATTAAGTTATTATTATAAACTAAAGTTAGCTTGCTGCAGGTGTTTGAAACGAACGACTAAGGGAGAGGAAGAGCGACCGTGCACAGGAGCAAATGCGCGTACGTTTGGCAGTATAATAGACAGCACCTAAGTCAGTCACGCACGCCAACTGCATGCTAACATTAAAAATGCACTCATATTAACGGCCAATCATCATTATTCCTATTTTCAATCTAATTGCATCGTTCAAATTAAATGTCAACTCGTATAAAAAAATCATTCGAAGTTTTAAAGTTTCATTGCGATTACATAACTGACACTCTTTATATAATACGAGCATTTTCTGCCTCTGTCTGTCCATTACTTACAATTTTCTTATTATTTTTTAAAATCTTTATTGTTCAGCTCAACGACTTTATTCTTTGGCTTCTTCCATGTTTTACCAATTATTTTCTCATCGTTTTATAATTAAGCAGAAACTGCATCCGAATCTCAGCTTAAGCATACTTCTCTTTTCAACTATTTATATACATATTGAAATTTCATCTTTAGCCCACAATAAGTTTTTTTTTTTCCTTTCTTATCTTATCTTCCTTTCTTATCTTATATAGTATCCTATTTCGATTTCAGTCATTAATTTTTAATTATTTTAATATTTGTTAAGCCTATACCTTAATTTTTATCTTTATTTCTTTCCCCTTTTTTACAATTGGTAATCATTTGCTCTCACCATTCTTTCTTGAATTATCCCAGATAACAAAAAAGTTAACTATGCGCAAATGGATTTCGATTTGACCTTAGCAAATGTTTAAATAAAATTACGCTGGGAAATTTAAATGAACTGCGCTATTTATTTAAATGTCGCAACAAAACCGCCAGTCCTATATGCAGCGGAGTGGGCTGATGTTTTGCGAAGTATGCGGACCATATGCAGAGATAAATCGAACACTGGAACAGGCAGCAAACAGAAAGCATAAAAATGCAGGCGATTGCCAAGTAAACAAACTCACAGACAGGCCGACACAGAGACAGACAGACTGAGCAGATTGCCATCCAGGCAGTGTATGCAGCTACTATATGCTATGTATAACGGTTGACCAGTTTATTTTGCGGCTTTTAAATTGTGGCAACACTGAATATTTAACAATGTTGCGGCTGTGTTTCCCACAAGCGAGCTGATTGACAACACGGCCAAGTTAGGGCAGAACCCCCCCTTGACACCACACAATGCCAAGCAAATAAGAGAGCAAGGCAAATTCGGCTCCCAGTTGCCGATGCCGCTGATGATACTGATGCTGCTGATATTGCTGTTGTCGATGATGATAATGATGACGATGGCGTTGATGATGATGATGATGAACAAACATTTTGCTGCTTTACACACCTGCGCTCAGAACTTTCGCGCTGTACTCGTTTGATTGGCTTATTGAACGATTACAACAATAACAGCAGCAACAACAACGACACCGAAAACGACCAAAACAAAAAGCTAAACAAGCATGGACTTTTTTCGTTACTTTGTTTTCATTTTTTCATAATTTTTTATGCTTAACGAAAAAATGTTCTGTTATTTCAATTGGTTATGTTGTCAACTGCCATGTCTGCTTTGCCAGATTTTTCAAGGCTTCTCTGGCTAACTACAAAAGTTGTTCGAACTACGAGTTAAAGTTTTTCTCGCACTGCAACGGTTTCACGAGTGAATGCAGCTTCCCACTTTTTTAAAGTAACCATCCAGAAACCTTCCTATACGTGCACACAACAACACACTAAAGTTGACAAAGGCAGAGAAACACAAACGAATAATTGACTGAATGTAAATTGACTAAAAAAAAATTCTTGATGAAAATAAGGAAATAAATTTGCAAACTATAACCAAGTGCAAGTGCCAAGCTTTGAGTTGGTGCACCACAAATAAGAAATAAAAGGTAAAAAAAAAGCTTTTAATTTTGTATATTATTTTTGAAAATTATTTATTAAAAAAACACAACGGGGTGATTCATTATTTATTTCAGTTTATCTACGCAAAAATGAAGCAAACCTAAAAGGGCCACACAATGAGGAATTTAATGATAGACCAGGGCCTCATTTTGGTTCATAAATTTTCATGCGCGCCTATCAGTGTAAGCTGCATACAATTTTTAATTTTTTTAATTTTTAATTAATCATACGCCATGTGCTGCATGCGCGCACATAAAGTACAAATTAAAACCAAAAAAAAAAAAAAAATCAAAACAAAATTAAAACAAACAATTAAAAACTTTGCAATTAATAATAATAATAATAAAACGCTTTTAATTAAAAATCGGCAGAGTCGAGTGTCCACTCAACGGATACGATGGAGCTGCTAAAATAAAATCCATGCAGTGAAAAGCATCAAATAAAAAACGAAATCAAAAAAAGTAAAAATAAAAGGGAAAAGCTAAAGCTAAAGAAAAAGTATTGTAAAGTCAAGCGAAAGGCAAAAGCTAAGCAAAATGGTTGCCGCATAATTGCAAAAAATAATTCAATTTGCTTGCATTTTACGAGCAATGCTAACAACTACAATAACAACAGCAACATCACAGCACAGCACAAAAACAACAACAAAACCAAATCATTGACAATAATAAAGAAAAGGCAAAAATTGAGCCCAACATGAAAATATCGCATGTGGCAAAACGATAAAGTTGAGCCTGCCACCAAAACGACTTCAACCGTGTTAGGGGAAAGTGACCGTAAAGGCACAAGGCTAGCAATAGAGATATGCATAGGAATGGGGAGAGGAGTAGGGGTAGAGGTAGAGGTAGAGGTACAAGTGAGGCACGAGGCAACATCGGATTGTGCCTTGGCAATAAAATGCGGCAACAGAAGTGGCAGCCGTGCCTAAGAGGCGTGTAGGTAAACGGCTGCGTAGCGTTGGCCAAAATTGCTCATAAACATTTTGTGTGCACAATGAGACACAGATGCGCAAAGAAAGAAACAGACACGCAAGAGCCTAGCGACAGATGAATAGAATAGTAAAGAATGGACACAACGGACAATCGGACAACCACAGCTGAACAAATGGACAGACCGCAAAGAGATGCATGCACAGAGACATTTCGACACACTCGCCGAGCTATGCCTGAGCAGCATGGGCAGCATAGCATGGCGGGGCAATGGAGCTAGTGCGAATATTATTATTAAAGAGTGTGCAAATATCAGAAGCAGGAGCAGGGCCAGGAGCAAGCATGGAGACACAGAAGTGAATAGTTTTAGATTCAGTTTATGCTGGCGTTCGCAGTAAAGTACAAATGAGACAACAGACAGACAGGCACTAAGCACCAACCCCTAGTAACTGGTGTGCGCAAGTGTCCGGCAACACATTTCACACATATCCTCAACTTGGCACTCCATTCCACTCCACTCCAATCCACTCCACTCTTGTGCTCTTATCTTTTTGTTTTTTATATTTGTGTTTATTTGTTTTTGGCTTTGCTTTTCTGTTAAACACTTCAACGGGAAATGAGGAACTGCAAATGTCGCAAGATCCGTTTCCGGATCCGTAATCATATCCGTTTATTAATTTGAAAAAATGAATTTGCAATTTCGTATTGCATTTCAATGTTGAGGGGCTTAGACGTTGCTCCAAATTTTCTAGGTGCCCGCCCTGGTGCTGCAACACTTTCTAGACCACAAATGCATTGCCGCTGCATACGCACGCTCGCACACACACATGCACACACACACTCGGAGGCACACATGCACACACAGAGCGCAAGCACACACTCAAGGTCGTTTATTTTCACCCTCGGTTTCCGCTCGATCTTCCGCTCACACTTCAGTCAACTGCTTCAGTTATTTTTAGTTCCTATTTCATTCTTTTACACAAGTACGTTGCGTTTTTTGCTTTCTTTTTCCTTTTTTTTATTTTTATTTTTATTTTTATTTTTGTCTTGTTTTTATTTTTTATTTTTTTTTTGTTTTTTCGAAAATTGTTGTATTTAATTTTCCCCAACGCACGCAGAAGTGACTACGTCTTCCACTTCTTCTGCTGTTGCTGTTGCTGCCGTTGCTGCTGCTGTGGTCGCCCCAGCTTCTTCATCTTCGTCTTCGTCCTCAGCATCGTCTGCTTCATCTCGTTCAACTTCTTCTTCTCCAGCTTGTTACGCTGCCACTCACGCTCACGACAGCGCAGAGCAGCACTTGAAGCAGTCGCATATTTATCGCGCTCGCCTTCGCTTAGCTGCTGTGTGTGCTCGGAATTTCCACGGCCCTTCTTCATTCTTTTCACTGCAACGATTTTTTTGTTTTTTCTTTTTTACTTTTTTAAATTTTTTGCTTTTATTTCTATTTTGCTTTCCTTTCCTTTTACATTCCTTCTTTTTCTTTTTGATGCACATTACATAGAGCTTCAAAGACTGCTCGCCGCCAAGTGGCGCACAATCGGCCACATGGCGAAATTTCGTGCGACTATATTTTTTTCCCCTTTTCATCCAAATTGAGCTGTATTAGTTATTAAGGTGTGAACTTTACAGCAAAATTGCTGTTAAAAAGAAAAACAAAAATTCTACAATTGTGTACAGGTCTCCAATCCTATTTTTTTATCGATTTATTTATAAATTGTAAAGAAAATTCTTTTAAATGTTTATGTTTTATTGTTTTTTCCATAAAAGACTTTTTCTTTGGATTTTTTTTATTTGCTGATATTTTTTGTCCATATTTTTTGACTAACTATTTTAATGATGTTTCAATTTTTTTTTTTTTTTTTAAATGTTTATTTTTTAATCAAAACTCATGTTTCTTTTTTTAATTTCACGTTTGTTTTTTTTTTTTTTCTATTTTCAAAGTATCCAAGTATCAAAATCACACACAACCTGCCCACTGTGCCGTTGTTGTTTGCTGGGCCGCTGTCGCTGCTTAGTCTCAAAGCTCGACACCGCTTCGAATGTGTCGCTTATTAAGCTTCTAATAACGTTTCCTTTTGTATTTCTATTAGTGAAAAATATCTCGCATAAGTGTATTGGTATAAACGGCACTAAACGACAATGACGTCGACGATGTGCGTTCTCGTGCGACGTTATGGGATAAATGCCGCAGTTTCTGCACCCTCCACCACCATGCACCACACTCACACTCACTATCCTTTCCGCACAACGCACACCACTCACAGTTCGTTGTTCGTCGCTTGCCGTTCGCCTTTCGCCAGCAATAAATGCCATTCGAACGCTTGACAGTTGCTTATTCAAAATATATGAACTTAAGTACATATAGAATAGAACTCATGGCAGTTGGGCTAGCTTCTTTGACTTCGAAGTTCTCCTTTAAGCTCCACCATTGCAAACACCCGCAGCCAAATTCAAAGCTTGTCGCCTTGTCGTTCTAAGTCACTTGTTTTCACGCGCGTTGAGCTCATGTGGCTGACATAGCAATACGT